>JAUCBN010000038.1:12410000-13010000 GCA_035048815.1 Abelmoschus esculentus | reverse complement strand
ATTCATTCGATAATGTTTATTCCTTAGAACATAGGTTTTATAATGTGTTGCATGTTGATATGTGACATATTAGACTATACTACTTATTATATATGGTTAAGTATGTATATATGTTATTAAGTATGTTTTAAGGACTTGTTAGATAGTGTTTGTAGCATTTCTAACTTATTTATAAGTTCATGTGTGTTATTGAATAAGTTTGCAAGTGTCTATGCCTTGTATTTTTGTTTCCACTGAGTTTACAATACTTTGATGGATTCTTGCGATGTTTACATGTAGGAACATAGGAGAACACTAGCTCAAGCGAGTGTATGCAGCTCAATAACAACTAAAGTGAGTTCTATTCAGCTCAAAAGAAGCTTAACGGAGTGCACGTAGCTCACCTTAGCTCAAGGTAGCTCAAAGGCTTGGCTCCTAGCTCAAGTCAGCTCCTAACACTCTTCGCTACCTTGTTTTAGCTCAACTTTATTTCTAGCTAAAATCAACTCAAGCTGAGTGACCTACAGCAGCTGAAACCTATCCTACACGAAGAGCAGGTGTCCTAGGTATGTGACATGCATGTGGGACCCACATGGCAGCCTTTTACACATGTTTGGGCGTGCAAAAGCATGCAAGCCAAACAAGGCCCTTGCTCTTACACACCAAAACGTCCAAATGGATAAGGAAGGATGGTTTTCATTCAAAATTCAAACATTTAACACATGTTAAATGTATTTTATGTGCCAAAACAAGTGGATGAAATTAAATGGTGCCTGAGATAGTTACTTTTAAGTTATTTTCATTTTGAATTATGGCCATACATTCAAAATTCGACTTTCTTTCTCTCCTATATATTTCCTTAATTTTGTAAACACAAGGTTACACACTTTGACAAATAAATATTTCTTGAGAGATTTTCTATTATTTGGTTCTTTTTAGAACTTTTATGATATTCAAACTTGTTTTGATTTGTCAAACTTGATACTTCGGGTTCCTAGATCGCTATCTAGAGGGTCCAAATCCTTTAATGTTAAACAGATTCGATTCGGGTTTGCTCAGTAGATTGTGTAGGTTCTTTCGAGTTTAGCGTTTCATTTTGATTCTAACAACAAAATTCACCATTTTTGAATGTTCCAGTTGCTTCCATGGATGCTTCTTGAAGCATTCATCTTCCTCGTTTTGAAATCCACCAAAATGCCATCTCTTTCTTATTTTTCTTTTAATTTTTGTTCTTTCCTTTAATTCCTTATTTCATCATGGATATAACTTTGCACTACAACAAAATGATCAATCAGTGACATAATTTTTGTATGACGTTGTGTATTACGTTATAAAATATACTATATACGTGACAATTTTTTCTTTTTGTCCCAGTTTATTTATAATGATATATTTTATTGACATTTTTCTAAAACGTCATTTATTTTCGTCACTATATGTTTGACGCCTTAAATAAATTTTGGTAGGAAATTTTTTAATGATATTTAAAGAAATTAGTGACGTTATGATATCGTCACAAATAAAATAAAAAATTAATGACGAATTATTATTCTAAAAATTCAATGTTAATTATTACGTTATAAATTCATCATAAAAAATTTTAATTTAAGATATTTTTATTCGACATAATTTAAAAGATAAAAGGGTGATATTTTATTTATATCATAAAAATATTTAATTATGACAAAAAAGTATATTTTGATATTAATTGTTATATGTCTTATATTTTATATTAATTTTAAATATATCACATGAAATTGTAATTTAATGCTTGACACCAATAATTATTAAAAATAATATTTTTTTAGTAATATACTTTTAGAACTGATCATGTAATTTTTGTTTTACTAATACACTTTAATAAATTTCATGGATTTATATCGATATAATTAAAAAAATAGATATTTATAATTGATCATATAAATATTCATAAACAACAAATATAGTTAAATATATAAAACATCAACAATTTTAAAATACAGAAATATTCATTTAATAAAAATAAGAAAAATTCATATTACAAAAAACAATGTTGGTTATACGTTAGTATCCCAATATTTTAATTATAAAATTATATACCTTTGACTAAATATTTTAATATAATAAAAGAATTTTAATATTCTTTAAATTATGAAACGGTAATTGTTTCTTTAAATTTTAATATAAATATAAATTATATATTTTAATACAATAAAATATTTTAATACCCTTGACTAAATATTTACGAAACGATAACTTTGTTTCTTTAATTATAATATTCTTTAAATTATATACCCTTGATTAAATATTTTAATATAAAAAATTATTTTAATACAATATTTTAATTATGAAACGGTAAATTTGTTTCTTTAAATTTTATATATTATATATCAATTATAGTACATAAATATAATTTGTATAATTTTAAATAAAATATAAATAATTTTTATAATTATAGACAATTATAATTCACAAAAGTTAACTTTTTTTCTTCCATTTTTTTCCTCCAACTAAGAAAATATCCCTTATTCATGGCAAGACCCCCATATTTATCGACGTCCATGTTTATATTTTTCACTATTTCTTTAATTTACTTAGTCACTGCTAGGGCTATTGGGAGTAGCATAAAGGTATTTTTTTTCTTATATTTTTTCTATGTTTTGTTTTAATAGCTGAGTATACTCAAATTAGGGTTATATGTTCTATTCAGATATAAGGTATTGTTTAATAGATGTTTATACTCAAATTAGGGTTATATTTTTTCTTATAATTTTTCTATGATTTGTTTAGCATTCATATGTTTTATGATAAACGTTTTTGTTTCATTTATTTTATTTGAAGTTAGTATATTTTATTTTTATTATGTCTAACTTCAATTTTTCTTTGTTTTTGTTTGAGAATGTTAGTTCAATTTCAAAAAATTTGTGTTATGTTTGTGATAATTTATTTTGCTCTAAAAATTTAATTAATTTTTGATTTATTAAATTTTATTTTAGATCTCTAAATTTTATTTAGATGTATTATTAAATTGTTTAATTTTATATCGTAGATATGATTAGTAATTTGACTGTTTCAAAGTATTTAATTTTATTTTTTACTTTTTTCATCATGTTCTTATTTGATTAAATTTTTCCAGTAATTCATATCTTTATCTTTTTATATCCTAGTTCGTTGGTTTAGTGTAGAAATTTTATATGTTTGTATAGTGGATTTGTACAGAATATATTATTTACATTGTGGGTAATTATTAATAAGATTTATTTGAATTTCAGGATGGCACCAGGTAAATCATTATTGATGGGATCGCAATCAACGCAAGATTTAAACAATACATCAAATTCGTTATCGATGGGATCGCAATCAACTCATGATTTAAATTGAGATCCTCACCTCTATTCCAGAAGTTATGTTATGGCTATATTACTTTTATTATTTTTAAATATTTATGTTTTTATAATATTAATAATCGAACTATTATTATTTTTGTGAATAACATATTTTATTTTTAGTACTTTACAATATTATGATTTTGCATTCATATTAACATAAATAATTTTTTATGTTTTCTGAAAAATTAAAACAAAATATAAATTATAAGGTTTCATTTATAGCATTTGTTTATTATAGTGAAAAATATTTAATGACTCTACTTTAGCATATAAATTGATGATATATATTGTCATTAACTATGTGATAATATTTATTTTGTAATTTTCCTATATTATATTACTAAAAATGTGGCGTTATCTCTTTCGTCATGTATAGGTTAATATTAATGTACTATTTGTGATGATTTAAATTATTAGTAATGAAATTTTATATACTCTTATGACGTAAATAATAGTCATTAATTATAAATCAAAAGGTAACGTTATATTTTAGTCATACAAATTATTATTAGGTGAAAATTATGTTATTAAATACGTGATAGTATTTTTGGTGTCACCAAGAATTAGAAATCAAAGCAATATCCATGACGTTGAGATTTATTAATAACGATTTCTTATATAATTTGATGACGTTATTAGTTGTCATTGAATATAAACTATGAGGTGACATTTGATATTATCGTCATTCGTACTATTATTAAGTGACGATATATTATGTCACTAACAATGTGACGTCTTTCTTTTGTCACTTATACAATAAAATTATTATATTTTTATTGACAATATGAATTATCAATGACCAAATTTTATATCATTGGGTGGCATAATTTAATGTCACTAAATAAAAAAAATATAAGGTGATGTGTTATATTAGCGTCACGATATATTCTACAATACGTGACAAAAAAGATACATTGTCATATTTGGCATTTAGTGACCCACCTAGCGTGACGAACATTGTGACACCAAATTTTATGTCACAAAATAGAAATTGTGACATAAATGTAGATTTTACTCACAATATTTTAGATGTCAATAATAAGAAAATTTGTTGTAGTGTTGATTCATTGTTGTTTTAATGTTGTTCTTTTTACAGGAACGTGCTTACAACAATCCTAGATCCGTAACATATGAAGAAAGCCCATTTCGACATGCTACATCGTATCATATGGTATTAGAGATTTGGTTCGGATTTGTTATACTTTTCTGCAATTTAGTGCAAAAAAAGAAAAAAAAGTCAAAAATTCAAAAAAAGGTCAAAGTCAAAGTCAAAAAAATTAAAAAAATCATATTCGAATATTGAAAAGAAATTAAAAAAACAAAGGAATTTGTGTTTTTATTGTGAAATCATGAAGATTGTATAACTTCTTGTACTATGTGATTTGAAGTGTTTGAAAATAAATCGAAACGAATTATTCTTGTTTGTTCGATGATAAGAGTGTTGTAAAGCACTTCTTTGTAGTAAGAATTACCATTTTCGTCTTTTTATTTTCATATTATTCAATTTCCAATCCCTTTTCTTATTTTGTTTTTCTTTTCTTCATTTTATCTTTTGTTCTTAATTCTATTTCTTATTAGTAACACATTGGTAACAGGTTCAAAAACGTTGCATTAGTCCTTTAAAGAACTGAAAACAAAGAAATTGTGAAGGAAAAAGACATTGAGTATTGTGAGAACATAAAGGGGACAAAAAGAGTCTTTCAAGCGTTCTCTCGAGTGAAACACGAGCATTGAGTATTACACTTTGAGTGAACATTTTTTTGAGTAAAAACCGAGAGGTTTCGTGAGTGTGTAGTGAGAACTTTTTACTTTTGTTTTAACTTAACCCATTATTTTGTGTTTTTGGTGTTTTCTTTTATTTTAATATGACAGGATCAGATGATCATAGTCACGGTGGAGACGTGCTACCATATTTGCAAATACAGGCTTTTACGCGTACTATTCAACTCCTGTTAGAAAATGCATTAGAGCCTTTGTAGTCTCATTTGGACAAGATAGATAGGGGTGGTTCCCAATGTATCCATAATGAGAATCATGATGAAAATGACGTCGAACAATCACCAAGGATGAATCAACGATTAGGACGTATAGTTGACGATAACATTTCTAACATAAAAGTTGTTATACCTTCTTTTCAGGGACGTTCAGATCCAGATGCTTATCTGACATACAAAAGTAAGGTTGAACACGTTTTCGAGTATTATAATTACTCGAAACAGAAGAAAGTTTGACTAGCAGTTGTGGAATTTGTTGACTATGCACTGTTATGGTGGGATCAATTAATGATTAGTCGACGACGTACAGGTGAAGGACCAGTTAGAACATGGGACGAAATGAAGCGTATCATACGAAAATAGTTTGTTCCTTCTCACTATCATCGTGATTTATTTCAGAAATTACAAACTTTGAAACAGGGCAGTAGAAGTGTCAAGGACTATTTCAATGAGTTGGAGATGTCCATGATGCATGCAAACATAGTTGAGGATCGTGAAGCGACTATGGTGTGGTTTATGACAGGTTTGAATTCTGAAATTGCTAACGTTGTTGTATTGCAACATTATGTCAAGTTGGATTACACGGTGCAAATGGAGATAAAAATTGAGTAACAACAACGTAGAAAAGTTTCTAATCGAGGTAATACTACTCATATAAATCTTTTTCAAATCCATTGTATACTCCTAACCATGCTAGGAAACATGCACCACAAGCGTCACATCGTATTTAAGAGCAAGCCGAATCCAGCAAGCAAAAGCCTCCCATTGCTGATAACGGGAGAGGCAAACAAAAAGTGATGGCACACGAACGATCGAGAGATATCTAGTGTTTTAAATGCCTTGATCGAGGACATGTTGCTAGCCAGTGTCCTAATCGTAGGGTTATGTTGATGCGAGATGATGGAGAGATCGAGTCAGATTCTAAAGAAGAACCACATGAGACTCCTAATGAAGATGATAAAGAAGACGACTTAGAAGTTGTCGAGACTGGTAAGATAATGAAAATTATGGTTGTTAAATGAAGTCTGAGTGTGCAACAAGTTCAGGATGAGCAACAACGTGAAAATATCTTTCACATACGATGCAAAGTTCAAGATAAGGTATGTGTTATCATTATTGATAGCGGTAGTTGTACTAATGTTTCTAGTTCAGTGATGGTTGACAGATTAGGTCTAAAGATGACAAAACAATTGAATCCGTACAAATTGCAATGGTTGAATGAAGGTGGAGAACTTAAAGTGATAAGACAAGTTGTTGTACCGTTTTTTATCGGCAATTACAAGGACGAGGTCCTTTGTGATGTTGTGTCGATAGATGCTACTCACCTTATTTTGAAACTCCCTTGGCGGTATGACAAAAGGGAAATGCATGATGGTTTTACAAATCGATACTCTTTTATGCATGCAGGTAAGAAGATTACTTTGGCTCCTTCGACACCGGGTCAAGTGATGGAAGATCAAGCAAGATTGAAAAGGAGTAAGGATGTTGCAAAGGAGATGAAAAAGATGAATGTTTATGCAAGCAGTCAAGAAATCAGGAAATGTCTTTACTTTAACCAATCTTTCTTTATTTTAATGTTTAAAGATCATTGTTTATTGGATGAGTTTCCTTCTGATTTGCCTTCATTGATTGTTTCCCTTTTGTCGGAATCTAACGATGTGTTTTTGGAGGAAACACCGAAGGGATTGTCACCTCTTCGTGGCATCGAGCAACATATTGACTTTATTCTAGGTGTTACTATTCTAAATCGGCCATCTTCTCGAACTAACACCGAAGAAACTAAAGAGCTTCAAAGACAAGTGAAAGAATTGATGGACAAGGGTTAAATTCGAGAGAGTTTGAGTCTGTGTGTTATTCCGGTGTTGTTAGTACCAAAGAAAGATAGGTCTTGGAGGATGTGTGTAGATTGCAGGGCTATGAATTAAATTACAATTAAGTATCATCATCTTATTCGTAGACTTGATGACATGTTAGACGAGCCTTATAGAGCCATCATCTTCTCCAAAATTGACCTAAAGAGTGAATATCATCAGATTCGCATACGAGAAGGCGAAGAATGGGAGACAGCCTTCAAAACAAAGCTAGGTTTGTACGAATGGTTACTAATGCCTTTTTGTTAAACTAATGCACCTTATACTTTTATGCATTTGATGAATCATGTTCTGTAATCTTTTATTGGAAAGTTTTGTGTTGTTTATTTTGATGATATTTTGATTTATAGCAAGACTTTGCAGGATCATGTGGAACATTTGAGAGCTGTTTTGCAGACTCTGCGAGAAGAAAGATTGTTTGGGAACATGGAGAAATGTGTGTTTTGTACTGAGAAACTTACATTTCTTAGTTACATTGTTAGTGCAAAGGGTGTTGAAGTAGATCCTGAGAAGATAAAGGCAATTCAGGAATGGCCACGACCGACATCAATTACTCAGGTTAGATCTTTTCACGGTTTAGGTGGTTTTTATCGATGGTTTGTTCCTAACTTCAGTTCTATTACCACACCCTTAATCGAGATTATTAAGAAGAATTCTAGCATCTTATGGGGTAAAGAACAAAAAGATGTCTTTTTAAAAATTAAGGATTGTTTGAAAAAGGCATCTGTGTTAGCCTTACCTAATTTTATAAAACTTTTGAAATTGAATGTGATGCTTCTAGAGTTGGTATAGGCGTTGTGTTAATGTAGGAAAAGAGGCCAATTGCATACTTCAGTAAGAAACTTAGTGGAGTGACATTGAATTATCCAGTCTATGACAAAGAGATGTATGCACTAATTCGGGCATTAGATACTTGGCAGCATTACTTGTTAACTAAGGAGTTTGTGATTCACACTGATCATGAGGCTTTACGATATATCACAGGTCAGCATATATTGAATAAATGACATGTTAAATGGATTGAATTTTTAGAGTCTTTTCCTTATTTCTTTCGTTACAAAAAGTGTAAAGATAATGTCTTTCTGGTGCTTTAACACGTAGATATGTGCCTTTGAATTATCTTGATTCACATTCGATTGGATTTGCATATATTCATGACTTATATGTTGATGATTCTGATTTTAGAAATAAGTATAATGCTTGTGAGAAAGGTGCAGATGGAAAGTTATACAGGCATGATGATTATCTTTTCAAAGAAAACGGGATAAGTATTCCACAGGGTTCGATGCGTGATATTCTGATCTATGAAGCACATAAGGGAGGATTGATGGGTCACTTTGGAGTCTCCAAGACGTTACAAACATTGAAGGAACATCTATTTTGGCCTAAGATGTGTAGGGACATTGAATGGTACTGTGAATGTTGTATGACTTATAAGAAATCAAAATCGAAGGTTTCACCACATGGTATGTACTTACCTTTACCTATTCCTGATTCCCCTTAGACTGATATTTCTATGGATTTTGTTTTGGGATTACCTAAAACTAGGACATGTAGAGATAGTATTTTTGTTGTGGTTGAAAAGTTCTATAAGATGACACATTTCTTTGCATGGTATTCCTAGGTCAATTGTTTTTGACAGGGATGTGAAATTCTTGAGTCATTTCTGGAGGACTCTTTGGAGCAAACTAGGTAGGAAACCTATATTTTCTACTACTTGTCATCACCAGACTGATGGAAAAACTGAGGTTGTTAATAGGATTTATCTACTTTACTTTGTTTCATCATTAAAAAGAATATTAAGACTTGGGAAGATTGTTTGCCACATGTTGAATTTGCTTATAATCATGTTGTACATTCTGCTACTAAGATGTCACCATTTGAGGTTGCTTATGGTTTTAATCCTATTACTCCTCTAGATATGTACCTTTGCAACAGGAGTAGGTGATGAACAGGGATAGTAAAGCAAAAGCAGAATATGTGAAGAAAATGCATCAACAGGTAAACGAGAACTTAGAACGAAGGAATCAATAGTATGGAAAGCAAGCAAACAAAGGAAGGAAGCGAGTCACCTTCAATGTTGGTGATTGGGTTTGGGTTCATTTTTGAAAGGAACGTTTTCCAACCCAATGACGATCAAAGTTGTTACCAAGAGGAGATGGTCCTTTTCAAGTCTTGGAAAAAAGTGAATGAAAATGTCTACAAGATTGACTTACCAAGAGAATACAATGTGAGTGCCACATTTAATGCTTTTGATTTAATCCCTTATGATGATTCTACAGATTTGAGGAAAAATACTTTTCAAGAAGGGGGGTGATTTGAGCACATATATACAAGCAAAATTCACCATTTACACATGTTAAACAAATTCGATTCAGGTTTGCTCAGTAGATTGTATAGGTTCTTTCGAGTTTAGCGTTTCATTTTGATTCCAACAACAAAATTCACCATTGTTGAATGTTCCAGTTGCTATCATGGATGTTTCTTGAAGCATTCATCTTCCTCATTTTGAAATCCATTACACGCCATATCTTTCTTATTTTTCTTTTAATTTTGTTCTTCCCTTTAATTCCTTATTTCATCATGAATATAACTTTGATTCAATGTTATTTTCATGTTGTTCTTGTTGCAGGAACATGCTTACAATAATCCTAGATCCGTAACATACGAAGAAAGTCTGTTTAAGCCACATCGTATCAAAACCAGAGAAATCTACAGTTTCGATACACCTTCATAGGGTATCGATACACAGGCATAAACATTAAGGAAACTTGGGAAATTTAGCTTGAGTATCGATACCATATGAACTTATATCGAAACAGGGGTATGAACTGAAGTAGTCGTATTGATACGCTTGACCATGGTTTCGATACCGGTTCTTATAGTAGCAAATGGTATCAAAATGTGTCATGGTTGTATCGAAACGCGGGCTTATCGCGTTGGACATCAAATGAGATATTGAAGGAGTATCGAAACACTTAAGTACCGTTTTGATACCTATTTTGACATTACCTTGGCATCGAAGCAGTGTTAGGGGGTTTCGATTCCCCTGACCATTAAGTTAGTTATAAGCTGAAATATAGTTTGAAACTTTAAGTTTTAGTCACTAAACTTGGAACATGCATTTAAAAGACTTATAGACTTCGTTTTAAGCTAAAACTTGAGACTTAAGCATGTAATAAACTTAATTAAGGATTGATAAATTTAATTTCATAATTAGTCCTTTAATTTTTAGAAAATTATAATTAGGTTCCTAAATCTTATATAGTTAAATTAAGATTCATTTCTTAATTCATTTTCGTTGCCATTGAACTCATCCTTTGCACGAGCATGTAGGATCTAAATAAAACTTCTAATGGACAATAAGAAAGTAGTCGTAAATATTTAGGGTTGTTTTTCGGGGCGAGTCTCTAGATTAACCTCGATATTTTCCGTGTAGCCTCGGACTTTCAAAAGAATCCAAGTCTGAATCCAAATCCAATACAATAAAATATCTAAAATCCAAATCCAATTCTTAAAGTCCAAATCCAATTAATTTTTTAGGTAACAACTTAAATATATATCTTTAAACGAAAAAAATTATCAAACAAATATATTTTAAATATTTTCATTCGAATTTATATATGGATTGGATTTATATCGGATATGGACTCGGAATGAATTCGGATCGGATCATGGAAATATCCATATCCAATCCACCTCCTATTAGGACTCAAATCTTTTTTGGATTCGGATTCAAACTTTTTTTAATTGGATATGGATCAAATTTTTTTTCTTCGGATTTGATTCAGATTGTATTTCCATCTCTTTGCACACCCCTACCCTTCACCATCCTTATTCTTAACCCTCTTTGTTGCACGTTCTTCTTCTGAAGGCAGTGAAGAACCCGATCTGTCCATTTAGTAATGTCGTTGGACCTGCAGGTGGTGGTAACGATGAAGAAGAAGGCGTAGCCGAGTTGGGTTTAAACAGGTAAATGATTTGAGTATATGTATCTTGGCATCCGATTACATCATTCACAGGTCTCCAAGGCCACCTATGGTTACTTGTTGGAAAAAAATGCGATCTAAGTTATCCGAATGGAAAACTATAACACTTTCTCTAGTCTATGGATAATCTGCTCGAATTCGAATTTTATTTTAGTGATAAACCAAATTTTCTTTTCCATCGGGACTCGGAGAGTTCTAACCTAAACATTTTCTAATTATTGATCGCATGCGTGTTTACGTATACACTCAGTTTGACCGCACACTATTCATTGGTTTATAAGATGTGATGCTCGCAAATACTAAGTCCAACCAAAGAACATAAACAGCATTGGTTCAGCCACTACAGCAAAACAGGACTATAGCGGTATTTTTTAAGATATATAGTGGCATTTTTTAGCGCCGCTAAAAGTTCTTGCGGCGCTTCATTATGTGCCGCAACAAACGTCGCTAAAGGTTACACCGCAAAAGGTAGCTGCATTTATTTTTAAGAAACGCCGCTACAATACACGGTCTTTAGCAGCGTTTGAATACTAAAACGTCGATATAGTACACGGTCTTTAGCAGCATTTTAATATCCAAACGCCACTAAAGACCATGTACTGTAGCGGCGTTTTCCTACAAAAACAACACATTTGTCATGTACTGTTGTGGCATTTTTGTATATAAACGCTATTGTTTTAATTGTTATTTTGTGGCGTTTTTTACGAACGCCGCTAAAAGATATTGCATCGTAAAATACCTATTTTATAATATTATTACTACCCAAATTTTTCCTGTAATATAATCCATAAATATAATTAAAAAATAATATATCTAGTATATAAAAAAATACTTAATTATCAAAATAAATTAAAATCTAATGTCAAATAAAGGAAACATAATTCAGTTTAAGTGAAATCATAATTCAGTGTTTAAGTGAAATAACAATTTAGTAACAAGTACAAACCAAATGAACCTAAAATTAAATAAGGTGACAGATTCCTTGGTTGGTTCTGCTTTAACATCGCTATCATATCTTGAAATTCATATCTTGAAATTGTTTTTGAAGATTCTGATATGCTGCTTCTCTCTCAGCTTCTCTTCGTTCTCTCTCAGCTTTTTTAGCTTCCGTCTCTTCTTTGAATTGAGTTAATTACTATTTTAAACGCTGAACTTCCGCTTGAGAAGACTGACTTTGTAATGGTATGTATTGAGACGAGTTTGATCCAAAATATTTAGTTGGTGTCACGAATGACCCTTGACAATGCACTCGGCCATATCTTTCAGGACCCAAAACTTCAGCAAAAACTTGATTCTCGATATCAATAATATTAGCAGAACCATCAGTTGAAGTCGTAGCTTCCATCTCTGTCCTTTTTTCCTTCATTTTCGTCTGATAATCATTTATGAAAAATAATAAATAAAAACATTATTTACAACATAATACAAATTTAAGAGCAATGAATATACCAGAATTTCTTCAGCTTCAGGATTCATTGGAGAGTCATCCTTTTTAGTGTGAGTAATGTCGAATAGCTTTACCCGTCCAATGCTAGAACCAGTCGTCACAAGCTACAAAATATAATAAACATGAATATTAACTTTAATGTAATACAAGTAAAAATAATATTTAAAAAAATAATACCTCTTTATTAGCTATTCGAGCAAAGCTCTTTGTCCCTGCTGTGTGAGTAAATTTTTGCTTTTGTCTACTAATAACTCCTACTCGCTCTTTTTCCTGTTTAATTTCTAATTTTTATTTTTATTACATTTAAAGCTAAAATTGTAATGATATAATGTTATTTTTACAAATTGTAGATGTCACCTCCCCTTTTGTTGAACTCCAAAACCTGACTGCATCTTCCCATTGATACCGTAGTATTCCTAGGGGGGACATTTTGAAATTTCTCTTGGAGGCTCAGATTGTTCTTGAAATATGTCTTCTTCAAGAAGCTCTTATGGTCTCTCCATTTCTTTCCTAAAGTATGCTTCACATAATTGACTGAGACCTCCAAAGAAAATTTATCCTGAAAATCACAAAATCAAAAATAAATATTATTATTTAAATGTAATAAATTAACTACTATAATAAAATTATTACCTTAACAAGATCAAGAATTTGGTTTTTGTTACTATTTGGCATCGGATTCCATGACTCATAATTGATCGGCAAAATTGAAGCATTGCATGCAACAATGCCTAAATAACTTGCCAAAACACCTGCTTTTGCCCCAATAGGTTGACCAACATCGTTTCTTGAAACTTTTACACGTTCTCCAACGGGGAGATCGTATAATTCTGTCAAAGTCGTCCTCCCTCTAGTCTCCCGCCTACGATCATTTTCACCTATATATTAAATATATCAAGTCAAAACTTATAAAAATAATTTCAACAATAACAAATAGGTATGATTCAAATAAAGTTTTAAAAAATACCTTCTATTTCTATATTTTCAACCGTTTCAAGAACTTATGAAGATCCAAAACTAGACAACTCATCTTCATTTGTTTCTTCCTCTATTCGAGGAACTTGAATAATATTTAAGCTATTTAATTTCCTCCTCGGCATAATACCTAAAATCAACGGAAAAAAACCATTAGTGACAACAACTCTACTAAAATAATAAGGCAAAGTTTTCATTAAAATCTTACTACAATATGCAGTTAATTTTCATTAAAATCTCCATCAATGTTGTCTTGAACCCATTGAAACTGTGAATTAGAAGTAGAACATGTTCCATCTAAGTTTTGTGCTACAAAAGGCAAAGTTTCTGATCTTGTTTCAATGTCATCTCTACTCCCATCCCTGATATCAATCAAGTCTCTAGGGGTGTTACGGAGTACAACATACCAACCATCTTTTGTTGGATCATGAGAATAAAAAACTTGTTTGACTTGAGAAGGGAATACATATGGTTCGTCCATCAGTTGTTGGTCCGTATGAATTAATCGAGAAAAGTTCACCATTGTAAAACCAAATTGATCTTTTTTAATTCCTCGAGTACTATTTACATCAGCCCAATCACAACGGAACAACACAACCTTCCATTTCTCATAATAATCCAACTCAATAATATCGGTAATAATTCCATAATATTCAACATCTCCCTCCACAGGATGATTGTCCCTAGCACTAGCATAACTTGTAGTTGAAGAAGTAACAACCACCCCACAATTTTGCGTCCTCCTTAATCTTTCTCGAGATTTCGTATGAAACCTATACCCATTAATGAGAAAGGTATTATATCTCTTAACAATTATATTCGGGCCTTGATAAAGTCATTTGACCTCTTCACTAACTTCTCTCCCATCCCACACCTATTACAAGTGAAATAAAACTTTGATTAAAATTCAAATTGATATAATAAGACAAGAAAAGTCATATATTATGTTACTGACCATTTTCCCTAACCATTCATGAAAAGTTTCTACAAATAACTTATGGCTCTCTCGTAGATTTAATCTTCTTGCGCGTACACGAGATTGTAACTCTTCTTTATATTCACTATAAAGTAAGTTATGTGGTTAAAGAATGTTAAATATAAAAACTTAAGTAATTACATTATGGATTATAGAAACTGACGTGTGTAAGGGTTCTATTGACTCATGATGAAAAAAACATATCGATGTGCTTGTACCCAAGACTTATCATCTAACTGTAAATTTCAACTTTGCCGAGTGGTTTATCATAGCTTCCAAACAAATAAGTCTCAGCTAAGCTATTAGTACTGCATACTTCATTTCTATTTGGTCTATTAAACCTCGTTTTGACATCTTCCAAATATCTAGAGCAAAAAGTCATACACTCCTCTGCTAAATACCCTTCAACGATTTATCCTTCTAGATAACGCTTATTCAGAAAATAAGACTTTAACTTGCACAAGAACCTAGACACGTAATAAACGCAACATTATATAACTAGTTGAAATAAAAAATATTAAATAACTACAAAAATCTTATACCTCTCTATAGGATACATCCACCAATAAAAAAAGGTCCACCAACTTTAGCTTCGTGAGGAAGATGAACCAATAAGTGCACCATAATTGTGAAGAATGAAGGTGGAAATATCTTCTCCAAGTTGCATAAAGTTAAAGCTACTCGATCTTGGAGTTTCTTAAGTTCTTCAACCACCAAAACTTTACCACAAAGAGCTTTCATTATATTGGAAAGCTCAATTATACAAGATATGATATCATTCAACGTACAACCACGTAAGGCAATCGACATAAGATCTTGTATCAATATATGATAATCATGTGACTTTAGAGAATAAAGTCTTCGATCTTTCATACTGACACATCGAGATATATTTGATGCATACCCATCTGGTACTTTTAAATATTTCAACACCTTACAGAAAATTTCTTTTTCTCTCTTTGATATCACAAAAATAGAAGGCGGTAACGATGACTTTCCATTAGTAAGAATTTGAGGATGAAGATCATGTCAAATTCCGAGGTCAACTAAGTCAAGTCGACTCTTTAAATTGTCTTTAGATTTTCCATCGATATTGAGAACGGTTCCGATAATATTCTCACAAACATTTTTCTCAATGTGCATGACATCAAGATTATGTCTCAAAATGTTATACTCCCAATAAGGCAATTCAAAGAAAATACTTCTTTTTTTCTATAATTCTGCCTCATTTGGATAATCCTTTTCATCAGTCATTATCACTAAGCTGCTCAGCATCACCTTCGTACACCTCTTTTATTTTTTTCTTTGATCGTTGGTTCGATGGTTGATTCTTCTTTCCGTAAGTGAACTTAATATCTTTCAACATTGACAAGATATCAGACCCGATGGTTTGTTCAGGAGCGCTTCTAAACTCTTCAGTTCCATCAAACATATTCTATTGATATCTGAATCTATGATTTTCATCTAACCATCGTCTATGCCCCATATAAGCAAACTTTTTCCCATTATACAACCACTTTGAGCATGTCTGAGCAGCACAACAAGGACAAGCATAACAACCTTTGGTGCTCCACCTAGATAAATTTTCATAAGTAGGAAAATCATTAATAGTCCATAACAAAGTTGTACGCAAATTAAAGTTCTCCTTCTTAAACACATCATATGTTTCGATACCTACCATAATTGTTTCAACTCTTCAATCAGGGGTTGCATATAGATGTCAATATCATTTCCAGGGCCTTTCTCACCAGGGATTATCATGGATAAGATGAAAGACGATTGTTTCATGCAAATCCACGGTGGTAAATTATAATGAATAAGTATAACAAGCCAAGTACTATACGAAGTGTTCAAGATTTTGAAAGGATTAAACCCATCAGATGCTAGTTTGAGCCTAATATTTCGAGGATATCCGGAAAAACTGGGAAATTTTTGGTCAAAGGACTTCCAAGCTAAACTATCCACAGGATGCCTTAATAATCCATCATCGGTTCGCCCATCATAATGCCGCCTCATAGACTCAGCAGTCTTTGAAGACAAATAACCTTTGAAGCCTAGGTATGAGAGGAAAATATCGCAGAATCTTAACTGGTTTTTTTCTTGATTGTGCTTCCACTACTTTCTCACTTCATATTTTCTGTATTCATATTCATCCACCGAGATTGACCGCATACATGACATGACTCCTGACTTTTTTTTATCACCCAAATACAACATGCAATCAATTAGGCAACTATGAATTTTTTTCATATCCAAGACCCAAATCTTTAATCATTTTCTTCATATCTTTGCCAGATTGAGGAATTTTTGCAAAAGAAAACATTTTTCTTAAAATCTCTAATAACTACGTAAAAGATTTATCGGTCCATCCTCTCAAGCATTTTAATTGGAAAAGACGAATGCAAAATGAGAGTTTTGAATGTTTCGATCCCTCATAAAGTGGTTCATTCATTTCATCAAGTAAATTGTAAAACTTTGTTGCGTCTCCATTTGTCTCTTCATCACATTCGTTTCTTCTCATCTCGGTAAAATGCTCAACACCAATATCACAGTCTTCTCTAACAGATTCTTGATAATCATGCATATTAAATACATCTCGCAACATACCCTCAATGCCATCTTCTCCAACAAATCGATGATATGAATTAGGAGGAAAAGATACATTACTCCTCGAAGTAGAACTACGAGGTGCCAACTCTCCATGAAATACCTATTTTCTATAGCCCCGAACAAAATCATAAACAATTAAATGCTCTTGGAAAACTTCACGAATATGCCAATTAATATTAACACACTTCTTACAAGGGCAAAGAATCATATTCTCCTGACTTGCATTCGCAAAAGCTGAGTCTAGGAAAGTTTCTATTCCATTTCGATACCCAACACTTACCCTTGATAAATCCATCCAACTTCTATCCATTTAGTATTTCTGTAATATACATAATTAAATGGCACATAATTAAATGGAAATAGCATATTAACAACCAACTACAAAATAAAGATCACCAAGCCAATCAAAATTAAGAGCGAATTCTAAGCAATTCCAAAA
Source organism: Abelmoschus esculentus (assembly GCA_035048815.1). Lineage (NCBI taxonomy): Eukaryota > Viridiplantae > Streptophyta > Magnoliopsida > Malvales > Malvaceae > Abelmoschus > Abelmoschus esculentus. Next base: position 12,992,352 of record JAUCBN010000038.1, on the reverse strand, counting down.
TAATTCAATCGTCATCTAACTAAGGGTAAGTTGAGGACTCCATCTCGGTGCTATATCCGGTGCTATAATCCATGTTCATGAAGATTTAATCTTTTAACAGATAAAATATTCAAGTAAAAAATATTCAACAAGGCTAATTATTCGAGTCACATAATGAAAATGGAAAAATCAAACCAAGGAGGAATTACCTGCTAGCAGACTTTTGTTCACCGGTGGAAGAAACTGTGGTGGACGGCCGAGGCGATGGAGGACAAGGTGACTCCGGTGGACGGCCGATGCAACTGCGGTGGATGGACGACGCGACTGCATCGGAAGAAAGAGGCATGGCAGAGACTAAGGGAGGGAGGCCAAAGGAGATAGGGTTTAAACTTTCAGATTGTTTCGATAATTTGTGAATTTTTGCGTTTTGGTAATATTAGATATTACAACATTGCGGCGTTTGTTCGATAAACGCCACAGTATTATATGTTTATTGTGGCGTTTATTGTAGAAACGTTACAATAGATATTGTTGTTGTGGTGTTTTCCTCACAAACGCTGCAATAGATATTGTTGTTCTGGCGTTTTCCTCAAAAACGCCGCAATAGGTATTGTTTTTGTGGCATTTTCCTTATAAACGCCGCAATAGGTATTGCAGTTGCGGCGTTTTCCTTACAAACGATGCAAAAAGGTGTTGTTGTTGTGGCGTTTTCCATACAAACACCGCAATATGTGTACTGTACCGGTGTTTGTTCTTTAAACGTCACAATATGTGAATGTTTAGCAGCGTTTGCTCCAAAAACGTCGCAAATAACGCCGCTATATATAAAGTTTGGTGTAGTGAGCAATGATAAACACAGACAAAAAAACTGTATGTATATACATAAACAAGCAACATGACATGGCCATGGCTCGTCATGTTTAAAAGGAGACCGGGGAAGAAAAATGTAAACAAAAGCCATTTAATCTATAACCTAAAAAGAGTCAAGTACAAGTACAAGGACTAGCTAGAATGACGACTCACATTCAAGCTCAAATTCAGACCCTGGCTCATCATCTTCTTCCAAAGAATCGATGCTTCCAATTGCACCATGGCCGGGTCCAAAAGCTTTGATATGGTCTTTCAAAGACCTCTTGTGCTTGAAGTCCGATCCACAGATGCAGTACCAAATCTTCCCACAGTTCTTCTCGTGCGTTCTCCAGTCTCCTTTCACCGCAAACGCCTTGTCGCACTTCCTGCAGGTGAAGGGCTTCACGCCGTGTTTCCGTTTGTAGTGCGTTTGGAGGGTTCTGAAATCCTTGAGCGGCCTTGCTCTCGGGTGGTCGATGTTGTGCTTGCAGCTCGGTGCACAGCAGTAACATGGGAGCCTTAGCATGGCCGTTGGCTGGCTTCCTCTTAGCGAGTCTGGTCCCTTTCTATACTGTGATCCATGACCCCACATATGCATCTGCACAATTAATAATTCTATGATACATGATACAACCCCCCATAACTAGCAAAAAAGTACATATATGCATAATGCACAATGGATATAGGTGTAGGGCGGTGAACGAATATAAAGTTCGAAGAAATATCGTAAATCATTCAAATATTATCTAGTTTATATTCGATATTAAACTAAATAGTCGAAAAATCAAGACCCAAAAAGGGAGGGGAAAGAGAGAAGGGCCTGTGTTCGCAAATTGTAGTTGCATGCATCAATTAGATATCAAAGAGTCTGAAGGAACCAAAGGGTTGGTCCGAGTGATAAGCATTTTCGATACATCCCTCACAGAAAGGGCAATCTTTCTAAAAAAATTGTGAAGTGTGAAGAAGGAAATAAACCGCAATTTTAACATGACATGTCTTTGTGAATCACTATAGGTAACAAGTAGAGGTCTCTAATTTCAATACTGGTGTGTCAGATTAAAACGTTTTTTGTCTGTTGGGGATGCAAATCTAGGGTGTTTCATTTTAAGACGAGATGTTCAAAGTAAAAAAGTAAAGACCAACTGAAATCTGAAACCCTGATGAAAATCTGAAACTTGAACAAAAAGAAAAGAAAAAGAAACCCTGATGAAAAATCTGATCACTCCAGCATATTAACTTATATCTGCAATTTATCTGGGGTTTAGCTTCTGCACAATCTTCAAAGTCACAAGAAGGAACAGTAACATTTCCAGTACCTTAATGACTCAAACCTACCGATTTGAGTCTCTCCTACAACCTTAATGACTTACAGATCTACCCAAGACGAAGTACATAATCAAACCAAGGACATAATTAAGATGACATGTGAAGAAAAAGGAAAATAAAGCAAATTTTGGCGGATCATGTTTCATGCAGCGAGGTGGCCATACCTGCAGATTGTTGTATCTGTTAAAGGTCTTGCAGCAGACATGACATGAGAACTGTGTAGGACCAACGAGAATCTGAGTAGGGGTAGGAATCCAGTACTGTCCTTTGCTCAATGGAAGCCCAGAATCCGTCACATGAGTGGCCGGGGAAACCCCAACTCTCAGATCGGAGATAGGGCTAGTAGGCAGCCCTATGTTTAGGGTTACAGTCTCAGCTTCATCGTTTGCACCACCAGCAGCGTTCGAAAACAACAGGCTCTTATCACCTTCCATGGAGCTGCTTGAAGGTTCAGTCTCAGTACACAGATAATTGATGAGAGGAAGAGCTCGTCTCTGAGGAGACGAGCTCTGACCTCCGATATCAGAAGATTTATCGTTACCGAAACAAGAACTGTAGTAGGGATTTAGAGGTACAAAGTTGAAGGCTCCTCCGGTGAAGAGATTGGAGCAAGGATCTGTCATGGTTGTAAGAATATTGCAGAGAGCAAAAGGCAATTTGGTAACTGGAATGATGAAACACACCCTCATGTATATATAGATAAGATATATACATACATATACATTCAAACATGCATGATTGTATGGGAAGAGTCATTAATTAGATGGGAAATAGCAACAAAAGTGAATGGTAAAATTGTGAAAAGAGATTGTACTGTGAAAGTGAAGAAATCAATTTACACCTATGGCTATGGCTATGCCATGCAGACAAGGAAATAAAGTAAAAGGCGGAGACATAAGTCAGAGATTTAAACAATCAAGTTCCTCTTCGATGTCTCCTATGACTTTAACAATCAGAGGGAGTCATGGAAGTAGAATTAATGGACAAGGAATAAAGCGGTGGAGCTTGTAGCCCTCGTTTTATTTAGGTTTTAGGATTATTTCAGTTTTAGTTGCATTTTATAGGAAGTAATTCAGATTTATTTGTAGATTTTCTCTTCAATTATGTTGAACAATGTTCAACTACTTATTCAATGCTATGCCTATTTAATATGCTTATCTGAACTCAAAACATTCAGTATTTATTTATTTTTAAAAATTGGAGGGCAAAAACTTAAGTACTTAATTACCTCAATTAAGTTTAAATTCATATAAAATTAAAGTATCATTAGACCAAAAATTTAAGGCGGACTCCATTAGTTGGGTGATTTCAATTTGTCTCGAAAGAAACATTTGGTTTAGGGTTAGTTTTCATTGTCATTCAAACCAGGCCAGTTTCTAGAGTTAATAGACTTTTACGGAATTCTATCTGAATTAATCAGCCGGTGACTAGATATTGATGAGTAAACAAAAAAAATAGAGTTGGGATGGATATTATTCGGATTTTTAGCCATCCTGAATCCAACCAAAACAATATTCATCCTAAACCTATCAAAAAATATATATCCAAACTTAAGCCCGACCTGATTTATATAAAAAATTGATTTTAGGGGGACCTAATTGTAAAAAAAAATTAAAGATTTAATTGTAAAAAAATAATTTTAAGGAATTAATAGTAAAAATCGATTTCAAAACCCTAATTATATAAAAAGGGTACTATCGTAAAATATTCTTAAAAATATAGAAAAAATTAAAATATTAAAACAGGTCGTGTCATATCAATTTTTTACCTTAAATTCAAATCCAACATGATAAAACCCTTAATAAAAATCAACTCGACCTGAATTTAAATTTTTATTGAAAAGAATTTTGAATTAATCTTATCAAGTCAAATAAAATAAAATATCTATCCCTAATAAAAATACTTTTGAATAACTAAAAAATCAAAGTTTAAAAATAATTTTTAAAATTAAAAAAAAAATATTTTAAATCACCTTTTCCAAAACCTAAGAGAAAGTGATTTTTGCATAAACTTATAAGTTAACTTTTACTTTCTAACGATCACATCTAAAATCAACATTTTAAATTTTTTTCAGCATTGCTAAGCATTTAACTTACGTACTAAGCACAAACTATCTTGTTTTAGTGATAAAAGAAATAATTATTTATTTTAAAGATTATAAATTTAAACATCAATATTAACAACACAATAATTAAAGAGTTAATATCTAATAATTAAAAACATATTTTAAAATAAATATTATTATCTCACTGTAACTAATTTTAAAAAAATTACATACTACACTTATTCTCACAGTTAAAAAAAAACACTTTTTAAAACTATTTTTCAATCAACTCGATATCTGGCTACGAACATAAAGTATTGATGAAGGGCAAATAACATAACCAAGTACCGGTAGGTTGAATAATTGAATGTGTGTACCGGGAGGGTTTAGCTAATTAATTAACAAGTACAGTGAATATTTGAATGTGAGATAATTCAGTAACTGGATTAGGTGGACTTTAAGTCTTAAGTTCATAATTAAAAAGCTAATTCTCATCGTTAGTTTACTTAGACTGCGTTAACGGTGACAAACGGTTATTTATCGACTATAATAATTTTTATAATTATAAAACCGATCATTACGAGAGTTTAAAAATTTATGTCAGTATTTAAAAAATTCGAGTTTTAAGATTAAAAATAGTATGGAGTAGCCAAGCTGTAAACATCCATTCGTGATTTTCTTGCGACGAAGGTGTTTGTCTATGTTTGTTTAAAAAAAATACTTCTCAAAAAAATATGAAGTTGTCAAGCTGTAAATATCCGCTCAGGGGTTCCACACAACAAAGGCGAAAATTAAAAGAAAAAAATTGAGAATCGATTGAAAGATAAATATCCTCACATCATCTAAAATTAATATCTAATTAGTTATTTAATATCTTGGTGTTAAAAATTATTAATTCGATTAAAATTTAAAATATGGTTCTTAAATGTCGAAAATATTGAAAATTACTAACTCGAAGAAATCACACCCCTATACATTTAAGATATGATTCCTCTTGAAAATTAATTAAAAAATCTTTCGATTTTAAAAAATATATAGATTGAACTACTAATATACACATGTTACAACAATAAGTATTTTGATTTATATATATATATATATATATATATTATGATTAAATATAATATTATATTGTAGTATTGTACGTACATATTAATTGGGAAATTATAATACATACATATATTATAAGAATAGAATCTATTAGTACATATATATGAATATGTAAACTTACCTATGTAAAGAAAAACATAAATAATATATATTTGAAAAGCTTATTATATATGCAATCAATATATATAATATACACGTCAACTTACATAAAAATTATCTATAATATAAAAAAACAATTAATATATATAAATAGAAACAAGTAGTAGTATATATAAACTTAATTACATATAAGGGAAAACGAGTGTAAATTATAGGTGGAAAGAAAAAAAGCAGGGATTAAACGAGTGTTTACCCATGACCGAAATAGAGACAGGATAAGAAACGAGAACTGAATAAGTAATTTGTTCATATTAATTTCTTTATTATATTAATCAACATAAGTCCTTTTAAAATAAAATCTATGTTATAATTAAAAATAAAAATCTTATTTTTAATAATTTTAGTTTAGATTTTTTATATTTTTATTTTATTTTCTATTTTTTTATACGCATATTCTTTATTAATTTTTCATCTTTTAATCCCTATAGTTAACATTCATATTTTATTAATGATGTACGAATTATTTTATCTTATTAGTTAAAAAAATAATTATTATTTATAAAGATTACGGGTTTGAATACGATAATACAATAAAATAGTTAAACGATTAATATTTAATAATTAAAATATATTTTTAAAATAAATATTATTATATCCATCGTAGATGATTAAAAAATTATTTTGTCAATGATTCTGACGGCCTGAAATTTCTTTTCTTGGGCGGCTCATACCGCTTGTAATCAAGGACCAAGTTACTTTTGAATTTGAAGGGGTATATTTTTTTTATTTTTTTTAATATAATAATATTTTAAGTTATTTTTAATTAATTAAATAAGATATTTATTTCTTTTAGAATAATATTCTGACGTGTACTTTAATAACGTTTGTTTAATACACATCGTTATAGAATTTTAATTTTATATCCTATATCGACTGTACATTTATTGTACCGAAACTTTAAAAAAAATAAATATAAATTAATAAATTAAGTGATGAGTTGAGGGGTGAAAGGTACATAGTCAATAACAATGTCAGGGGAAAGAATACCATGAAAGATGTGATTAAAAGGAACCTTTAGATTTTTAGGTCATTTAGAGTTTTTATTTATATAAATATAATGTTTAAAATTCATTTTAGAATATAGATCAAAACTACATTATAGGTAGAAAAACGTCACATGTAGGTAGCGACTTGGAGAGGACGTCACATACAGATGAAGTTCTCCTATTTTTTTAATATTTTTTTATTAATTTTGAATGGAGAATGTCACCTGCATATGACATTCTCCTATTTGTAATGTTCATTTTGGCTTAGGTCCCCAAATATAAATTGGGGATCCCTATTTTCTTAATTAAAAAAAAGATAGATTATCCATCCAATTTTGCGGTGCTTAAAACACGACAATATATTTCGACCTCTTGCGGCGTGCAAACCACATGTATCATCGAAGCCCTTGGGTTGTAATTATTCCTTTTTATCTCTTTTACGGTATAGTTATCCCATACATATAACATAGTTTTTTTTAATCAGCTACGGTTGTTATATGTAACATTTGTTTTTAGGAAAACTCTCAATCATTGAACATTGACCTTTTAATCATTATGATATAAATATTAGTGTTCAAATTCATAACCTCCTGAAATAACAATCGTTCCCTTAATCACTGAAACAAAATAGTTCGTGTTATAACGTAGGTTATAGTTATAGATTATGGCATGGGAATCAAATGTTTCCAATTTGATGGCATTGTTGAAAATTTGACGATATTCATGTAAACTTTTATAATATTTGAATTTCGAATTCAATGATATCAAGTATTATATTTTTAATAAAATAATTTAGATATGACTCTTAGAGATTATTGATTGGGACAGTAACAAATTTTTAGTATTAGACTATGAAACAAACATGAAAGATAAAATATTATACATTAAATATTCAAATAATATATAAATATCACCGAATTTTTATTAAATCCATAGAAAAATCATCATTACATCGTAGCTAAGAAATAAAACAATTAGATTAAACAATCCAAAAAATCATACAACCCAAAAATAATAAAAAATATTTCTATGGAAATAACCATACCAACAAAATTCAGAGACTTTCTGAATCTCCTTGTCTCTGTCCAAACGAGATGTATAAAGAAGGAAGAAGGAGTTGTACGCGATCCAAACTGTCATGCAAAAAGTATTACTACCCATAACTGATTTCAACGGCAAATAAACCATCAAACGAGTGGGGATAAATCTTTTCAAGTGATCACCGACAAAAACAGAAATCAAAAACTAGCATCGATTGAATCTCTGTGTATTGAGAAAACTCTTATGATTTTATTGAAGCAATCACTGATTTAGACTCACACACAAGCCATGTATTTATAGAACAATGGATCATTGTTACCGGCTAGAGTTGTTAACCCTAACTAACTAACTAACAATAATACTAACAACCTAACTACTCGAGTAAGCTTCCCGGGCATTTCCTTTCTGTTGCACACGAACCTTCCAGCACCTTCCAGGTTTAACCTTCATAATTCTCACTGTTTCTCCAGCTCCTCTAACTCATCAGCAGTAGCCACACATCAGAAAATACGCTCAAGATAAGGTTTTAGTCAAACCATCAACCATTTGATGTATGGTTGAAATGTAATTGACTCTTAGGTAACCAACAGCAACCTTCTCACGAACAAAGGAATATCTAATTCAACATGTTTCATTTGAGCATGATATACAAGATTTGTACTTCTGGCTACAACATTGGAATTATCGTTCCAAACAATAGGAATAGGATGACATGAATGTCTCATTTCTGTAAGCAACGTTGTAATCCATGTAACCTCAGAAGTAATATCTACAATACTTTTGTACTCGACCTCAGTTATGGATCGAGAAACTATTTTTTGTTTCTTGGAACTCCAAGCCACCAAATTACCACCTAAATAAACTGCATAACTTGTCACAGGCCTCCTATCTTTGAAACTACCTCCCCAATCTGCATCAGCAAAGGCTTCAAGACACAAATCATCACCAGAACCAACAGGACTAAATACTAAACCATGATCTAATATGCCACTTAAGTACCTCAGAACTCTTCTCACAACAGCCAAGTGTTGCTCACGAGGCTCATGCATAAACTAAGTCAAACGATTCACACTGAAGACAATTTCTGATCGAGTATGACACACATATAATAACGCACCCATTAGGCTTATATATTCTCAAGCATCAGCAATAGGACTACCTCTTTCTTTGAGCAGTACAGAAGATGTTACCATTGGTGTAGGAGTGTTATTTTCACCATACATGTTTGTCCTCTCTAGCACCTCAAGTATATATTTTCGTTGATTCAACACCAAGGAATCTCCTCTCTGAGTAACCTGGATACCAAGAAAGAAATTTAACTCACTCAGGTCTTTTAGAGCAAACATGTCTCCTAATTGTTGCACCACAGTGTCAATCTCCTTGTCACACTCATCAGTGATGATAATATCATCAACATATACCAACATAAATGTTTTAACTCCTTGCTTATGTCGAACAATCAAAGAAGCATTAGCTCGAGTTTCTTGAAATCCAATTTCTAGAAAGTAGCTTTTGAGCTTGGCATGCCAATTTCTTGGAGCTTGCCTTAACTCATATAAAGCCTTTTGAAATTTACATACCAACCTCGACCCATCAGATACAAATTTTTTAAAATCAGGTGGCTGAATCATATAAACATCCTCTAGCAAGTCACCATTCAAAAAAACATTATTTACATCCACTTGTCTCAAACTCCACTTCTTGGACACAACAAAAGATAAGACAACATTCAAGGTAGAAATTTTAATTACTAGACTAAAAGTATCTTGAAAATCCTGACCAGGGACTTGAGAAAAATCATTGGCCACTAACCTGGCCTTGTGTCTGTGTATAGTGCCATCTAGATTTCGTTTGAGCTTGAAAATCCACTTACACCCTACTGGTATTTGACCTTCAAGCAAGCTCACTAGTGGCCATGTATTATTCTGACAAAAAACATTGAATTCAGAAAGTACAACTTCCTTCCACTTGGGAGACAGCAAGGCATCTTGGATAATAAGTGATTCAACCTCATCGCATCCTATTTTTGTAAGGTAGACCTTTGGTTTAAAGATATCATTTCTACTGCTAGTGACCATTGTATATGTTTGTAGGGCTGGGCTGTTGGGATTATCTACTGCATTCGACTGATGAGTGGACTAGTCTCCTAGAGGAGCTTCCTCATCAAGATGCTCAGACTGAGCTTGACTTGTATCATCAAGACGGTCAGGTTGACAAGGAACCTCACACTGGCTTGGAGCCTCACAAGAACTAGCCTCACGTGTATGCATGCAAGGCTCTTTATTACATGTCATAGGAGTATATGCTTCTGAAACCATAGGATCAGATACAAGTTCAGGAATCGAACCTGCTCCACTGTTAGTAACACCATTTTGACCAACAAAAATTACAGGTGTAGATGGAGCAATAGAAATAACATTGAAACCAGTAGGTGGTTGTTGATCACTCGAACCTACATTCAAAGAAAACACTAGAATTGACCTACTAGGTACAACACCTGCATTTATAGCTTGCTGACACCCTTTATCTACAAAGGGAAAGACCAGTTCATCAAATATTACACGCCGAGATATATAAACTTTACCATTAGGAGACAAGCATTAAAACCCTCTATTTTGTGGGCTGTATCCAAGAAAGGTACAAGGTTGAGACCTAAAATCCAACTTATGTTGTTGAAAAAGTCTCAAACGAGGAAAGCACCTACACCCCAGAACTCTCATATGTGCATAATTTGGTATCTTCTTATACAACTTCTCATAGGGAGACATGCTTAACAACACTTGAGTAGGTAATCTATTGATCAAATGAACAGTTGTACAAACAGCATGTGCCTAAAACTTCAAAGGTAATGAAGCTTGAGCCAACAATACTAAGTCTAGCTCAATCACATGCCTATGCTTTCTCTCCACCACACTATTTTGTTCCGAGGTGTGTGGGCATATGATCCGATGAACAATGCCCTCCTTAGCCAACCAGGTAGTCAACCCCTTGAACTTACCTTCCCAATCGCTTTGTATTGCCTTTATGGAATAACCAAATTGAGTGTTGACCATTTTATGGAACAGTTGAACCATCTCAACAGCTTGAGACTTGTCCTTGAGCAAGTACAACCACGTACGTCTTGTACAAGTATTCACAAAGGTTATATAATACTTATAACTATTAGAGGAAGCATGAGAAGGTCCCAAAGATCCGTGTACATAAGTTGAAAGGGTTCAGTATACTCAGTAGGAGAAGGAAAGACAGGCATTCAATGATTTTTTACCCATACGACATGCAACACACATAGGCAAAGAAATTTTATTTATATCTTTCAAAAGCTTTACATACATGCTATTACATATATGAAGCAAACTACTAAAGCTAGGGTAACCAACCCTCATGTGCCACAGCTCATAGGCAGAAGCACTTACACCAGCTAGATTGACTTCAGTATGGACTCCTTTTTGATCTATTTTAGCATTAAACCTATACAAACCATCACATTCATAACCTCGTAGTAAGGTAGCACCAGTATCCTCATCTCGAGCCAGACAAGTATGAGCATGAAATTCGAAGAACACCTTATTGTCCTTAGTAAGCTTAGAGACAGAAAACAATTTTTTTGTTACAGTTGGTAAATGAAGCACCTCATTCAACGATAACTTCTTAGAAGCACAAAATGTATTCAACACAGAACATCCTTTATTATCAATACTAAACTTAACACCATTACCAATCATGAGTTTACCTGGACCATTATAGGAAGAAGAATGTAGCAGATCGACAGATTCTAGTGTCACATAGTGTGTGGCACCTGAATCCATAATCCAAGATTTATCAGACGTAGCCAGATTAACTTGTGGGTTACTAGAATCATCCTCATCCAACAGAATAGAGTCATCAAAGATCTCAAGGCTTGCATTGACATATCCATAATCAACAATACTTTTTTCACTCAGGCCACCAGTAACTCCTAGAAAGTATTGGTTAAATCGATACCAACATCTGTCCACTAGATGTTCAAGCTTTCCACACAGCTGATACTGAAACTTAACACGACCTCGACCACAACCAGCAATCCTTTGAGCTTGAACCTGTGGATGTTGCCTTTCTCGAAAAACATAACCACCTCGAAGACCACCAGATTGCTCACCAAATGTTTGAGCAACATTGGCACTCATTAACATTTCCTCACTTTGACTTTCAAAACCAGCCAGTTGATACTCTACATCCATCAACATGGATCGAACACTATCCACAAAGTGTGAATCTTTACTTGTTATAATGAGTGTTATCCAAGGCTGATACTCCCTGGATAGACAATTCAGAATACTTGCAATATGTTCAACCTCAGAAATCGGATTGCCATATGAGACTAAGGCATCACAGACTTCCTTTATTTGAGTCAGGTACATTCGAATGGTCCCATCTCCTTTCTTCAAGTCACGTAGCTTATAATGCAGGTTCATCACCGAAGTGGTAGATCAACGAGCAAAGATCTTCAGAATTTTGTTCTACATATCGGCAACTATCTCAGCCCCAATAAACTGTGGTAAAAGAGTGACACTGATGGTCGAAAGCAACCAAGAAGCCAAGGCACTATCTTGTGCAACAAAATCCTCATACTTCTCATTCACGATTGGCTCACCATCAGGGCCGACGATCGTCTCAGAAAGAGGTTAAAGGACACCGATCATTAATTTCTCCAGTCGGTGATTCCTCATAATTAAGAGAACTTGTTGCTTCCATAACAAAAAGTTATACTCATCAAGAACCACATTAACTTTCTTATTTGTGAATGACATCGTAACCACTCAGTTTAGAAAAGAAAAGAGACTGAAAAAAAAACAACCAACGAAGAAGGAGGCGAGCAAAAGAATTAGAATTGGCTCTAGGACCCCTGCAAAGATACCATATTGAGAAAACTCTTATGATTTTATTGAAGCAATCACTAATTTAGACTCACACAAGCCGACTTGTATTTATACAACAATGGATCATTGTTACCAGTTGGAGCTGTTAACCCTAACTAACTAACAATAATACTAACAACCTAACTACTCGAATAAGCTTCTCGCGCCTTTTCTTTCTGTTGCACACGAACCTTCTAGCACCTTCCAGGTTTAACCTTCATCACTGTGTGAAAAACAAATGATCGCTAAGGTATGCTCAAACATACCACAAAAACAAGTGAATCAAAACACAAAACAAAATAAAAAATGTCATAAAGACAAAAGAAGAACGTGTCATAAGAACAGAAAAACGTTCTATAAAAGCAAAGATTCTTATTAAAATTAAAAATAAAAAACAAAGAACATAATAGATTCGGTGGTCGACAATCGATACTAAGATTGATTGTCGACCACTGATCAAAGGGATTGAATAAAGTGAAGAACGAATAGAGAAATTTTTTGAGAGAAAAATGAACGATGGCTAGTTTTTTATATTATAATATTATCTTCTAAACAATTGAATTCATTAAAAAAACTTGAAAATGGAAAATAAAACATATGCTACTATTAATTAATCTATCCATGAGTCGAGTGTCCGTCCGAATCGAATATGGGTAAATTTATATCACGCAGGTGGATACAACAAAGGATAACATCAATAGTTTAAAGTACATATTTTATTTAAAATATAATTATAAAAATTAATATAAGATTATATTTTTAATACTTTATATTTTAATAAGATTTTGAATAATTTAAATTGAGTTTAATCGAATCAAATCTATTTTTTTTAAAATTAAACCTCAGCCTTGTTCATTATTTTTTAAATAATTTAAAGATAATTATAAGATAATATTTATTTATATATAATAATTATCTGATAATTCACACACAATTTACAAACAAAACAACTTAAAACCGAATTTTTAAAATAAACATCGATAATCCCCTATTTCTCTTTTCCATCAATACTTTTAATTCAAATACCAACTCAAATTACATTACCCGTTTCCATCTATATAGCAAGATATTTGAATTTACTATGTACAAAAATAAAAGACATTTAGATGATAATTAATTACCCTTTAAAATTTATTTTTGATTCCCACTTGACTTTGATTGGTTTGGCCAAAGAAGATCACACTTGACGACCATAATTGTATGGTAATTGTTTTATGTTTCACAAAATATGTGCATACAGTTGGAAACAGAGGGTACCAACCACCCTGCCTGCTCAACGTCTCATGTGAAATTATTCTATAGACGGGTCTACCATATTATTTATGGTCTCTAATCACTAAAAATTAATCAATTAATTTTATATTTTTTATATTATTTTTTATTCTAATTAATTTTTATGTAATCACCCACTACCTTAATAAAAAATTAAAGATTAACTCTTGAAAAAATATATGAAAAATATAAAATTAATTAATTAATTTTAATAATTAGGGATCATAAATAACGTGATGGAACCGCTCTATAAAATAATTTATCAGGTCTCATGCTTCATACTTTTTTTCATAATTCATGACACTTTTACGAGTCTACTTTTCTCCCATTTTATGCTCCAGAATAATAATTGCCACTTCTAGTCAAACATATTTCCTTTAAAGATGATATTATTTTTATTAATTATAACAACAGATAAATATAAAAATATGGAAATCATAATATAAACCTTATTATATATTGAATGTGGTAAAAATATGGAAATCATAATAATTGTTTATGTTTAAAATTTTAAAAATTACATATATGACAACAATGTCACGTTATCACCTAATCACACGTAAACATGTCATATCGTTAATTAAGTTCACAGAAATATATTTAGTAAATAAAATAATATCGATTTTTTGTCAATTAACTATTTTCATCGTAATAAAATTATTTTGACTAAAGGCTTAAAAACTCTAAAAAAATAGAGACCAAAATAATCAAACAATCTAATATTAGGGTTAATTTTAACTATATACTTATATCTTTTGTGTTTAGTTCTAAATAGTTTCTTTTGTTTTGATTCTTTTTATTTTTTATTTATCTTGTTGTGTTTATTCACCTACTTTTAAGATAATTTTTATTAAACTTATTATGTGATTTTCGTTTATCTTATAATATATTTTTCCAGTTTTTTTGATAATTTAATGTCCATATAATGATCAACTGCCTCTTATCGACTACCCATTACTGGTGCTTACAGTCTATGCAACACCACAACAATGGAATTACCTTAAGGGTTTTGCTCTGGTTCATAAGAATTTAAAATACTTCATTTAAACACATCTTTATATCTATTTTTAGGATTGTTTATCGATATAATTAAAATTATTAATAAAATAAAATAAAACATAAGTTTAATTTTTTATCTTTACTCTGCTAATATAACGCTTAGATTAGGTGATGTTTTTCGAATTTTTTTATGAAAAATACATGTCATTTATAAATAAAGATTTATATTTTTTTTCTCCTTGACAACTTTTGAGTTATCATGTTTTATTTTCTTCACAAAATTTTTTGATAGATTTGATCTCAAAGTTCTCTTTATAGTTGATATATATTGAATTTCTCGTACCTTTCTTTAATTTTAATGAAACAATTTTTTGATCTTGTTAAAAAACTATAACTAATATACAATATATTTTTGATATTATAGAATAATATTTAAATTTTTAATATAAAAATCAGAATTTGAATCCAGATAAGTTGAAAACGAGTGATCCTCTTTGATCTCTCGATCAATTAAAAGAGTTTTTTCTAATATACGAGAAATTATATTATGGGTAAATCCCATCACATGTCCATAGGATCAACCACTAAAAATCACTCATCTCATCAATTTTTTTATGTCATATTTTTTCTAGATTGAAAAAATATTTTTTAAAATGAATTAACAGTAAATATGAGTGAAGTTTCAATTAAGAAAATATCACATCGAAAAAAATGATGAGAAAGAAAATTTTTAGTGGTTAGTCCCATGGTTGACGTGGTAAAATTTACCCATGATATAATTTCTCCTAATATACATTATTGGATGAGTATTTGACGTTCTAACTATAAATTTAGCCTTAAATTTTCATGATGATATATCATCACCTCGTTAACTAATGATACATAAAATTATATATTATCACCTCGTTAACTAATGATACATAAAATTATATATTGTCAATGTATCGAATATTAATCCATATCATAATAAAACATTTATACAAATACCTAAATCACTCATAACACTTCTCACCTATAAACGAGGATATTATACACTTAAATCACTCTATATAAATTCCCAAATCACTCTGTTTACTCCTCACCTATAAATGAGGATATTATGTACACTTTTGAACCGATTATAACTATAATAACTATAGTTATTTAATTTTAATTTCATTAAATTTTTCTTCAATATCGTCTAAAACCTTTCTTCAATCATTATTTTTATTCTCTCATTTAATGTCGTCTAAAATAAATATTAATCTTCTATGAATTTATTTAATTAAATTTTCATAATTTTATTTATAAAGATTGATTGTCATTTTTCTCAATGACTTTAGGTACTAACAAGAAACAATATATGTATTATAATATATTACAAAATGTAACGTATAACTAGAAATGATACAATCAAAATGTTAAAAACATGAAATCTAAAATATTACTTACACAATTAAAATATTATATTTTTATGATATTTTAAATTAATTGTAAAATTTAAAAGTTATTTAAAATAATATTTAGGCAACATTTTAAAATGTTATATTTTTATAACATTTTAGTTTAATAATAAAGGAAATAATATTTTAAATAACATTTCAATCGATATAGATAATAACATTTAATTTTATATATTTAACATTTTAATTATATCATTTTATAGTCATTTATTAAACTGTTGTAAAGGACTTTTATCAGAGTGTAATGTTGTACGTGAACGAAAAATTACATCATAAGTCATTCTCGTCATAAATAATAATTTATAAATTATTGTAAAAGATATATTTCTCGTATAACTCATTTGAATCGGGTGATATCTAAACCGAATCGAGGGATTACAAGGTAGATATCGATGTTAGATAAAGTGCGAAAGCTACCTTACACTCCAAAAAGCCTGAGCAGACAATCTTGTAAGAATAATAATACCTGTGAAGGAGACAAGTGAGAAACGGACCAACGACATCATTGGAACTCACTGTTCAAGCACTATTATGACATCAACTAAAATATTTTTAAATTAATTTTTTTCATATTAAATTGATAAATCAATTTCTTTAAGTTTAATTAAATTTTACTCGCCCAAACATTGAATCATAGCTAAACAAAATCGAGAAATTAAAGATTAAACTGATTAAATTAAATCCCGATGATGTGATTGGTCCAACTATCAATTCAGTTTTTGTTTATTTTATTTCATACTAACCAGTAGGATTAAACGCAAGCAAAGGGAACACAAATACTAGCGAGCTAAGGTCGGTATGATTTTAGAATTTTATTTATAAAAGATTTTTATTTTTTAAAGTATAAAAATAATTTTAACTCTTAACGTTTATAATTTTTGTTATTTTGGTTCTTATTTTTTTAGATAAATTTAATCTTTAATCTATATTTTTTTGATAAATATTTTATTTTTTAACTAGCATGATAATTGGATCGTTAAAAATTTAATGATAATGACACGTTATATGCATATGATAATATATTTTAAATGACATGACATCTAACCTATAAAATATATATAGAATATAATTTTATTCTAATATAAAATATAAAATAATTAAAATTCAAATAAAATATTAAAAAAATAATTCTAAAATAAAATACTACTAAACATTCTCAATTCTAACTACGATAGAATTAATATTATATCTTAAAAAAATATGAACACATATCAAAATTAATTAATATTTTTAAAATAAGATTTTTGATTTTATCATAGTTATGGTTGAGAATATTTAGTAGAATTTCATTTTAGAATTAATTAATTTTTAATATTTTATTTGAATTTTAATTGTTTTATATTTTATATTGGAATAAAATTATTTCATATATATATTTGATGGGTTAGATTTTATGTCATTTAAAATATATTATCATATGCATATGACGTGTCATCATCATTAAATTATTAACGGTCTAGTTATCATGCTAGTTAAAAAATAAGATATTTGTCAAAATGATATAAGTTAAGGGCTAAATTTATCCTAAAAAATAAAGACCAAAATGATAAAAATTATAAACGTTAAGAATTAAAATTATTTTTATGCATTTTTTAAAAATAAAAAGCATGTCGACTAATAGATATTATAAAAAATACATTTCATAATAATTTTAATAAATTAAAAAAAATACTTAATTAATAAATATATTGATCGGTTAACCAAATTATTCATCTTTATTTTATATTTTCTTAACTTATAAATTTTAAATTTATTAAAAACACTTGTCTTTTTATTAGATTTTTTTTCTCCGAATTAAATTAAGATTATAATTAAAATTTATTAAAACAATAATTTCATTAATGATCTTGACTTACTTTACCTTATCTGCAGATCAGTTTTGGGCCCTACAATTATTGTCTTCCCACTTGATATCTGTCCAACAGTTAGAAAATAATCTATCAATTCAAATCCACGCCCATCCTTGTATAATATGTTACAAAAATAAACATTACGGTAAATTTAGAACTTAAAATCATAGTCAATCCAGTTATAATGTCACGATAATGATTTATGTTCCAGAAATATAAAAAGACACATACGATAAAGAATATGGACGAGATTACATCGTAAGAAGACTAATTCACTAATACAAGAAACATATCCAATCTTAGAGAAAACGATTGATTAATGCTTAAATTATACATTATTTTTATTAATAATTACTCTTTGATTGGTTATTATAAGTTGTTAATTTGGGTTATTTTGTTCATTTTCAATGTAGGACATTAAGATCAAGAAATATTACTAAAACTGAAAAAAAATCATACATTTCGAAATTAATTTTAGATGCTCGACTCATTTGGGAGAAAAATAAGTTATAGAGGTTAGGCCCTACATATAGACTCTAATCGGTGTAGGCCCAAACATAAAATCCTATTCAATGATCGATTTGAATTGAGGCAAAAGCTTTACCCTAAGGTCGATTTTATCAACTGAATTTTCAATTTAATCATTTTAATTTACTTTCTTTATTTTCTTTGAATCATATTTTATTTTTTTATCTAAACACCAAAAAATATTTTTTTTTTTACTTTTCTTTGCAAGTCACACAGATTCAAGATCAAAAGCAAGAAAATCGTCAACTTCCTAGTCCTTGTGGATCGACCGTTACTCTCACTATTCTAATTAATTTCATTTCTTTTATTAAGATTAAAGCTTATTTTATTTAACATTATAAACGTGTTGTCAAATTGATACCGTTTTTGGGGACTACGACAAAAGACTAATTAAATTTTCTTGTTTTTAATTTATGGCCGATAAAATTCGGGAACATTGAAAGAATTTGATCCAAAAATAAAAGCACAAGTAAGATGAATTCACGATCAAACAATTCATGAAAAAAAAAAGAAACAATAAGAGCAAGTAAATTCTGAAACCTCCATTAACGCCACATACGAAGAATCAACAACTTCCATACTTATAGTTGATCTTACGCATGACGCACCAGATCAAATGGCTTATCAAATGATTAAGGAGTTAACCGTGACACCTGCCATTCAACAACCATTTTGCATCGTTTTCCCTCAAAAAGAAATACCATTTTAACTTAAGATGAGCTAATACATATACTTTCTAATTTCATCAGTCTTCCTATGAAAGTCCACATTAACACTTGGTAGAATTCCATTTAGTTTGAACAAACACTACTATAATAATTTTTTGAAGGGTTGCTTTCTATGAAAATGAAAATAATCGATACTGCTAGCGACGGAGCACTTGTCAATATGACCCCAAATACAGTAAGAGAACAAATTTTAATGATGAAAAACAACTTTCAATAGTTTGTTACTATGAGTTAACCCAGTTGAAGGGTTTACGAGGTAAGCATTGTTTTACTTAAAAACAAAATTGACAAATTAACTAACATTGTTAATTCTCTTGTTACAGAAAAAATAAATTAGACAGAGTATGCGGGATATGCAAGATGTCAGACCACCCAACCGCTTGTTATCATACACTATAAGAATACATAAGCGCACAAATGAATGCAATAGGAAATGTTTCGGGACCTCCTCAAAGACCCTATAACCCGCACAAAAACACATACAATCTAGGATGGTAACATCATCAAAATTATAGCTATGCACAAAATACAAGGTTGAATCAAGCTTTTTCAATAAAGGGCCCCTCTACCACATCAATTTCAATTACAAAGATCTTCACTCGAGTCCTTTTGTGGAACAATTGGCTTAATCCCAAAAGAAATTTTAAAATCGTATAGAGTCAAACTTGCAAGAAATAGACAAGCAAATGAATCAACTAACACAAACCGTGGGACACTTAGAACCACATGGTAAACTTCTGTCTCAAACTTTAGTAAATTCACAGGAGAAGTAACAATCCAGTTTTTTTAAGTCAACGTTAGGCGTTGACATAAGCCTTAGATCGTCAAGTTTGGTCATGTGTTTAAGCTTTTTAGATCGTGTTGGGCCTAAGATTTATCTTGTTGGACTTTCGGTGTCAATGGGCTTGGATAATGCGCTTGGCTTTTGGGTTGAGTAGGATGAGGAAAGGTTTGTGAAGGGTGAGGTAGTAATTTCCCCACCCATTCAATTAATGCTTTTGTAGCCATGGGGAAAAGGGGAGACCATCTTATTTTCCAATATCCATATTCTCTCTGCTTCTTTCTCTTATCAACTCAAAGAAAAATGAAAGCTTGTTGCTACTGAGGGAGAATAACGTTTTGCTCATCAAGTAAGAGTTGTTCAACAGCTTGCGATCTTCATCTCAAGGTGCATATCCTTTGGTTTGGTGGAGAATGGTTTTGAAGCTCAAAATCAAGGGTCGAGAATGGAAAAAGCTTGAGGAAGACTTAATTCGGATTTGTTGCTTAAGGTTAGTATATTTTTTACTCTTACACTTTATGTGCCTCAAGAAATACTTGTCTTGCTTGATTGATTTGTTATAAATTGCTAGTTGAGTGTTTTGGTAGCATAGAGCCCTAAAATGGTAGAATTTATATTAGAGGTTGAAATGAGGTAAAATTGGTAGTAACACACTCTCTATACTTAAAATAACTGATAAGAACAAAATAGGAATTAACCATATAGGTTGATGTGGGAAATTTGGAGATTTCCCAACCCAGCATTGCACTTATGTATAGGAGTATCAGTATGGGGCAGGGTTGTATCGGTATGCTAGTGTAATTTTTGTAGGCTATTTTTGAGAGACGTATCAATACACGGGGTAGCGTACCGATACCCATAACTTGTTTTAAATTTCAGAATCGTTCTCTTGTACCGATAGGATAGGTTGTATCGGTATCACTGTTCCATTAGTTTGAAGATGACTTCAAGTATCGATACGCTAATAGAGGCGTATTGGTATAGGTAGTGTATCGATACTAGGCCTTTATGTATCGAAACCGGGTATTGATACAAGGGCTTGGCGTATCGACATGAGTATATAATTTAAGTTGTTCAAACCTAGTTGACGTATCAGTACAGTAGAGGGATGTACCGATACTGAGGGTCATAACGATACCCTAATGAAGTGTATCGGTACCTGTAGAGCAATATATCCAAGAATTTGAGTTAGTGTTCAAGGGTCTTATAATTAGAGAAAAAGGTCAATCCCAATAGATCTATAAATGTATAAAATGAACTATAAAACTATTAAAATGAGTTCAATGCCCCAAATAGGTGAAATTATGGCTAGTGACTTGATACTTGATGTGTGGTTTAATGGTATTATGTTTCCTTGAGAATCCATGGTGGATCAGACATTAGCATATGAGGGCTAGGGTTCTTACTGTGTGCTGATGGTATACCAATATATTTAAGGGGTTTTGGATAATTAAATAATCTAATGAGAATCTTGTAAAGGGACTAGTGGACTTACCCTTGGAAAAAGGATAATTGTTGAACAACCGATCCGAAAGAAGATTGATGCAAAGTCTCAAAAAGATAAAAAAACAATTGACGATAACTCCAAAGAAAATAAGGAAGATGACTCCATAATCCAAAAAAAATAAAAGAAGTATGAACCAGCACCATCATCATATGAGCTACTACCTCTTTCCCCTTCAAGATTCATTAAGAAAAACAAAAAAGTTGAGGAGAAAGAGTTCCTTAACGTATTTAGAAAAGTCGAGATCAACATTCCACTATTAGAAGTAATCTGGAAGGTACAAAGCTATGACTGATTCCTTAAAGAACTAAGAACTACAGAAAGAAAACTTAATAGGCACAAGAAAGTAAATATTTGTGAGAACGTTTATGCCGTTTTTGAAAGACGACTTCCACCAAAGTTAGAGGACCAAGGGATATTTACCATACCTTGCAAAATCAACAAACTGGATATAAAGCACACAATGTATAATTTAGGAGCTCAATAAACTTGATGCCCTTATTCGTTTATAATACTCTTTTAGTTGAACCCTTGAAGGATACGAGAGTTATCATTCAATTGACGGAATGTTCAGTTATCTTCATAGAAGGGCCCTTGAAGAACATTTTACTAAAGGTAAATGAGCTAACATTTTTCAATCGATTACTATGTCATTAACATGGAAAATAACCGCTTAAATACTTCATCTGAGATACTCCTGGAAAGACCTTTCCTTAGTAATGCCAACACAAAGATCGATGTAAGAAGTGACATTCTTATAATGAAATTGATGGTGATGTCGTTAAATTTAGCGTTTATAAAGCAATGTGTTATCTTGATAATGTTCAAAATATACTTTTTGTTGATATAATTGAACATGCATTTGATAAATTTTATTGATATAATTGAACAAGGATATTGAACAAAAAATTTCATTTAAATTAATTTTAATAAACTAACTACTCTATCCAGATCTAAATTATTACCTTCCATATTTGTAACCCCCTTAGCCCGGCCTAAACGGAACTGACTCTAATGGGTTACACGGGGAATATCGAACCAAACCCGCGCAGGTCCGATTTGATAAACAACCCTAAAAACTGATATATATTTTTTTTCTTTTCTAGATGTATAATTAGATTCCTACATTTGTCAGTCTCATACAAAGCAAGAACGGAACCAATCTAACCACAAGCGAGCACTCGATTAAACACATGAGTATATTAAGGACTAAAACATAAATCTTTTAAATTCTATTGACAAGGTAGAAATTCATTTCATCAAATTTCAATTAAACATGCAAGTAGCACTCATGATAAATTTCAAACCAAACGGAGTATTCTAACATCATCAATTACATGTTTCATTAATTAAGGACCAAAAAGTAAATATTCCAAATTCTAAGGAATTTGTCCAAATTAAGTTATCCAACTTGAAATCAAGTCAACTTTATGCATCCATGTGAAATTTTAGCTCAAAATAACATCTATAGCTACTATAATTGAACAAAGCAAGATATCCGAGACAAAAATACAATTTCGACACCAAAAGCTCATTATTTAGTCTGGGGTATCGATACAGTCAAGCCATGTATCGATACCATGACGTGGCAGTAACCATATTACCTACCAAAGCTTAGGGGTATCGATACTGCCCTTGACAGTATCGATACTTGGGCGTCCAATAAGGTTTAAGCATCGAACCATGGTCCGAACCACCCAAATTTTTCCTTGGGATATCGATACCATCTCTAGGGTTTCAATGCCCCCTGTGCCCAACTTCATACATTTTGAGTGGATTTCCTCCATCCGGAACTTAATCAAAGATCATTATCAGCTATAGGCATAACTCCTAAACATAATGAGCTATTTAATCACTCGATTACAACCATTAACACCTCATAACATCTATAGGCATGCATCCTAACTTTGACTCAATACCATAGACCATCATAGCCAAACATGCTTCAAGAAAATTTATCAACATAATATTCAACCAAATCAATAAGCAAACATATTCATAGATTGTTTATACAATTCTTTTACTAACTCAAAACACACTAAAAAAGGAAACGGATTTACACATTGCCAAATCCTACTTATTTTTGCCAAATCATACCAAAACGTATAAAGTCTTCCCCTTAGACCTCTTGCTCCAAATGCCTCCCTTAATGCCTCTATTTCTCTGCAAAGATGAAAAGAGAGCTTAAGCAAAACATGCTTAGTGAGGTAGCTCTAAACACAAGTTCATCAATGCAATATTTAAAACCAATTTAAAATCATCACTTGCACTTTTCATGCTAAACCAAAGCATGCTTGATCAAATCATGCTCATCTATATAACCAAATCATTTCATGTATCATGTATATTGGCATTCTAGTGACAACATGTTGTGAATCTTTAGCTCACCGAATACTCAGATTCCTTATCATAATTGGAGACACTTGGTCTCAATATACATCGGTTGGACACATAGTCACCCTTGTATACATGTTACCCCCACTACGCACGGTCGGACACAAAGTCACCCTTGTATACGTATGGGTCAACTATATGCACGGTCGGACACATAGTCACCCTTGTTTACGTGTAGGCAACAACATTATTCTCATAATCTTTATAGTGCACTTAATCCTAATGACATGTCATTTGTATTCGTAACTATAGTTAGTGTCACTAAGCCAATATCAATTCCAATCATGCATGTTAACTTGCTGCTCATAATGCACTCATAATATGTTCATCAAGTAAACCAAAATTATGCTCAACGACTTAACCCGAGGTTTGAACTGAAACCTATTATATTCAATGTGCTCAATACTATTGGACAGTTTGGTGGGTCTATGACAGAAGATGTCAGGAAACATCTCAAATCATTCATGGAGATCTGTAACTCTTTCAAAATCCAAGGAGTCCATGAAGATGTCTTGAGATTGAAATTATTCTCCTATTCTGAGGGATTGGGAAAAAACCTAGTTAAATAGAATTCCACGAGGATCAATAGGATCTTGGAATGAATTATGCCGAGATTTCATTACCCGTTTTAATCCTATAAATTTATATGATCGTATTCGTAATGAAATTACCTCTTTTTGACAGGCAGATGATGAACCTATGTATGAGGCATGAGAACGCTATAGGAAGCTACTGTACAAGTGTCCTTTGCATGGATTTCCATTATGGACACAAGTGACCATGTTTTATAATTCTAAAAATGCCCCAACAAGGATGATGTTAGACGCCTCTGCCAATGGAACACTTCTTGAGAAAGCATTTGAGGAAGCTATAAAGATCTTGAACAAACTCGCAAAGAATAATTTTCAATTTCCTACATCTAGGCGAGGAGGAGTAAGACGCCAAGCCACAGTGAATGAACTAAAAACATCCAATTCAGTGGAAACACAATTGGCCTCTCTTATTAAGATGGTGCAAAACATGCAAATGCAGTACAATGCCCATAAGGTTAAGGCCATAGATTCTTTCTGCAATTTATGTGGAGGTAACCATAGTTCTTCTGAATGTATGCAGAATCAAGAATCTAGCCTATATATTGAAAACTACAACCGGAACAATATGATGTCCAACACATAAAAACCCGTCATGGAAGAGGCATCCAAATTTTTCATGAAGTAATCCAAACAATGCCTTGAATCTAACTACTCAACCCCTAGGTTTTCAGCAACCAATGCAACATCTGCCGCCGCCGCAGGTATCACAACCATTGCCGCAGCAATGGATGCATCAGCAACAGCCTGCAAGTTCAATGGAAAATTCCCTTAAGGCCTTTATGATGAAAACATAATCATACATGGCAGAGAATAGCAACTTCATAAAAAGAACTGATGCATTCATAAATAAAACTGAGATGAGGTTACAGAACCAAGAAGCAACTATTAAAGTATTGGAAACTCAGGTTGAGTAGTTTGCTCAGAATATAAATACTAGACCACAAGGAGGATTACCTAGCAATATTGAAGTTGCCAAGGTAATCGAACATGAACAATGTAAAGCAATCATTACTAGGAGTGGTCTATAACTTAAGGACAAGTTAGGAAACTCAGCAGACAAAGTCCCACTAGTAGAACAAGAAGATTCAAACAAAGAGGACTTGGATGCTGAACCAAAAGATCATGTCACAGAAATCCTAGCAGAAAGCACAGCCCCAACAGAAAACTCGGTAGTACCTCGACAAGCTATCGAGACAGCAAAAGACCCAGTGGTGCCTGATATTAAATTCCAAACAAATGAGACCTTAGAAGAGATACGACCACCACCACCTTTTCCACAAAGGTTGAAAAAGCAAAAACAGGACCACCAATTTAAAAAATTCTTAGATATGTTGAAGCAAGTCCACATCAACTTGCCATTTATAGAAGCAATTGAACAAATGTCAAACTATGTCAAATTCTTAAAGACATTGTGTCTAAAAGAAAGAGGTTTGGTGAGTTTGAAACAGTGGCTGCAAATGAAGGATGCATGGCAATGCTACATAATCTCATGCCTCCTAAATTGAAGGATCCTAGATGCTTTACCATACCTTGTGCGATAGGTAATCACTATGAAGGAAAGGCCTTATGCGACCTTGGAGCAAGCATAAACTTGATGCCTAAATCTGTCTTCCAAAAGCTTGGAATAGGAAGGGCAAAACCTACAATCTTGATGCTCTAACTAGCGGATAGATCTTATGTGCAACCTAAAGAAAAAATCGAGGACATATTGGTAATAGTGGATAAATTTATTTTTCCCGCTGACTTTCTTATCCTTGATTGTTAAGTAGATGACAATGCATCGATCATCTTCGGGAAACCTTTTCTAGCAACTGGACGCACTCTAATAGATGTGGAAAAAGGAGAGTTGACAATGAGGATTAATGATCAGCAAGTCAAACTCAATATTTTCCAAATTCTGAAAAAATATGATGATCCAGGAGAATGCTAGATGTTGTACAATACAGATATAGTTAGTGCAATACCTTGTCTTAGCAACCACTGCCTTGGCAACAATCTTAACGATACACCACAGATCTGCCTCGACAGTGATATAGATGACTGCTACCGCAAGACTCTAGACAGTGTTGAAACACCAAACATTGAAGAAGCTAACTAGACAGCACACCTTCCAGGTAAGTAATTCGAACCCTTAGATTACCCAGGTAAGAATGAAAAATTTATAAGTAAGGAACCATTGGTTATAAAATTAAAACCCTTACTTGAAAAATTAAAATATGCTTATTTGGGAGCAAACCACACAATGCCCGTAATTATTTCTTTTGAGTTATAGCCAAAACAGGAACAAAGCTTGATAGAGATACACGGTAACACAATAAGGCAATTGGGTGGTCAATTGATGACTTGAAGGGAATAAGTCTAGCAGTGTGCATGTACAAAATCCTTTTAGAGGAAGACCATACGCCTACTGTTGAAGCCCAAAGAAGACTTAACCATGCCATGAAGGAGGTAGTACGTAAGGAAATAATCAAATGGCTTGATGTAGAAATTATCTACCATATTTTTGACAGCGCATGAGTAAGCCCGGTACAATGTGTACCCAAGAAAGGTGGTATGACTGTCATAACTAATGAAGAAAATGAGTTGATCCCAACCAGCACTGTGACCGGTTGGAGGGTTTGTATGGATTATCGTAAGTTGAATAAGGCAACAAAGAAGGACCACTTCCCGTTACCCTTTATTGATGAAATGCTTGATAGACTTGCTGGTAAGCCTTTTTACTGTTTTCTTGATGGTTATTCAGGCTATAATCAGAGTGCTAAAGATTCAGAAGACCAAGCAAAAACCATCTTCACCTGCCCATATGGGACATATGTATTTAGAAGAATATTGTTCGGCCTTTGCAATGCCCCGTCAACTTTTCAAAGATACATGATGACAATTTTTTCTGACATGATAGAAGACTTCTTGGAGATGTTCATGGATGATTTTTTAGTATTTGGAGACAACTTCAATCATTGCATTTAGAAAAGGTGCTGCAAAAATGTGAGGAATCCAATTTAGTCCTTAATCGGAAAAATGCCACTTTATGATGAATGAAGGCATAGTATTAGGCCATAAATTATCATCACAGGGAATCAAAGTTGATAAAGCCAAGATTGATGTGATAAAGAATTTGTCTCCACCAATTTCTATGAAAGGAGTTCGAAGCTTTTTGGGCCATGCAGGTTTTTATAGAAGGTTTATTTCTAGTTTTTCTAAAATATCTAAACATCTTTGTAACTTGCT
The DNA here is from genome assembly GCA_035048815.1 of Abelmoschus esculentus. NCBI lineage: Eukaryota > Viridiplantae > Streptophyta > Magnoliopsida > Malvales > Malvaceae > Abelmoschus > Abelmoschus esculentus. The sequence continues at coordinate 12,964,644 of JAUCBN010000038.1, read as the reverse complement.
CGAATAAGACAAAAAATTTAAATTTAATAAGAAATGCACTGAAGCATTCGAAGCCCTCAAAGCAAAGCTGATCAGTGCACCAATTGTAGTCCCACTAGATTGGTCCCTGCCGTTTGAATTAATGTGTGACGCAAGTGATTATGCTGTCGGGGTAGCACTTGGGCAGAGAAAGAACAACCTGTTCCATGTCATCTACTATGCTAGTAAAACACTTAATGATGCCGAAATTAATTATACCACAACAGAGAAGGAATTACTAGCAATAGTATTTGCCTTTGACAATTTCCGATCATACCTTATCGGAACAAAAGTAACTGTCCACACTGACCATTCTGCAATTAAGTACCTATTCTCCAAGAAGGATGCCAAGCCTAGACTGATTAGATGAATCCTTCTTTTGCAAGAATTTGATGTTGAAATCAAGGATAAAAGAGGTACAGAAAATCAGGTAGCCGATTATCTCTCTAGATTAAAGGCTGAAGATAATAACAACTCACTAGAAGAAATACAAGATGCATTCCCAGATGAACATATCCTGCATATTGGGGTAACTGCAGAGGATACTGCCGAGACAAAGACTGCGGCAGTGTATGACTATGTCGCCGAGGCGCTGACTGAATACATCTCGGCAACATTGATAGAGGATCTTGTTGTAGTCACAGCCACCCCTTGGTAAGCTGATCTTGTTAATTATTTCGCTAGTGGTGTTCTAACTTATAACCTTAACTATAATGAAAAGAAGAGGTTTCAGCATAATGCAAAGTATTATTTCTGGGACGACCCTGTTTTGTTCAAACAATATGCAGATCAGGTTATAAGAAGATGTGTTCCAGAGGATGGGCAAAAAGAAGTGCTTCAGCACTGTCATGATTCACCTTGTGGAGGATATTTTGGAGGAAATAGAACAACAACTAAAGTGCTTCAATCAGGCCTTTATTGACCCACACTCTTCAAAGATGCCCAACTTTATTACAAGAACTGTGATCGATGTCAAAGAACGAGCAATATCTCTAGGCGCATTTAGATGCCATTGAAACCCATATTGGAAGTAGAATTATTTGATGTTTGGGGCATAGATTTCATGGGACCATTCTCATCATCTCAAGGCAATCTCTACATCCTAGTAGCGGTGGATTACGTATCAAAATAGGTCGAAGCAATTGCTACACCACTAAATGATTCTAAGACTGTGCAGAAATTCCTCAAGAAAAACATCTTCACCAGATTTGGAGTTCCTAGAGCAATTATTAGTGATGAAGTTAAACACGTCGAAAAAAGACTTATTGCCGCGACCTTAAAGAAACTAGGTGTCACTCATAGAATTGCCACGACCTACCATACACAGATAAATGGGCAAGCTGAAATATTAAACAGGGAATTAAAACAAATCCTTGAAAAAGTGGTAAACCCATCTAGAAAGGATTAGTCTCATCGTCTTGTTAGGACCGTCGGCACAATCCATGATGCAGCGGAACAAAATTATGACGGTCTTTCTAATGATCCATGTACGTTTAATCCAAAATCGGGAGGAAGAGTTACGATAACTTACATTGGGTTCCTTGATAAGCAGAAAAAAAACAATTAGATTTGCGACAATCATGATCGTTCGACAATTCAAATCTTTAGCCTCCACGAATATCATCTTGGCCTCTACTCAGTTCACCCGGTTGATAAAACAAAATATCGAAAAACTATTTTTCGTGATTCTAGGGTTTGAGAATTCAGAATTCTCTGATGTTAGCTGCTAGGCCAAAAGATCCTTTATATAGGTGTAACCCTAGGTATAAGAGTTTGATTCCGAGTTCGTTTATGAAAGTAATTAATATTATTATTTCCTTAAATTTCAGAATCTATATTTAATTCGAATTTGAAAAGGGATATAATTACTTTAATTATATCCTTTATATTTAAAATTCGGGATTAAATATAATCTACTTATTTTTGCTCATTTTCAACCATTGGGTGTGACCGTGTAGGCTCATTGTAACGTTAGTTATAATATTAGAACAATTCTAATATTACAAACAATGAGTGACATCTAGCAATATATCATTGTCATCTAAGTTACAAGAGATCATGATTCGATGTATCATGTCCGTGACCAACTCTTTTAATGTATTATATCCTTTTGTCCTTTTATATCTTTAATAGGCATAAGTCTTGGAATAATCACACTTGTATAGCCTATTTTAATGTTTCTTGATATCTAGAGTGGACTACTTTTAATGAATAATTTGTGATATCTCATATCAACGTATTCAAGCATGGCCATGCATTTCTAGTCTCACTCAATCAAGTGGCCTTTGATATATTTTCCTATTATGTAGGAAGGACAAATCCTATCTTGATTATTCACATCTCACTACATATATTGTAATATGTCCAATGTTAGTATTTATAGTGTAACTAATTACGAAACACATTTAACTGCATCAAAACATAAAACAACATATGTTGAGATAGTAATAATCTCAAGTCTAAGGATCATACATATAGTTGTCACTATGAGCAATATCGTGACCGTCACATAATAATCCAAGATATATGCTCATAGTGGGTCAATCCAATATATTATTCTCTACTAATATATTCATGTATTAATTCTGACATCTCTATGTCAATGACAACTCATTGTGATCAATTAATCATATGTTAGTCTTAAGCGTATTATTATTGACCATACCCATAATAATACTTGGCTAAGGATCTTTTAATAATAATACATATATTATTATATGGACCTTATTGTTTCTAAGTTTATGTGACACATATATCTGAAAACAATAATGGCAATGCCTTTATTCAATAAAATTAGTAAATAAAAGTATCCATATAATCATCATATGATTGATCTTTGGGCATATTCTAACAATCTCCCACTAGCATTAAGACCAATCACTCACATATCTAATACCAAGTGACTCAGCGTGACGATCATGCTTCTGTTGCGTCAGAGGCTTCGTCAAGGGATCAACAATGTTATCATCCGTGTGTACTTTACATATCTCCACATCTCCTCGATCTATGATCTCTCGAATGAGATGGAAGCGTTTAAGAATATGTTTGGATCGTTGATGAAATCTAGGTTCCTTTGTTTGTGCAAAGGCTCCATTGTTGTCACAACGGAGTTCTATAGCATCTGATATGCTTGGAACAACCTCTAGTTCGGATATGAACTTTTTGATCCAAACAGCTTCTTTTGCTGCTTCACTGGCTGCAATATACTCAGCCTCTGTCATAGAATCAACTACTGTATCTTGCTTAGAACTTTTCCAGCTTACAGCACCTCCGTTAAGGCAAAACACAAATCCAGATTGCGATCTTGAGTCATCCTTATCTGTTTGGAAACTAGCATCATTGTAACCTTTTATACTAAGCTCTTTTTTGCCTTCATAGACAAGAAATGTATCCTTAGTTCTTCTAAAGTACTTAAGGATGTTTTTGGCTGCTATCCAGTGACTTTCACCAGGGTTTACCTGATATCGACTTGTCATGCTTAAGGCATACAATACATCTGGTCGAGTACATATCATGGCATACATGATAGAACCAATAGCCGAAGCATATGGAATCTTACTCATTCGTTCTCTTTCTTGTGGAGTTGAAGGACACATTTCCTTAGAAAGAGATATACCATGTCTTATAGGTAAGAATCCTTTCTTGGATTCTTCCATACTGAATCTCTTCAGAACTTTGTCTATATATGTACTTTGACTCAGACCTAGAAGTCGTCTAGATCTATCTCTATAGATCTTAACCCCTAAGATATATGCTGCCTCACCCAAATCTTTCATAGAGAAACAACTACTTAACCAAGTCTTAACTGACTATAAGGTAGGTATGTCGTTTCCTATAAGAAGTATGTCATCTACATACAAGATTAGGAAAGAAACAATGCTCCCACTAATCTTCCTGTAAACACAAGGCTCATCTTCGTTCTTGATAAAACCAAACTCTTTGATCGCATCATTGAAATGAAGATTCCAGCTTCGAGAAGCTTGCTTCAGTCCATAAATGGACCTTTGTAGCTTACAAACCTTTCCAACATTTCCTAGAGCGACAAAACCTTCTGCTTGTGTCATATACACATTCTCTTCAAGTTTTCCATTAAGGAAAGCGGTTTTGACGTCCATTTTACAAATTTTATAATCATGGAATGCAGCTATAGAAAGCAAGATCCGAATGGATTTAAACATAGCTACAGGGGAGAAAGTTTCGTTATAGTTAATACCATGAACTTGTCGAAAACCTTTAGCGACTAGTCGCCCCTTGTATGTTTGTACGTTTCCATCCATGTCAGTTTTTTCCTTGAAAACTCATTTACACCCAATAGGTTTTACCCCTTCAAGTGATTCAACCAAAGTCCATATTTGGTTGACTGACATGGATTCCATCTCAGATTTCATGGCCTCAAGCCATTTCTCAGAGTCTGGGCTCGATACTGCCTCTTGATAAGTTCTTGGCTTATCTTGATCCATAATAAGAACATCTCCATGCGTGGTAATGAGAAATCCATATCTCTCAGGTGCATGGCGTTCTCTTGTGGACCTGCGCTGTGGTTGTGTTTCTAAATCTGTTGATTGTTCCTCAACAATTTGTGGAACATGTTCAATCTCAGGTTCAGTGAATTGTTGTTCTTGAACTTCTCCAAGTTCGATGTCTCTACCCTTTCCTTTCTTATTGAGAAATTCTCTTTCGAGAAAAACTCCTGTTTCGAGCAACAAACACTTTGTTCTCTTTAGGGTTAAAGAAATAATATCCCTTAGTTTCTTTGGGATATCCAACAAAATTACACTTATGAGATTTAGGTTTGAGCTTTGTAGACATCTGATGTTTGACATATGCTTCGCAACCCCAAATCTTCATAAATGACATACTAGGACGTTTTCCAGTCCATATCTCATATAGTGTCTTTTGAACAGATTTAGACGGAACATGATTTAAAGTGAAAGCAACTGTTTCTAGTGCATGTCCCTAGAAAGAAGTCGGAAGATCACTATGACTCATCATTGATCGAACCATGTCTAACAAAGTTTGATTTCTCCTCTCAGAAACTTCATTCCACTATGGTGTACCTGGTGGAGTAAGTTGTGAGATAATCCTAAATTCTTTAAGGAGTTCATCAAATTCTATGCTTAAGTATTCTCCACCTCGATCTGATCGAAGTGCTTTAATACTCTTGCCTAGTTGATTTTGTACTTCATTCTTGAATTCTTTAAACTTTTCGATAGCCTCATATTTATGGCGCATAAGGTAAATGTAACCATATCGACTGAAGTCATCTGTGAAAGTGATGAAGTACTGAAATCCACCTATAGCTTGTGTGTTCATTGATCCATATACATCACTATGTATTAATCCCAATAAATCACTTGCTCGCTCACTTTTACCATTGAAAGGAGCCTTATTCATTTTTCCTAATAAGCAAAATTCACATACATCCAGTTGTTCGAAAATAAATGAATTTAAGAATCCATCTTTATAAAGTCTTGATATGCGTTTCTCACTTATATGGCCTAAACGATAATGCCAGAGATACGTTTGGTTTAAGTCATTTGTTTTTGATCTTTTGGTATTTATGTTATAAATGACATTTTTTAGATTTAAAATATATAAGCCATTAACCAATTATGCTGAACCATAAAAAACATTATCGAGATAAAAAGAACAACAATTATTCTTAATAATAATCTCAAATCCAATCTTGTCCAAACAAGAAATAGAAATAATGTTTTTAGTCAAACTAGGCACAAAATAACAATCTTCTAAATGTAAATCAAGTCCACTAGGTAAAGATAAAACGTGTGTTCCTATATCTAATACAACAACTCTTGCTCCATTTCCCACTCGTAGGTCTACGTCTCCCTTAGCTAGATTCCTTCTCTTTTGCAGTCCCTGTACAGAAGTATAGATGTGAGAACCACAATCGATATCTAATACCCAAGAGGAAGATGTTGACAGATTCACATCGATAACATAAATACCTGAAGCAGATGCACCATCTGCTTTTGCCTTCTTGACCTCTTCAAGGTAAATGGGGCTATTTCTTTTCCAGTGTCCGGTCTTATTGCAGTGGAAACATTTTTCTTCCTTGCTAAATCCCCCTTTGGGTTTCAGTGCATCATGTCCTTTGGGTATAGGCTTACCTTTACCCTTGTACTTTGCCACTACCTTTCCCTTTCCTTTGTCTTTGCGGACCATCAGAATGGGCTTAGGTCCACCTTTAGACATATTTTTCTTAGCAATTCATAACATGCCAAGTAATTGTGGAAAAGTTTTGTTAATTTTATTCATATTGAAATTAAGGACAAATTGATTGAAGCTATTCGGCAACGATTGTAGAATAACATCAGTAGCCAATTCATCCTTGAGAGGAAAACCTAGCTTTTCCAACGTTTGGATATAGCCTATCATTTAATGACATGAGCTCCTACAGGAGATCCCTCTACCATTTTGCATTGAAATAGAGCTTTAGAGGTCTCATACCTCTCTTGACGTGCTTGCTCCTCATATATTTCTTTGAGGTTTTGAATCATATCATATGCAACCATGTCCTCATGTTGCTTCTGAAGATCAGGAGTCATGGTAGCAAGCATAAGACATCCGACATCTAACATGTCATCCATATGTTTCTTAAACTTGTCTTTGTCAGCTCTAGAAGCATTAGTTGTCGGTTCATCTGGAACATGTTCTTCAATGACATATTCCTTTCTTTCCTGTTTGAGAACAATTCTCAAATTACAGAACCAATCAAGGAAGTTTACACCATTGAGTTTCTCCTTCTCAAGGAGTGATCGCAATGATATAGTGTTGTTTGCCATTTAGATCTACAACAATGGAAATACATAATATAAATTTACCAATTTGAAATATTATAAATAGGAATTTATTTATAAAAGACTCTCACTATTTTGTTCAAAATTAAAAACCCCTCTCGTTTGTAATTTCGAAAAATTTGACGAAAATTTTTCTAGTGAATGAGGATCCATAATTCACCAATTTCCTAAATCAGCTTTGGCTTTTCTTTTAGGACAAAGGTTATTTAGGTAAGTAACCCTTTACTAATTACATCTCATGTAACTCCTCTATTTGGTGAACAAATCTTGTTCAGTCATCTCATGACTTAACCAAATACTTAGCCTTTAGGTTTTTAATCCTATTAGAACAACCTAACTAAGTTACTACCAATATTTCGACCGACGAATATCACTTGTTTATTCTTCGCATTTAACCAAGATGGACTTATGTGTTAATGCTTTGGCAAAACCCATATAAGATCGATCAAGGCCTTAACGAGGGTAAATATTGGACGGCTAATTTTAACTTAGATTAATTTGAGGGAAAACATTAAATATCTCATCGTTATTTCTTTTAATTTGCTCCTTATTGATCTCATCAATATATGCGAGTAGAAGATATATATATATATCATACATTGCATCACATACATGATAGATATAAAATAAAAAGTTGCAATGGTTATAGCCCAAAGTAAAGAACTAAGGTGGCCCATCCCAAGCCAATGGGAGAACCTTAAAACCCTAATTCTATACTAAAACTGCTTCTGAAGCATTTTCTCGCCTTTGCTCCAAACATATCGATTGCTTATTGGAATAATATTACAATTATAGAAACTCGTTTTATATACGAGGGAGTAAGATGAGAAGAGAAGTATAACAGAGATAGAGAAAGGCACGACACGCAGCCCGTATTTAAAATTTATAACTATTGTAAAAGTAAGGGCTATAACCATGCATGTCAAACATCGTGCAAAGCAAACATATCATATATATGCTATCAAGAAATCTTTAATATTACCAATATGAGCCTATAATCTATGTTGCCTACGAAGGGGTTAAGGGGTGACTATTTTGCGGCCACGGTAGGAAATTTTGAAAAATAGAGACTATTTTTCTAGGAAAAACTTCACAATTTGATAAGATTTATCAACAGAATTGTGTTTTGGGGATTTTTAAAATCCCTTAGATTTTTCTGTATCGGAATAACAATTATTCCTTTTCCCTTAACGCGATCTGCTATCGCACTTTTATCGATCACTATGTCAACGATTGACATATGATTATCGTAAAACCCTTGTAGCAACATGGCGACTGTAATTAATAGATTAATATATTAATCGTATCCCTAATCGACTAGCAATATCAATATATATCGTCGACACAGTAAAATAAAGCATGCATCTCATACATATCGCATCACCCAAGTATTTAACTCGATTACGGATCGTACAAGTAACTCTTATACCACTGTTGGGACCGTCGACACACTCCATGATGCAGTGGAACAAAATTACTACGGTCTTTCCAGTGATCCATGTACATTTAATCCGAAATCGGGAGGAAGAGTTACGATAACTTACATTGGGTTCCTTGATAACTAGTAAAAAAACAACAATTGGATTTGCGACAATCACGATCATTCGATAATTCGAATCTTTAGCCTCCACGAATATCGTCTGGACCTCTACTCAGTTCACCCGGTTGATGAAGTAAAATCTCGAAAAACTATTTTCCGTGATTCTAGGGTTTGGAAATTTAGAATTCTCTGATGTTGGCCGCTAGACCAAAAGATCCTTTATATAAGTGTAACCCTAGGTATAAGAGTTTGATTTCGAGTTTGTTTAGGAAATAATTAATATTATTATTTCCTCAAATTTTGGAATCTATATTTAATTAAAATTTAAAAAGGGATATAATTACTTTAATTATATCCTTTATATTTAAAATTCGGGATTAAATATAATCTACTTATACATAAATATTTTTGCTCATTTTCAACCATTGAGTGTGACCGTGCAGGCTCATTGTAACGTTAGTTATAATATTAGAACAATTCTAATATTACAATCAATGAGTGACATCTAGCAATATATCATTGTCATCTAAATTACAAGAGATCATGATTCGATGTATCATGTCTGTGACCAACTCTTTTAATGTATTATATCCTTTTGTCCTTTTATATCTTTAATAGGCACAAGTCTTGGAATAGTCACACTTGTAAAGCCTATTTTAATGTTTCTTGGTATCTAGAGTGGACTACTTTTAATGAATAATTTTTGATATCTCATATCAACGTATTCAAGCATGACCATACATTTCTAGTGTCACTAATCAAGTGGCCTTTGATATATTTTCCTATTATATAGGAAGGACAAATCCTATCTCGATTATTCACATCTCACTACATATATTATAATATGTCCAATGTCAGTTTTTATAGTGTAACTAATTACGAAACACATTTAACTGTCTCAAAACATAAAACAACATATGTTGAGATAGTAATAATCTCAAGTCTAAGGATCATACATATAGTTGTCACTATGAGAAATATCGTTACCGTCACATAATAATCCAAGATATATGCTCATAGTGGGTCATTCCAATATATTATTCTCTACTAATATATTCATGTATTAATTCTGACATCTCTATGTCAATGACAACTCATTGTGATCAATTAATCACATGTTAGTCTTAAGCGTATTATTATTGTTCATACCCATAATAATACTTGACTAAGGATCTTTTAATAATAATACATATATTATTATATGGACCTTATTGTTTCTCAGATTATGTGACACATATATCTAAAAACAATAATGGAAATGCCTTTATTCAATAAAATTGATAAATAAAAGTATTCATATAATCATCATATGATTGGTCTTTGGGCATATTCTAACACGTCTCGACGATGCCCTGTGGGAATATAGGACAACCTATAAGACCCCTTTGAGAACATCTCCTTATAGGCTTGTATTTGGAAAAGCATACCAATTGTCAATGGCAATTGAGCACAAAGCCTATTGGGCAGTAAAGAATTTGAACATGGAATGAGAGAAAGTTGGCCAGAAACGACTGCTAGACTTTAATGAGATAGAAGAATTCAGAGCAGCAACCTATAAAAAATGCCAAGATCTACAAGGAAAAGACTAAATGATGACATAACAGTAAGTTACTGCCGAGGCAGTTCCTACCGGGGTAGCAGGTCCTCCTTTTCAATTCCAGATTCAAACTGTTCCCTGGCAAACTCAGATCCAGATGGTCAGGCCTATTTGAAGTTGTTCAAGTTTATCCACATGATGCAGTAATGATCAAATCAAAAAGAGATGGGCATGAATTCAAAGTGAATGACCAACGGCTGAAGCACTACGCTGGCCAACACGAGATGAGAACTATAGAGACCATCACTGTAGGAAATGCACTTACATGCATTTCTATCGTGAATTAATTCTTCTTATCTTTATTTTATTGAACTTTAGGATTAGTTTTAGTTAGACTTTTCTTATTAATTTTCTTCTTGTTGTTTATTTTAGGATGAGAATCAAGGATCAAGGGTGAAGCCTCTCATAACAGAAAGACCACGATAACCGACTATTACCAGCAGCTCTTCAAAGTCTCTTTAGCTTTTATGTTGCTTTTATATATCTCTACTTGTTTCTTTTTTCTTGTTTTGTTGCCTACTGTGTGCCATTATTGTAAGCATTGAGGGTAATGCTTGGTTCGAGTTTTGGGGTGTAGATCTGCTGCCGAGGCAATTCACTACTGCGGTCATGCCATGAAAGGAAGTATTTAAGTGGTTTTTCAATTTTTTTTTATGTCCACCACCTTACTTGAATTATTGTCCATCCTTTTGCACTGCTTTTCATCAGTATTGTCTTACTTTATTCTTTGGTAAAATCCACCAAAGAGCAAGGGATTGCCACGGCGGATGAGCATCATTGCTGTCGAGGCAGTAATCTGAAGTACTGCCGAGGCAGTGTTGTGTGATTGCATTGGATAGAAACAAGTCAATCGAATTCAATATGCAACACAACTGGATCCTGACCACTTTCTTTATTTGATTATTTGATTATTTAGTTTTCAAGTTATTTAATTTACTCAAACTCAAATTATTTATGTCTTTATTTTATTTCTTTTACAGAGCAAGAAGACAAAAAAAGGCATATTAATTATACCAATCCCTGTGGAGACGATATCTGATAATACTCATCACTTTATTACTTGCGACGTGTTCACTTACATAATTTATGCACTTTTGACACGCAACAAGTTTTTAAGCATACTAGAGCCGACTTAGAGAATTCACCAAAGCTTCATCCTCCAACTATTTCGTTTTTATCATCTCAACCAACACAGGTTTTACTTGCAACTCCGCCACTAAACCACCTTCCTTTGAGATACTCAACTTAGAAAACATAGCCCTCAACTCCACTGTTGTCTTACGACTCAAAGCATCCGCCACCACGTTAGCCTTTCTCGGATGATACTCAATAGTCAAATCATTGTCCTTAAGCAACTCCATACATCTATGTTGCCTAAGGTTTAGATCCTTTTGTGACATGAGATATTTCAAACTCTTGTGGTCTGTGTCTATAGTACACTTCTCACCATACAAGTAGTGTCTTCAAACTTTCAAAGCAAAAACTACTACCGCAAGCTCCAAATCATGCGTTGGAGAATTCTTTTCATGCACTCTTAACTGTCTAGAGGCATACGCCATAATTTTCCCCTCTTGCATCAAAACACACCCGAGACCAACATAAGATGCATCACTATAAACCATAAAGTCTTTACCCGACTCGGGCTGAACCAACATCGGAGCACTATTCAACACCTCTTTAAACTTCTCAAAGCTCTTTTGTTGACTTTCTTTCCATTTAAAAGAAACCTTCTTTTGCAAAAGCTTAGTCATAGGAGCAGCAATGCTCGAAAACTTCTCAACAAACCTACGATAATAACCAGCCACCTAGAAGGCTCTGAACCTCAGATACCGACTTTGGTTGCTTCCAACCCATAACAACCTCTATCTTTTTCAGATCAACATTAATATCCTTTTCCAACACCACATGACCAAGAAACACCACTTCCTTTAGCCAAAACTCACATTTGCTTAGCTTAACAAACAACTGATTCTCCTTCAACACTTGCAACACAATCCGCAAATGTCGATCATGATCTTCCTCGGTACGCAAATATACAAGAATATCATCTATGAATACTACCACAAACTGGTACAAGTATTCATGAAACACTTGATTCATCATATCCATAAAGGCAGCAGGAGAATTCGTCGACCCAAACGACATCACCAAAAACTCAAAGTGACCATACCTTGTTTGAAAAGCCATTTTCAACACATCGGCCTCCTTTACTTTCAACTAATAATACCCGATCTTAAATCAATCTTCGAGAATATACTTGTACCTCAAAACTGATCAAACAGATCGTCAATCCTCGCCAAAGGATACTTATTCTTCACGGTCAACTTATTCAATTGCCGGTAATCAATACACATTCTCATAGTATCATCCTTCTTCTTTACAAACAACATCGGTGCACCCCAAGGTGACACGCTCGATCGGATAAAACCTCGGTCAAGCAAATCTTGCAACTGCATTTTCAGTTCTTTCAACTCCTTAGATTCCATGCGATAAGGAGCGATCAACACCGGGTTAGTACCAACAAAATTCTCGATATTAAACTCTACATTGCTATCGAGAGGTAATCTTGACAGTTCCTCAGGAAACACTTTCGAAAAATCGTGCACTGCTCAAATGTCTTGCACTCGAAATTCTCCTATAACTGAATTCATCACATATGCTACATATGCCATACCTTCATGATGCAACATCTTTTCCGCTTGTAAAGTCGGAACCATATTGGATAAAAATTCAATATATTCACTTTTCACCACAACCTCACCACCATTCAACAACCTCAAGGTAACCCTCTTATTTTCAAAGTCTACCACTGCTTGGTGCTCCGTCAACCAGTCAACACCCAAGATAAGATCAAAACCATAGAAAGGTAACTCCATCAAGTCAACCTCAAAGACATGCCCTTGCACCTCCAACGGATACCTTTTATACAACCTCTTGACTATGACTGTTTCACCCAAAGAACTTGAAACCACCTCCGTCAACGAGTCCCACGCTGCGCATAAACTCTACGCCCATCTCCCTGCCTCTAGAAAGGACCTCTGCCTCTACCACGTCCTCTACCAGGCACCACAACAGCATCAACATGATCACCAGACTCACTAACAAACCTCGGGCAATCACGCCTCATGTGATCCTTTGATCCACATCCCACACAATCTCCAGTAGCCCACCAACACTCTCCTGGATGGCGCCTAGAGCACAGATTACAAACTGGGACATCACCACCACCTATACCATATTGCTAAGCTCGACCACCGCGTCCAAAGTCACCTCGGCATCGATCAGCTCTGTATCGGTTATCACGGAACCTCTTACCCTGCTTACTCTGAACATTAGTCTCATCAGGCCTCTTACCAACATCGGAAGACTTCCTAGCCTCCCTCAGGGATTCCTCAACATCCTTGGCCTTATTCACCAGCACATCAAACTTAATGTACTCGGTAGCTAACAAGTATGTCTTAATCTCAAGATCTAACCCATACCGGAACCTATCACATCTTTTCTGATTAGTGGGGACCAACTTAGGGGAATAGTGGCTCATCCAGATAAATTGTATCTCATACTCTGCCACCGTCATCGAACCCTGAACCAAAGACATGAACTCTCGTTTCCTTGCATCCTCATACTGTGGACCCAGAAACTTCCGTATAAAAGCGGTCTTGAAAAACTCCTAAGTCAGATTAGCAGTAGCTACACCAGCCTTCGTGGTAGTCCACCAACGATAAGTATCTCCCTAGAGTAAAGAAACCACACATCCCAACCTCCTAGCATCAAGGCACTCCATCTGATCCAAGATCCTCTCAGTACTAGCCAACCACTCCTCAACTGAACTCAGATCCGAACCACGGAACTCGACACCACCCAAGCTACACAGTTGCTCTAAAGGTAGTCCAGGGGTAACAACAACAACAAGGGCATGAGCTGGGATACGCACTCTAGCTTGAAATGCACCCATCATAACCTGAATGAATGGTGCAAAATCTTTAAACTGACCACACTGTGGAACCAGAAGTACACCCACGGGTAGAGGAGGAAGCTGCTCTTCTCTAGTAGTAGCTTCACCCTCGTTCTAACCATCAATAATCATACCCGCACTAGCTCGTGTCTCACGTCTTGGGGGCATACTTAGAACTTCAAACATGAAATTAAATCATGTGATCAAAATATATTAGACTTACATTCGGGCAAGATCCAAGGGAAACCTGTAAAATATTTAAGAATGTATTGACATTAGTAATGTATAACCTTTGACTCTTTCAAATAACCACTACTTAAAACACATTCACCGTACATAATTATCAACATATTAACAACAAAACATATCAAACCACACATAATAAACCACGCTTTGATACCACCAAATATAACCCCTTTAGCCCGGCCTAGATAGAACCGTCTCTAATGGGTTACATGGGGAAGGTTTGATTCGATAAACAACCCTGAAAAGTGACAATTTTTTTTCTTTTCTAGATACATAATTAGATTCCTACATGTGTCAGTCTCATACAAAGCAAGAACTGAAGCAATCCAACCACAAGCGAGCACTCGATTAAACACATGAGTATATTAAGGACTAAACGTAAATCTTTTAAATTCTATTGACAAGGTAGAAATTCGTTCCATCAAAGTTCAATTAAACATACAAGTAGCACTCATGATAAATTTCAAACCAAACGGAATATTCTAACATCATCAATTACATGTTTCATTAATTAGGGACCAAAAAGTAAATATTTAAAATTCTAAGGAATTTGTCCAAATTAAGTTAGCCAACTTGAAATTAAGTTAACTTTATGCGTCCATGTGAAATGTCAGCTCAAAATAACATCTGTAGCTACCATAATTAAACAAAGAAAGATATCTGGGACTAACATGTAATTTCGACACCTAAAGCTCATTATTTAGTCAAGGGTATTGATACAGCCAAGCCATGTATCGATACCGTGACGTGGCAGTAACCATATTATCTACCAAAGCTCAAGGGTATCGATACTACCCTTGACAGTATCGATACCCTGGTGTCCAGTAAGGTTTAAGCATCGAACCATGGTTCGAACCACCCAAAATTTTCCTTGGGATATCGATACCAGCTCTAGGGGTTTCAATACCCTCTGTGCCTAGAACAAAATTCGGACATTTTGAGTGGATTTCCTCCATCCAAAACTTAATCAAAGATCATTATCAGCTATAGGCATAACTCCTAAACATAATAAGCTATTTAATCACTCGATTACAACCATTAACACCTCATAACATCTATAGGCATGCACCCTAACTTTGACTCAATACCATAGACCATCATAGCCAAATATGCTTCAAGAAAATTCGTCAACATAATATTCAACCAAATCAATAAGCAAACATATTCATAGATTGTTTAAACAATTCTTTTACTAACTCAAAACACACTAAAAAAGGAAACGGATTTACACATTGTCAAGTTCTACTTATTTTTTCCAAATCATACCAAATCGTGTAAAGTCTTCCCCTTGAACCTCTTGCTTCAAATTCCACCCTTAATGCCTCTATTTCTCTACAAGGATGAAAAGAGATCTTAAGCAAAACATGCTTAGTGAGGTAGCTCTAAACACAAGTTCATCAATGCAACATTTAAAACCAATTTAAAATCATCACTTGCACTTTTCATGTTAAACAAAAGTATGCTTGATCAAATCATGCTCATCTATATAACCAAATCATTTCATGTATCATGCATATTGGCATTCTAGTGACAACATGTTGTGAACCTTTAGCTCACTGAATACTCAGATTCCTTATTATAATTGGAGACACTTGGTCTCAACATGCATCGGTTGGACACATACTCACCCTCGTATACATGTTACCCCCACTACGTACGGTCGGACACAAAGTCACCCTTGTTTATGTATGGGTCAACTATATGCACGGTCAGACACAAAATCACCCTTGTTTACATATAGGCAAGCTCTACATGCACGGTCGGACACATAGTCACCCTTGTTTATGTGTAGGCAACAACATTATTCTCATAATCTTTATAGTGCACTTAATCCTAATGGCATATCATTTGTATTCGTAACTATAGTTAGTGTCACTAAGCCAATATTAATTCAAATTATGTATGTTAACTTGCTGCTCATAATGCACTCATAATATGTTCATCAAGTGAACCAAAATCATGCTCAACGACTTAATCAAATGTAAGGTAAATAACCACATATTGTTCTAATCCATTTTCATGCTTCCACAAGCCATGAATGTCTTTCTAAACTATGCATTTATAGCAATTAACTCATGCATGCATCATTTCAAAATCCAAGTTATGCATTTTCAACAAAAACTCTATGAAAACATCTTTCTCAAAGCCATTACCAAATAGCCGAAACTTAGGAGAAATGGATCAAAACCTTTGTAACACTTACTCTTGAACTAAGAAAAGTTTTTACACTATTCCATAGTCTCCAAAACAGAGCCGTTCACCTACGAATCGCTTTTAACCAAAATTCACTCACCGATAAGCGAAACAAGCCTTCGCCGACACTCCAACGACAATACCGACGAACCAACCACTTAAGAGGCTTCTTTCACTTCCTCTACTACATTAAAAATAGATCATATACACATCAAAACATGCTCAACACAGCAGCCACAATAAACCTCCACAAAACTACCAAAAACTAAGTTGAAAAGACCGAAAACTAAGCCGAAACGCATCCGAAACAACACCAGCCCCTAACCTAATGAATCTAACATCTAAACCTCCTCAATTATGAACTAAAAACACCTTCAAATCATCCTTATACCTCCAGAAAAAGCAGAGCACCTAAAACAACCCATAAAACAACCGAAAACCACTTCTAAACAACACAGATTCAATTATTCCGAGATTAAAACTATGTGTCATTAATTCAAGACTCAATTAATCTTGAAAGTAAGTATAATTTCATAGGAAATCATCCTAATTACAGCTTTGAATGAGATCTAACCTAATTTCTTAAAAATTCCATAAAAACATCAAAATCTTGAATTAAAACATGAAATCAATTTAGGATTAATGATTTGTAAGCCAAATGCTTGGGAATATCAAATAAAGAACCTTAGAAATGAAAAGAAATCAGAAATTTACCTGTGAGATCAATCTACCAATTTCTTCTCTTGATTTTCCTTGAAATCGGTTGATGATTTTGTAAAATAAATGGATAGGTTTTGAAGAGGAAGAGATGTTGAGTAAAATGAGATAAATCTTGATGAAAATGGAAAAGAATTCAGCAAGTAATTTGAGAACTCATGGAGAGAAATGGAGAGAAAATGGGAGAAAAGATGAGAAAATAGAGACAAAATTTTAATGAAATGGAAAAATGAAATTAACCACCAATTAAAACTAATTTTGGTGAATAATCTCTTATAAAAAAAACAATTTGATTTAATGGCCCTCTAAGGATTCTAATATTTGGCTTACTTTCCAATTTAGTCACTAAAAATCCCAATTTTTCCGAAAATTTCAATTTTACCCCTAACTTTCAAAAATTTATAATTTAGTCACTAATATGATAATTAAGCTTAATTAAATCAAATTAAAACTCAATTATTATTTCCTTAACTTTAAAATATCTTTTTAACATTTTTAAAACTTTTCTACATATTTATTATTTATCCGATTAAAATATTATTATTTTAATTTACCTAGAATTAGTGAACTAGAAAAAAAATCCGATTCGAATCGAATTGAACCTCCTTAATTCATACTTTAACTTCTAGACCCTAAACCGGGATATTACAATTTTGCAGATAACAAAATTGGAGTTAAAATTACCTTCAGATAAATTGAAGAACGAAAAAATATTTTGTCATAATAAATAAAAGAATGTTTTGAAAAAAAGTAAAGAATATGAATAAACTAGTAGAATAAAGATGATAGATAAAAGAGAGATTTGTATTATATTCTCAAAGTAGGTTTGTGTGCGATGCTTTCTCCAAAAGTCTATATGTATAGGCATAAGATGAAAACTCTAATTTCAATGGGTATTAAAACTAAATAATAAAACCCAACAAAGTTTAATTTAATATATGGATATCCACCATGAATAAAGATATTCATAACACTTCCCCTTGGATATTCATGAAGATATTTTGCCTCATTTAAAACCTTACTAAGATAAAAATCCTGCGGGAAAAAATTCTTAGTGAAGGAAAAGGAGTACATACATCTTTGATACACAAAACATGTTGCCTCATTAAAAACCTTACCAGGAAAACTTATTGGGACAAAACCTCGATTAAGGGAAAAAGAGTGCAACACGTATTTACTTCCCCTTATGAAAATATCACATAAGAATTTGAATCTTCACATTTGAATACAATCTTCAAATGTTGAGGTATATTATGCACTAGTGGATAAATCTTCTAAATTATTGCTTGAAATGATTCATCAAATGTTATTCTTCTAAAGATCATGAGGGCCGAAACTTTAAAAAAATATGTTTCGTTTTATCACATTTGATATATCCACCTTAAGATATAAATTTTGTATTATCTCTATGACATTGACTTTTCGTGTATTTCCCAGCTCCGATTTCTATGCTGCTTGTCTTAAAACGTTCACCTTATTTTTCTCTTCAAATCACCTACCATATTGATATTTGCACTTCAGTTGCTGCCATGGCCTTAGGTGCTGCCAAGGCATTAAAGCGCTGCCGAGGCAGTAAACTGTTGCTGAGGCATCAAAGTGTTGCCGAGGCGGGTGCTTATCTGCATTTCAGCTTCAGCTTCCAACATCCATCTTCTTGTTTGGTAATTCCTATGATGTAGTTTTCTGTCTAAGAAAAAAAACTATCAAATGAATTTTTTATGCCAAATAATAGATTAATTCATAAATTGAGTATTGAGATGCTGAAATATGGAAATAAGTAGAATTATTCAATATTGTCATTAAATCTGTCCTTTACTAGCAATAATCGAGTGAGAGAATGGTATGTAAAAATAGGACTAAGATTTTCTTGGTGATTTTCTACATATTTATTAAAACTAAATAATAAAATCGAGTGGGAGAATGGTATGAGTCTTGGTGAGTGTGTGCGAAGCTGTGTCAAAGATGATTTTCTAAGTTCTAATCTTTTTTCTAGCTCATGACTTCCGACTAAGATTTTTCTTTATTTTTTTTCTTTTCTTCTCCCAACAGTGGTATACAAATCTATATTGCTATAAATTTATATTACTTGAGCCAGTTTCGGGCACCTCAAGTGTTTTAGCTTTTCTTACTAGAGCCGGTGATAGGCACCACTAGTAAATGGGAGAAACCTAAGTACTAGAGTCAGTCATGGGCACCTCTGTGGACTAAACTAGATCCAATGATAGGCACATCTAGTATAAAATCTAAGCCTAAGTCCTTATTGCTTTTCAAAGAAAAGAACTTTTAAAATCAACTAAGACTAGCAGTGTTTAGGTGATTTCAGGCTCATAGTCTAATCCTAAGTACTAATCCTAAGAAACCTTTCCGAATTCAAGTCTTGGTGAATGGTGCATACTGCTACGACGGCAGGAGAATATATTGCTAACGAGGCAGTCTCAATAAAATTCAACAGACTTAAAAAAAGTTTGCATCAAATTGAAATTACTGTAAAGACAGAAAATTAAGGCAGTAGTATGATAATCTGAATAACTTCCATACATGGAAGATTTTTATAAGGTAGAAAATAGGATCAATACTCTCCCAAACTCGAGGGATACATTGTCCTCACTTCATGTATCTGAACATAAGACAATAATTAAAGACAAGATAAAAATTAAGAGACAAGAAAAAGATAAACCAATTTTTAGATATTGCGTCTAGCCTCTTCTATATCCTGAGGGTCATTAGTTGGTGTGGAGTTTGTGGAGAAAGAAACTAAAAACTGTACCGAAAAACAATAATGAAGAAGTATGAAATAAAACGGGGGATATGAAGTTCTAGAGACACAAACCCGCCGTCACTTACATTTGGGCGGCCAGCCACCTTGGCCGTTTCTTAGGTGCGATAGTGAGCTTGATTTCAGGGCCGTTTTATGTGCTCCATGACTTCTCCTTCTTGGGTTTCCTTCCTAAATAACTGCAAAGAATATTAATAAAAATAGTAAAACTAAATTGCAAGAAATTTAAAATCTAATTCCTAAACTAAAAACTAAAAACTGATTCCTAAAGCATAAAAGTAAATAAGGACAGAAAGATAGAAATTTAGGTTATTGCATGGGTGCAATAAAATGCATATCCAGCAGCAACCATCTTCCCCTTTTTGAATGGAGAAAAAGCTGATGTCTCAGTCGTTGTATCCTCGTCAGGTGGTTTTTTTTTGATATATTTCTGCTCAAGAGGAGTGTTGCCGCGGCAAAGGTTGCCTCGGCAGGTCCTGTTTAGGCAGTCTATCTAGGTCTTCCTCCAAATAATCACAAATTGTTCATGCTCTTTCTTATCTTAGAAGATTTGTTGGATCAGCTACTGCGAATGCGCCGCGGTTGTCTGCCTCGGCAGCATTCATACCAGTGTTATTCTATTGGCTAGGTCAAAACAACCCTGATTAGTTTTTCTTTAATAAAACTAAATGCGAGAAAATAAAGGTAACAAAATTTAATTACCAATCCCGGGCAATGATGCCAAAAACTTGATGCGTGTAAAAAGTGCACAATTAAAGTGCAAGTGTACACGTCGTCAAGTAATAAAGTGATAAGTATTTATCGTGTATCATCTCCTCAGGGATTGGTGTACTTAATATGTAACCTTCACTCTTCTCGATCTGTAATAAAATAAAAGACACAGATTATTGAGTTTGAATTATAACTAAGGAAACTAATTAAAACAATAAAGATAAATGATCAAGAAATCAAGGATGGAAAAGTGGGGCAGGATCCAATTGCATCGTATTATGGATTCAATTGACTTGTTCTTATCCAATGCAATCGCACATCACTGCCTCGGCAGTACTACAGATACTGTCCTCGACAACGACAGTGTTCTCTGCCGCAGCAATCCCTTGCTTTTGGGCAGATTTACCAAAGCTCGGCAAAGTGTCCTGTAATGATTTCGCTTATCTCTAAGTCGAAATACTGTTGATGATCAGTCCTTGATGATACCTCTCGGCGTGAATCAATGACAATTAACAACCAATCCCACATTTCTTTTAGCTGCTGAAACTCTTAACCTATCTCTAGGCCGAGTTAGTGTCTACAACACCGCACTTATCACTTTCGTGAATCTAACTCTCTCGATATTAGATAAATGAATTACTTACAAACTTCTCTCTCGAGCTTGAATGCAAGAACAAGGAAAGGAAATAGGATAAGCAAACTTTGATATTTTATTGCATTAGGAACAAGAAACAAAGTACAATATCCTATCACAAATACTCGACAACCTTCACCTAAACCCTAGGGGACGATGGAGGAGTTTAAGGTTTTCTATGAACACTTGATCTCCAGATATCCTTCTCTCTACATAGGTTATGGTTTATATAGGCTTGGCCTAGGGAAAACCTTTCCTAAGTAGGAATACTACTTAGAGTAGGATTACAATTATTTCCATAAATAAAATATTTCTAAGTTTATTTCTATAAGGATTCTTTTCCCACGTGACCTTTAACATTGACTTTTCGTGTGTTTCTCAGCTACTATTTTTATACCGCTTCTCTTAAAACGTTCATCTTATTTTTCTCTTCAAATCGCCTACTATATTGATATTTGAACTTTAGGTGCTGTAGTGGCCTCAGGTGTTGCCGAAGCATTAAAGCATTGCCGAGGCAATAAACTGTTGCTGAGGCATCAAAATGCTGTCGGGGCATTAAAGTGCTGCCAAGACAGTAAATTGCTATCGGGGCATCAAAGTGCTGCCGAGGCGGGTGCTTATTTGCATTTCAGCTTCAGCTTCCAGCATCCATCTTCTTGTTTGGCAATTCCTATGATGTAGTTTTCTGTCTAACAAAGAAAACTATCAAATGCATTTTTTTATGCCAAATAATAGATTAATTCATAAATTGAGTATTGAGATGCTGAAATATGAAAATAAGCAGAATTATCCAATATTGTCATTAAATCTGTCCTTTACTAGCAATTATCGAGTGGGAGAATGGTATGAAAAAATATGACTTTTGAGCACTTATCACTCTACACAAGATAGCTTGCAATTTATATATCTTCTGGATTTGTTTAGCTAATCACATATTTTGGCTTTGCCTCATGCATAACAATTATTTAAAGGTAATAATATCATAACACATAAATAATATTTCTGGACCACCTAAGATACGATGTTTCCAGATCAAATAATGTATATATGGTTCTTTTAGACTAAGAATATCATCACCCTTTTCTTGAGACGAAATAGATCTTTGTTTACATTAAGAAACCTAACAACCAAATAGTAATCAATGAATATGCACTATGCATGTAAAGTCTCTTTAAATATTTTTTTTATATGCCAATTAATGCACGAGAATTTGAGATCTCTTCACGAGTCTCAACGATATAGCATTAAATAATTCATATAGCATTATGCTAATAAGTATTCAATATGATTGAATAATATTCTCGAGAACATGAATTAACTACTTATGGCAATCTAAATCTTTATGAAAGTTTCATGTAAATATTACTATCAAGAGGCCTATTCAAATAGGATGTAACAACATCCATTTGGAAATAATTGAGTAATTTTATTTATTACCAGATTGATCAAAATCTAAAAGTAGTTGCATCTACCACCGAAAAATATATTTTTCTTATATTCAATTTCATGATTTTGTGAAAATCCTTGTGCAACTAAATTAACTTATATCTTGTGATTTCCCCTTTTGATTTCTCTTTCTCACAAAGGCTCATCCATATCTACGAGCTTTACACATTTCAATGTACGTGTTGTTGGCCTAAATACTTCTCTTTTCGAAAGAGATTTTAGTTTCGCCTTAATTAACTCTTTCATGTTGGCCAATCATTTATTTATTTAAATTTTCCAATTAAAAATGGTTCATGATCCAGATCTTCAAATAAAATCTTTAGTGCTATATTTCATGCAAATATATTATCGATGTCGATTTAATTTCAGTTCCACTTATTACCAAACATGACATAATTTATTGAGATCTTTTTATTATCAGGTACCTGAGTCCTGTTAATGTCTCTGTTGGAGACCTTTTAATCTCTTAGAGATTTTCATAATTCATTGATTCCTCGATCAGACCATCATAAAATATAGTATCTTTCTTTTCCTAAAGATTTCATATCTTAGGAACTTACTTGTCTACTACGCTTCAAACGTAAGTTAGACTCATTAGTAACTAGAGTTTTTCCTTATATGACATCAAATTTAATCGGAGCATTCATAGCTGGTATACGTGACTTAGTCACTCTTTTAGGTTTAGCAAAACAATCTAGCAATTGATTTGCTAAATGAATTATCCTTTGAACTTATAATTCACATTGTGTATTACGTGGATCAAAATGAGAAAATGATAATTCATTCCAACTTAATTCTTTCCCCAACTATTTATTTTCTCCTCCATAATGTTGGGTAAATTGACTCATTAAAATGATAGTCAGTAAATCGAGTTGTAAATAAATTCTCTATCAGAAGCTTAAGATATTTAAATATGATATATATTCCTAACAAAACTCATCTTTGTGCGTTGTGCTGGAGTAATCAGAACATATATCACACACTAAAAAAATATAAGAAGATAAATATTTGGTTCTTGA
The DNA here is from genome assembly GCA_035048815.1 of Abelmoschus esculentus. Classification (NCBI taxonomy): domain Eukaryota; kingdom Viridiplantae; phylum Streptophyta; class Magnoliopsida; order Malvales; family Malvaceae; genus Abelmoschus; species Abelmoschus esculentus. The sequence goes on along the minus strand of JAUCBN010000038.1, from coordinate 12,940,974 downwards.
TAAAAAATCATTTGTAATGGGGAAAATTTATGATCATTTGTTGGCTTGATGCGAAATAGTGATACTACATGAAAAATGACATGTCATCAACATTATCAAGATCGATTATCTTCATAAGATAATCTGGAAAATTTGCTCGTAATTTATCAACTAAGCAAGTAGGCTCGCAAACACCAAGTTGCGGGTTAATAATAAGGATCCATATTACCATCTAGTCGATGCATCGATTAAAATCGTAAAATATCTAGATGGACTGTAAGAAAAGTGTATGGGCCCACATATATTATTTTTTATCCGTTTTAAAAAATTAATAGATTTACATTCTATCTTGATGATGATTGAATAATCATATTGATTTGATAGCAAGTATCACATAAAAAAATACCTTGAGAAAAATTTTAGTTCTTCAATAAATGACCACATGAAAGTGTTAATAAATTTTCGCATCATAATTTAACCGGGAAGACGTAACCTTTCATGCCAAATAAATTTACCAGTAAACATCTAGTTTACAATAGCATGAGCTTCAATTTGTACTAATTATTCTATAGTACAGTATGGATAACAATGTATGTAATTGTTTTAAAAAATTTTCTTATTGCTTTGAGTTATAGTCGAAATATTGAGATAGTCAGAATCCCCTTAACTAATATTCTCAATATATTTTTGTAAACATCTTTAAAAATCAATAAGTCTCTTTGTGAATTTGACGAGTATAATGCACTGTAAATATAGAATAAAATTTCATTTGACAATAACATATTTGCTTAGTCGAAGTTTTCTGTGATATTAGTACTTCCGGATATAGTACTCATATTACTCTCTTGCATTTAATATGTGCATAATTATGCATAATTATGTTAAAATGGGGAAATATGCATAATTCTGTACCATTTAATATGTGCTTTATTTCATTCACTTCGAGGAATAAAAAATATGTGTTTTGTACTATTTACTTCGAGGGTTGAAAAATATTAAATATAGAAAATTATATCAAATTGGTTATCCAGCAAAGATAATCTCTAGAAAGCTCTCCCAAAGCATCGATATTTCAGTACTTTGAGAAATAGTACTCATATTTTCTCTTGTATTTAAATGGGAAAATATTTCTTATACTTAAGTATAGTATGAGTAATTATATTGTTTGCTAAGCATAAATTGTCATAATTTATTGTATATTTTATTTCGAAAGTAATCATATTTTTCAAAGGAAAATTAACATAAAGCGTAAATAAATAATATGTAAAATAAATTCTAAATAAAAATAAATTAACATAAAACAAAATAAAAAAATATAAAGAAAATAAAATAAATGGTTAATTGTTTCCTTCAAGGTGATATGATCCAGATTATGCGAGTTTCCAGAATTCACTAGTTGCTCGATCGTGAACGTAGTAAGTAATTCATAACGTGATAAAATGAATTCAAAAAGGTTCTTGATGATGGAATTGATATGATTGCGAAAGCTAATTTATTGCTTTGATGAGAATGTAATAGAATGAATAGAAGATGATAGTGAAAGTATATGTGTAAATAGCAAAAAGTAATGATAGTAGGTAACCAAGAAAGAACCGACACTATAGAGAATGTCGACCCAAATCCTATTGGATGTTTAGAGGAACGAGGAAGGAACCAACACTACATAAAAGTGAAGACCTGTTTCCTATAATGTTCATAAACGAAAGACCGTGACACTCTAGTTAGAAAACTAGGAACCTTGGTATATGGAAATAAGGAATGATGCCACAAGGAGAATTCCTTGATAAGTCAGATAAGTTCAATGAAGAACAAAGAGATAAAACTCCCACACAAAAGTTTATTAGAATCAAAGTTATCTCTAACAAATGAATTGCTATGGACTATTTATAGAAGAAAAAAAATTAAAAAAAAATCTAACAAAGAAACATGACAATGATGACAAGACATTAAGGCTTGTGTTCTTCCATCTTCTTTGGTAGCTGAAGAATTTTATTGAGTATGTAGCATGAATATGGACAACACTAGAATAAATGTAGACATCCATTTTTCCAAGAGAGTGTCTCATTGAATTTCTTGCCCATCTATAAGTCATTTATCCTCCTTGAATGTCTAATGGTATGAATAAAGAAGCTCTTCAATGTGTCTTATTGTAGAATTTGAATAGTCTCACAAAATGGATGATAAGAAGGCCTTGAATGCTTTGTTTGTATGCATAAAGATGTCATTCAATTGCTTGCCTCTTTGTTGAATATGAACAGTCTCTCCTTGATTTAAGCTCATCCTTGCATATATTTCCTGTAATAAAATTCCAGCTTGCTCTGTCTTCGATAAAATGGCCATATCTCAAGGTACCGATATTGGATTAATGTAATACAAAGTGCGTTGGAAAGATAAGAAATAGGGGAACAAGTTTTAAGAAGACTTAAAATCTAATTTCGGCCTGGATCTAACTCAAATGTGGTGATCAAGTTGACTAAATATACAAGACTCCTTGAATTCCCTCTTTAAGTATTGTTTTAATCCATGTCTTTACTCTCACTTGATTTCTTGAATCTCAACAGACTTCAAACATTTCTTTATTCAGCCTTAATACACATAATAACACAAAAACATATGTTAAAATAATGCAACTTATATGCAAATTAGAACTTACTTAACAAACTAGCATGCTTAATGAACATAACATATTCAATGAACTAGAATGCTTATGAACTACCATGCTTAAATGAACTACCATACATTTTTAAACATGCAAACTTATTAATGCTCATGCAACTACATGCAACAAACTCATATATTGACATGAATAACTACAAGATAAAATAAGGAAGAACTCCCTTAGACTTGAAGATCTTCGATGATGGTGGAGGTTTTTCATTCAGGTTGAAATACACCTTAAAAAATTTAACCTTAGTTTGAACGTACAAAATAATGGAAGAATAAACTTCTTGAAGCTTATCGAATGTAAATAACTTTCCTCGGTCAAATGGTCTCAAAAAGGTTGCAGAAAATAATTTAAAGATCGTATTTATGCTCACATCACAAGGGTTATGAGAAAATTAACAATATCCAATTGAGTTGGACCAGTATCGCCATAATTATTTTTTATTTAAAGAAATTTTGTTTATATTTTCTTTCATTTATCATTCAAGATTATGGATAAAGTCCAAAATATTTAACGTTTAACAAGTACGAGACTAATGGTTTGTAGCATCGCATTGATAACCTAAACATTTGATATGATCTCTATCATTCTTGTCATCCTTATAATTTTACTTCTGGTGGATATAAGCATTCTCAAAAGAATTATCTTATTCACGTCTATTTTATGACCTCAATCGCAACCACAATTACTAATATGGCTTTTATTCATTCCGCTATAAAATATCACATTCACTTCAGGGAATGGAGAGGAGACTAATAGGTATTTAAAACCTTTTCATGATATTGTGTCTGTAAGACAACATTAATGTATGAAAAGTGTAGTATATTTTTCTAACATATCATCATCAGTGATACTCTGACATATAATTGAGTTTTATTCACTAACCATACAATGAATTATCACGTTTGCATTAATCACAAGGAATAAACATCATGTTTGTATTCACTTCAGGGAATGACATAAATCAAATAATCACATAAAATCAACATCATGCTTCATTCACTTCAAGGAATAACATAAATCCAATAATTGCATGGAATAAGCATTATGCATGCATTGACTTCAGGGAATGTCTTCCATGAAAATTCTTGGATCAAAATGATTTTTGTAACTTGAACTTGAGAGAAGTCTATAATCGAGTTTTTCTACATAAAAATAATATTGCTTTCAAGCAAATATAAACTTTATAACATTCATACTATTAAATAGTAATTGATCAATCAATATATATACAATACATACAAGGAACAAAAATTTAATCCTCATACGCGTCGTTGTTAAACCAATCCATAAGGTCCTTTAAAAAGAACCTCCTTTGAGACTAGTAGCCTCTTAGAACGGGATGTCCAGCCATTATACTCGGATTAAACCAACATAATAGAAAATATATTAATTAATTATAGTTTCAATATTTGTTCCAATATCATGTAATAATTAAAACATAAAACACAAACTTTCATCATCAAAATAAATAAATATTTGTCATAACTAAAGAGAAAAAAAATTCAAATTAAATAAGTAAAATATACCAAACTTTTCACTAATTTGAATATATGGTAGATTTAGTTACCAATATCTTGTTAAAATCTTTTTTTGAGAATTATCGACAAGAACCACGGTAATTGAGTCACTTTATCGCAACATAAACACTAAACAACCAAAGATTTTTTAAAAATTAAAAATCAAGTAAAAAATTAAGAAAGTAAGATAAATCGATAATTAGAATATAATTAAGGGAGAGAAACTTATCTTTGATTCATGTTGGTAACAAACTATTTTCAATAACTCCTTTAGGATTTGAACAACAAATACCTCCGTTTGTTAGAGTCTCATGCTGATAACGTGTTGTGAATAAAATAAAGAATAAGAATAAAATAGTAGAACAAGATGAGAGACAAAAGATATATTTGTATTATATTCTCAAAGTAGGATTGTGTACAATGCTTTCTCCAAAATTCTATATTTATAGGCATAAGATGAAAACCCTAATTTCAATTGGTATTAAACCCTAATAATAAGGCCCAATAAAATTTAATTTAATATATGGACCACCATGAATAAAGATATTCATAACAAAGAACTTCATGATCGAAAAATTTCTTGTATGGAAATTCTTAGTTGGATAAAGTGCAAGAATTGGATGAAGTACTTAGAAAAATACCTATAGTATGAATCATATCGTCAAGCTAACGAAGTTAAACAATAACGTTTGATGGGAGGCAACCCATTTTGTTTTCTTTAAATTCGTCTTTATTTTTCTTTCATCATTTTTTATTTCAAGTTTATTTCATATTTTAAATTTTCAATTTGAATTTTGTAGGTATCTTATTACTCATAATCAAATATGGACAAAGTTGAGGAAAAGAACAAAAGGAATTAAAGCAAGGATCAGTCGAATTCAAGGCCACTTTCAAGTAAAAAATCATGAACTGCAACAATTAAATTGGAGAGTATTTATACCCTCTCATTTGCATGCTATTTTTCTTTCATATTGGGACAATATGATTTTAGGTGAGGGGTGAAATTAGAAATCAAATTAACTCTTGCTTATGATGTGTGATTGAAATTGATCAATTTCTTGGTTAAAATTTTTGATAATCTTGGTTGCCACTATCTCGTTTGATTTAATTGCTTATGATGTGTGATTGAAATTTTCCTCAGTAATTTCATAAATTTGTCGATTGAATTGGATGCATGACTTAATTCAATAAACCTTTCATGTGAGTTTTGAGCTTAATGAGCATATAATCTTATTCTTTCTTTTTCTTTCAATTGAGTGTGTCGAACTAATTGATTACATCTAGAACATGAAACTCAATACTTGTTGAGACTACACATTTAAATATGATGTTTTTAATATAGGCATTAGGTTTAAACCAATTTTTATTCCCAAACAAAATAGCCTACTCATTTTATTTGTTTTTCCCTTAGTAACCCATTTTTGAGCCTTAGTCTTTTCTTTGTTCACCATATTTTAAACTCAAGCCAATTTTATTCTATTTCTCTATTTTTGTTATCTTTTTTCAAGACAAAGGTTAGATTATTTTAAAAAAAACTCTTTTGAAATAGTGTAGAATTAAACAAAATAGTCTAGAAAACTACATTATTCAAATAGCAAAAAAATACAGTGTAGTGCAATAAAAAATACAATGCATAAAATTCAGTATAGAAAAATAGTGCATAATAGTTCGAATAAACTGTACGAACAATAAAAAAGAGATAAAAAGGAAAGAAAAAAATGAATGAATAAAACTTTGATTGTTTTTTGCTTTCATCTCTTTTATTTTTATTTCTCTTTTCAATTACTCCTTTTTTTTTTGAAGGTTTTTCAATTACTCCTTGATTGGTTGTTATAGGTTGCTAACTTGGGTATTTCCGTTCATATTTAATGCTAGACAATAAGATCAAGAAATATTTCTAAAACTGATGAAATCGTGCAATTTTTTATTTTTAGAATCATGATTGGATACTTAAATTTGGGTATGAAATTATGACATGACATCCGGTCAGTAACTTTTTAAAGATAAACATCAATGATAGTAGAGCAGATAAAATCCGATTTGAAATTTAGAACTTGGAAATTATCCTTAAAATTTTATTGAATTTCATTTGAACTATCATTAAGATTTTTTTCGAATAATTTTTAAGATTTTATTTAAATAATCTTTAGGATTTTACTTGAATAATCTTTAAGATTTATTTGATTTTATTTATGATTAACTTTTTAATTTGAATGTTTTTTAGAATTATAAATACCCATAGGGATGAGCCTCAAAATCAATCTCATTTCATTTTTATATTTAATTCTAGTTGTTTCAAATCTTTTTATTTTTAATAAATTTATCTTAATTTTTTGTTCTTTAGTTTTTTTTTTAAATGTTGCATGGTTTTTACCATCATACTTAGCTAAGCTTACGAAGCCAAAGGCTAAAGCAATTGTAATCACAGGAATTCGTCCGCGGAGTCGCCACCAATCATTTTTTGTGGTACGATTGGAACACCAAAAATGCGTCTACGAACCAGAGTTGAATCCAGGAGTCTGTTACGTTTGGGAAAGAGTGAGCACCCCACAACGTCCAAAATCGACACCTATCGATTACACGATATTTTATATGTTTGAAAATATAACTTTGGTATTTTAATCCGTGATCCAAAAAATGATTAGTAAATATTTAATAAAAATAATAATAAACAGGATAATAATATTTTTGAAAGGATCAGGGACCAAATCTGTAAAAAAATAGAACTATTAGGATTAAAATAAAATATAATAAGGGTGAAATTGAGTAAAATATAAAATCTTAGGACAAAATCATGAAAATGAGTGACCAAATTCAAAAGGGAAGCAAACTATAATGCTGTAATGCAAGAGTACTAGGACTCCAAGGACCGCGACTGCAATTTCTCCTTTTCTCCGAGTTACACGCGGGTTTGGGTCCGGTAACGGGTCGATCCGTGGAGCTCCAACATGAAACGACGTCGTTTCGGGTGTTAGAGGCTAACACCAAAACGATGTCATTTTGGTAGTCCTTTAAATACCCATAATAATAATAAAAAATTCATTTGGCTTTGTTCTTTCAAAAGAAAATCCAGGATGCTCTCAACTCTCTCTAGCTTCTCCGGCGAGGAGCCACCGTCGGACACCATGCACGGACGTCACTCTGGTGGTCGGAAACGGAAAAGATGACTACTTTCCGGTTCACTTCAATGTGGGAAGCACGAATCTGATGATGAATTTTCGAAAAAAGCAACATAGAAGTGTAGATATGAGATTCAAGATAAGTGTTCGAACCATTATTTACCTTTTATTTTCGATTTGGTTTCTGATTTTTTTCTCCGATCTCTCTTTATTTTTTTGTTTCGATTTGGGTCTGGTGTTTTTGTTGTTTTGTTTCGAATATTGTTTTGAAGACGAGTGTTTTTTCATTCCATTCTGGGTAAACCGGTAACATGCTTTTCTTTTGGGTATTTATAACCCAAATTTACATATATAATATTACATCAAATCTCTACTTTTTTCCTTTCCAGATCTGGTGTCTCAGATCTAATTATATTTTATCCTTTTATTTTGCAGGTGACATGATGCTTTGGGCGGTGGCTGCAGAATCAGGAAGCGATGGGGCGGTGGCCGGCCTCTTCATCGAATAGGGGAGCACGTGACCACCACGCGCGATTCGAACCGCCGCGCGTGGCGGTCACGCGTGCTGATCTAGCGTGTATAAGAAGTGTTGGAGGAGGAGGCTTGGCTGGAAGGGGAAGTGGTTGTTGGTTATCATATTAGGGTTTATTATCTGATTGAGTTTAATTTGTTGTGGGTTAGGTGTAGTTGGCTGATGGGCTTGTAGATTAGTGGGTTGTGGGTTTGTATATACCCAGATAAATGGGTTATGACAACAATTAGTAAATTCTATTCGTGAAAATTGAAAAGAACTTCATATCCTTTAGGGTTACACAATCAAAATGATTTAATTTCAAAAAGTACATATTAGAATTAAATTTTAGTTTCGATTAATTATTAGGAGGAAGGATCAGCCTGTGACATATTCAACTTCCTGTGAACAACTTAGCGGTGGTCTGTTAAGGGAAACTAAAATCTGGTTAGATTCTCGATTGAGACGGTATAATTTGAGTCGGATTTTTCCAAATTTTAATGATATTGAATTAAGTAAACGATTGTCGTGATTAATTCACAAAGGGCTAAGATCTAAAAATTAATTTTTGATGCTAAACTCATTTGAGAGAAAACAAATTATAGAGGTTGTTGGACCATATATACTATAACTAGCGTGACCCCAAAGGTAAAATCTTATTCAATAATGGATTTGAATTAAGGCAAAAGCTTTAGGCCAGACTGATTTTATCAATTAAATTTTCTCTTTAATCATTTTAATTAATTGATTTTATCTATTGAATTTTCTCTTTAATCATTTTAATTTATTTTCTATAATTTCTTTGTACCATATTATATTTTTTTTATCTAAACACCAAAACCCTTTATATACTTTTTTTTTACAAGTTACACAGATTTAGGATCAAAAACAAGAAAATCGTCAACCTCCTAATCCTTGTCGATCAATCCAGACTCTTACTATTTTACTTTTTTTAATTTCTTTTATTGTGATTAAGGCTTATTTTATTTTCAACGACCACCATCAGAACTACCAACATACCATCATCTTTGGCCCTTGTTCACTTTAATAACCAATAATTGGTGTGATGAGCGTGGAAGCATGTGACCTTCATTTTTTTAAGACCTTAAAATTTTTCAAGTTCTTTAGATTCTTCAAGATTAGAGATCCACTAGTTGATGTGAATAGAATAAGTGTGAATGATCTCAATCCGACAGTAACCCTATTGACGGCAACATCCATTTAACAAAATGTAACCATTTTAGCAGAAATTTAGCTAACAAATTTGGGATCAGCCTCCACCATGGCTTATGACTATTGAAGTTATACATAATATAATATTATCGACTTGGATGTCACATTTAAGCTTTAAATGCTAAAATCAAAAGTCATAAAATTTTCAAAGATAATTAAAGCCCAAAACCAAACATGTATAAAAATCAAACAAATACAAATAAATTCCAAATCAACTTTAAAACATTTAAAGTACATAATTTGGTAAATAAAATTCCTCAAAAATAGATAAGTTTCCAAATTCTTTGTAACTCACAGAATACAAGTACCATACTCTATTAACCTTTATATATTAGAATCCATATTGATGGTGCTCCACGATCTCCATGATCCCATGATTAACTAATAATATGTAACCTCTAAATTTAACTTAATTTCTTATATTAAAACTGATCACACTAAGAAAACTTGTAACTCAAGTTAGATTTTCAAATAATGAATTACTAAAATCTGTTAAATCGATTAAACCAAAAGTAATTGATATACCAAATAATACATAAATATACTTTAAAGGTTCAACCTAAATTCATAATAAACATAAAATCCTGAAAACCGAGTAATTGTTCAACATAAGAAGTACAAAGTCCATTACAGGAATTATTAACTAAAAATTAAAATAAGTCTAAAATATTAAAAATATACGGATCAACTAAAGTTTAAAATCAATAGTCCTCCAAGTAACGAAGCCTAAATCTAAATATCTGAAACAAAAAATATAAGGGTGTAAGCAAGGGAGCTTTGTTTGTCTCTATTTTGCAGACATAGATAAACACAATAAAAAATATCATATCACATAACAGGGTAAAAATATATGATGTAGTGTATGAATGTCATGCACTCAACTCTGAACAACAAATGAAAAGTAGGTTCTCCTGAACCACTCTATCTCCAACACACCATCTGAAATAGAAACTCGACTCGAAGTTAGAGCTACTAATCCGAAGTAGAAATTCGACCCGAAGATGGAGCCACTGATCTAAAGTGATACTCACAAAAAAGGTGATATCACTGAACTTCACCGAACATAATATTCATCTCAATGCAATGGCATGAACATATATCTGAGTCTGAATGTTTGTCATAAAACTAATAGGAAGCATGCATGATAGTTTCTGAAATAACAAAATTCGAGTTTTTCATAAATTCTGAATTAGATATGCATACAGATAAAACACAGATCATAAGATTATACAATTAATTTCATAAATCATAGAAGTAATGTAATCGACAAGATGCACAAAGAAGACAAAATCTGCACATAAAAGTAACGTAAAGTATGAGGAGAGACACACCTTAAACAGATAACTTAATATCGAGAGTGACGTATATCGAGTTCAGTTCTAGCACTAGGTCGAGCGGGTGTAGAACCTACGAGTAACAATAACGTAAGATACACTATTATGCCACTAAACAAGAAAAATACATAAAACAGAAATAAAACAGATAACTCATGTGCGTTTCCTTAAGTCTAAGGAACATGAGGTCGTCTAGGAGGAGGAGGATACTCAGTGTTTGAATCCACATCACCTAAACTAAATAACAAACTAATTTTAGATTCCGATAAAGATAACTTTCGATTAAACATTCAAACTAAAGAGCCTTAAAAATAGCACTTTGGGTTCGAATTTTAAAAAATAGACAATGTCATCAAACTCAGGATATTGAAAACATAAAGTGGGACCGGGTTAAAAAAAATCAACGTTGACGTTAGTATTGGTCAACGCTGACATCAGAAGATGATGTCATCATGTCAATACTGACGTCAATAGGTCATTGGGTCGGGTCGGGTCGGATCAATGGGTCATCCGTGTTAAATTCCATTTTTCCCAAAAAAATCTATAAATTCCCAGATTTTCTCAGAAAATTTTGGGTTTTCCAGATTCAATTTTAAACATATTTCTCTAAACAACAAATGAAAAGTAGGTTCCCCTGAACCACTCTAACATTATTTAAACTTACCGAAAACAACAAAACAAAAAGAAAAGGTGTTTGAAAGCTTACCTGCAACACACACAACTAAAACAAAGAGGGATCCGAAAGGGGAGAGGAACCTTCACGTCTTGAATTCCAAAATAAGAAAATTTGGAATTGAATTAAGGAATTAGGGGAATTCACTCCCCTTATAAAAACCGAAGCCGAAACCGAAACGTGAAAAAGGAAAAGAAATTGATTTCTGAAACAAAATGGTAAACTTACACGACAAGGTCTGAAATTTCTTTAACTTTTCAAAAGTCTCACTTAGCTTTTAGAAATTTATGAATTAGACACTAAAACTCAATTAGACTTAGATCATAAATTCCCCAAATTTTAGAGTTTTGAATCAGGGATTTATAAGATTAGGTTTTTTAAATTTAGGGCTAAAAGTGGGGTTTTACCTAATAAATAATTTAAATGGTTACATTTTAATCTTCCATTATGCCTTTAATGGTTAGTTCTTGATGTTGATTTGGATGTTTTTACGTGTTTTCTGTGCAGAACTTCAATTTTAGAAAATAAACTTAAAAGGGCAAAATTTTATAGTTTTTCTCTAGATTCAAGACTAGATTAGTGAGCATGAATTTGGGTATGAAAAATTTAACATGACATCACGTCAATAACTTTTTAAAAGAAAAAGTCATCACATCCAAATAGCTTATGAAGCGCCTTTAATAACTTATCATCCGAATTTGAAATTTTAAATTCGAATGTTGTCTTTTCAAGATTTGATTCAAATAATTTAATATTTATCTTTTGTTATTTTTAGATTATTTTAGGGTTTATGAGACTATAAATACACCACTTCAGGTAAGCATAATTCATCTCTTCTTTTATTTGATGAACCCATATATGCTAACAATGAATAATTCGTAGTAGATAAACCTACTGTGAACATACGTAAGTGGGCGACTAGAACACGTGTACTGACAATGACTAAGTAAACCTAGGATGTCAAGTCATTGTAAATTTAGTCACAATGTCAAGATAACACTGTTACGAAACTTGTCTAAATGGTATAAAAAGACACATGAAAAAAAAATTAACAAGATAATATCGGTTGAGTGAATATGCCACATCATTTAAAATAACATGTAGTAAATAAACTAATACTATAGCGGTTACTGAAATATATTTTATATTGATTGAATCTTAGTTCGATCAATATTTTTAAAATTTAAAATTTAAATTTATTTGAGCATAATCACCTCTAGCTTAATTGCTTGATAAGATTGTGGTCAGATTATGTGTTGCATGTCTTAAAAGTATTTTTTTAATGTACCAAAAACTTTATGTTCAATTTCAAAATCACAACTAGCTTTCTCTTTCGCATCTATTTTCCTACTTTTTCTCACCTTTGGATTTGACAAGTAGCGTATAGTTTTAGTATCGTAATTATTAGTCCTATTTTTATTTTATATATTTTATTTTTGTTTTTTTTAATAGCTTTATCTTTTTAATACGTTTTTCTCTGTTTTTATATATATTGTTAGTTTATTTTTTTATTATTTAATTTGACGCGACCTCGATTGATAAAAATGATCTTTATTTTTTATTATGTTTATCTTTCTTATTTTGGACCTCAAATTGGATTTGTATACAAGATTTTTGTTTATGGATAACGTTTTTGATTATATTTGATTTTGATTTTCGTTTATCGATGATCATTCAATAATTTGATTCTCTTTTGTGGTTCGTCTACCTATGTAGTCAAATTTATACGTATTCATCTTTCTTACAGGTCTTTGGTTGAGATTTTTGACCATTTTTTTTATGATCTTTGTATGATCTAAAGTGACTAATTTCTTATGTTAAGATTATATAAAAATAACTGAATTATGTTTCTAATTTATATTTATGGTTGTAAACTCTTATATTTCCTCTTTTAATAAAAAATACAAAACTAAAATATATTGTATATTCATATATTGTTTTTATATAATTATCAATATCCAATATATTAGTTGAGTAATTTAGTTCAAGCACCACATAAAATTAGAGTTTTTTTTGTTTGAAGGAATTCATTTTCAGGAAAACACTTTCTCGCTTTTTCATTGTTTAGTTGAGAAAAAACTAATTATAGTCAACGTCCAACAAAAAAAAATAAAGGATCCTTATAAATTAACTTATCGAAAATTTGACGGTAAGTCACTTTCCCAACACTATTTATTTTATCCCCAAATCCCTGTACTCTCGTCTCACCATCTCACTCTCATTTTTTTCCTCGATCGTGTCTTCTCTCACCATCTTTATCTCTATCACCGACACTCTCATCATTGTAATATTTTGATTTTCATCAACAGAAAGTTCTTCTCAGCAGAAAAGGATAGAATTCCGACGATAACAAAAAAGATAAGCAACGAAAATTTGATATTGTTGGTATTCTACTAAGACATCTATTTTTTTAGTGATGAAAACAACAACTCGAAGCTTGTCGTTTTGATCACCAATAGGGAAGAAATTGATTCTCTAGGCCTTGTTTACCTTGTTCAAGCTTTGGTTGGGTCTGACCTCTACAGTGGCCATGTTTGTTCCCTTCAATCGTGATTTTTATTTATTTTCTTAAAATTTCGTAAATTATTTTTTTTCTTGTTTACTTTGGCTTAATTTTTGCATTTTTTTTCCGGGTTCTCTCAAAATTTTGATTTTTTTTTTATTATCAGAAGATGCAAATACAAACTTTAGTTCATTTCATAATAACTCTTTTGTTTTGTGTGCCTCGTAATTCATATTTGAAAATATTGATAAATATGATAAAAATATTAGTAATTGATTTAATCCGATCCGATTTCGTTTAATTTTTATGTTACTTTTTTGAGTTAAAGAAAGGGACTGACTTTTTTAAGGATAAATTTGCGGTTAGGACAGGTTTGTATCTTATATTAAGACACCCTTAATAATGCACCTAATATATTTTTAAAAAAATTATTTTTATTTTTTGGATTTTTATTTACAAAATGTCGAGTTCACCTCTAAAGCTTTGTTTAGCAATGGTTTTCAAACTAGCTTTTGGACCAAAAGCTGGTTTGAAACGCAGAAGCAATGTTAAACAGTTAACTTTTAGAGAAAAAAAAAACTGCGTCTAAAAAGTGATTTTCAACTCAAACGCAAAAGCTAAAAATTTTAGCTTTTACGGTTGCAAAAGTGCTTTTAAGAGTCAGATTACAATTTTAACCTTCATTTACTATGTTTTATTATAATTTAATTTCTACAAACACATAATTATATTTAACATAAATTATTTTTTTATTTAAAAATTATATATTCATATAAAAATTATATATTTTTTCAAAAGCACTTCTAAAAAGCACTTTTCAAAAATAATTTATGTATTCATTTATTAATATTTTTATACTTTATCATAATTTAAATTAATATTATAATATAAAATAATTTAATTATTATTTAAATATATATTTTTTAACTTATAAAGTCATGTCTAAAATAGTCATTTATTTTCTCAAAAGCACTTTTTGATATCAATACTAAACACATATATTTCAAACTAAAAATTCCAAAAGAGCTTTTCTACTACACTTTTTCACCACACTTTTTTCACCGTACTTTTTAAAAGTAATGCTAAACTAGCCCTAAGATTTTCCAGGCTCCAGAATACTCTCAACATCACTAATCACCCCAACGGATGATTTTCAACTCATTATTCAGCTCTTCGCGACATCCTCCCAACTTTTATTTTCCCTTCAAGATTCGACAATGAGTTTAAAAATTTTAGGGTTTTTTTCTTTTTTGATTTGAACTTTTTAATTTTTTTTAATTTTTTTCGAGGTGTTTTGATTTTGATGTAAGCTAACTCTTAAAATATATTTGTTTTTTTTTCTTTTCTACATCTAGGTAGAGTGTCAATATATTTATTTATGAAATTAAAAATATAAATTTACAACTTAGATTGTATATTTTTATGAGGTTAATATCTAGTAGAGATTTTTAAGTCTTTGCACATTGGAGTGAAGATATCTTTCTTTAAATCATGGTTTGTAATTTATTTCTAAAATTAATAGTCATTCTTTGATTTACTTTTATAATTCAATGAGGATAATTTTTTTATCTCGATAGTCGGTATGCATTATCTTATATGAAGATACGATATTTTACTGAAATTACTATAACTTAACATGAGTTTTGATTTACAACTAATAATTAAGCTCTGATTTTAATTTCTACATAGTTTTATTTATTTTTTTACCAAATTTTGATTATCTTAATATTATTTATTCATATTTTTTATCAAATTTATTCTTTGAAAACTTATGGACTGAAGCAAAAATACAAAGTCATCAAATTATTGTGGTCCTAACAATTTTATAACTCCAAGTTTAACTTGTAGTGAAATTGATAATTGAGGTTAATTTTATCCGACACTAATTTAAAATCAAGTTTTGAACCTAGTGTTAAATATCTTTTCATACTGCTTAAATTTGAATTTAAGATATTAAATTTCTTGATCATGCGTTGCTATTAGTAGCATAATTATGTTTTCAGTTTTAAAATAAAAAATATTTTATAAAATAAAACACAGTTTAACAGAATAATTTATAAATGTAGAATAATGCAGTTTTAAACATGCGTAACAATTTTAAAAATGTAAAATAATGCAGTACATTTTTTAAAATACAGTGCAGTTTTAAAAATGTAAATTTAAGATATTAAATTTCTTGATCATGTGTTGTGATTAGTTGCATAATTATGTTTTCAGTTTTAAAATAAGAACTATTTTATAAAATGAAACACAGTTTAACAGAATAATTTATAAATGTAGAATAATGCAGTTTTAAAAATACAGTACATTTTTAAAAATATAGTATAATTTTAAAAACACTATGTAGTTTAGTGTTTAAATGCAGAACAATTTTAAAAATACAATGCAGTTGAGTGTTTAAATATAGAGCAATACAATATAGTGTTTAAATGAAAAAAAATAAAAAATATAGTGTGGATTAATGTTATCAAAGAGAAAGTAAGAATGTCCAATTTAGGTGAGAACCATGTTTTATCAACAATTGATAATCCTCATTATCAATAAAAACATATAATTTTAAATTCTGAGAGTATCACACAATCTTCCTTAAGTCAACATATTGAGTCATTTGACTACAGGTCATTGAGGTTGAAATCTTTAATATGGGCGCATTTAAAAAAAATCAACAATGAGTGAAAGGTAATATGTAAGAATTGTAATAAAAAGCTCGGAGGTGATTCTAAGAATTAGACAAAGCATTTTTATATTTATTTAGGAAGATGAAAAAAACTAGGTAGATGAATATTTGACAACAAGTTCTTATAGCTAATCAAAAAAGTTGGATGAAAAATAATACTAAAGTACGGGTGAGCAAAACTCAACTCGAAAAAATCGAATAACTCGATTTGATTCGACTCGAAGTGAAAATACTCGACTTAAGGCGAAAATACTCGACTCATTTTGACTCGACTCGAAATTTCATAGACTCGACTCGACTTGAAAAAATTTCAAATAAAATTCGAGTTGTAAAATAGAAATTCGAATAACTCGAATAACTCGAAATTTTTAGTAATTAAAGGATTAATTTTTAAGTTTGAGATGAGTCTATCATTTTTTTATGATATATATAAATTGATATATAAAAATATAAAGAAATATTGCTACATATGAATATGTATACATATACATATCTTATATGATTAGAGAAAGTCGTTTAAATTGAAATCATATCATACTATAACATGATAAATAATTATAATTAAATATTTATAGGAACTCGAAAACTCGACTCGATTTGACTCGACTCGAATTTCTTAAACTCGAATCGAACCGAAAAAAAATCAAATAAAGTTTAAGTCATAAAATATGGCTCGTCAACTCGAATAACTCGAAATTTTTTTACTCGACTCGACTCGATCTAATACTCACTCCTATATTAAAGGCCTTTTGATTTAGCCAAGATAAAGCAAAGAGAGATCTTCTCAAGATGATAGTGGGGCATGAGTATCCTTTGTTAATGATTAATCATGACTTATTTAGAAAGTATTGTCATACTTTACAACCCTTATTTGATATGTCTTTTCGTAATATATTAAATAAGGATATCTTGAATATGTACGAAAATAAAAATGTGAAAATAACAGAATTAAAAATTAACGAGAGAAAATTTTCCACCACGATTGATATGTAAATTTCAGATCACCAAAATAGAGGATATATGTATGTTATTGCGTATGAAGTAAAATATTCGTGGAGTTTACAAAATTGCATAATAAGGTTTGAGTATGTTCTAGTTTCTCTTATTGCTAATGTCATTGCTAAAGACTAGTGAAGTGTTTTTTAGATTTGAATTTTAATAGAAGCTTAAGTCGAACACATTTAATAAATGTAGTGTGATTGATAATGTCATGCAATTGTTTCTTGATAAATTGAGAAGTGACACACTAGAGGTTTAAGGAGCTTTCTTTCACACGCGTTGTTGTGCACATATATTAAAATTAATTGTTAAATATGATTTGAGTGTAATCGGAGATGTAATAGAAAAAATTCGATAGTCATTTTTTGGAGTGAAACTCCTAATCAGTGGGAAATATTGAAGAGGAAGTGCAACAATTTTGTATTCCAACTACTAAGATATTATGTACTGATATCAAAACACGATGAAATTCAACATATTTTTATGATAAAACTTAATTTTTTTTATGAGATAATCGAAAATTTTTAAAGGACAAAATATGCAACAACAAATCTTTATTTTTTATATTTGGTCGATTAGGGTGGTGTTGAATGAATGGATTCATGATATTAGTGATATTATTTTTAAATCTCCAAACCTTCATGCGGTGGACGGTCCAGAAGTGTACCGTTTGTCGAGGCATCAAGCATCATCCTCGTAGGTGTATTCACTACATTGTAGAAGATTGATACATGTTTTCACTCGGGCAATCCATGCATTGGGCATTTACGATATATTCTCTATACCTCTCTTGTGCCTCGTACATAGATTTATCGTCTTCTTGCCTGATTGTTTGACCATTTTTTCACTCAAGCAATCCATGCATTGGGCATTTACGATATATTCTCTATGTTTGTCTATCATATTGGTGTACCTAAAATGGGCAAGAAAACTTCCGCATAACTCTATCCATTAGTTAAGCGATCATAGTTCCAGATTGTTTGACCATGATTTAGTCTTATCCCTTAGTGAATAAGGAAACAACTTGAGTTTTAAAATGTCGACGGATACTCTTGATAATTTAAAGAAATTGCATATCTCCAGGAAAAACTTTAGTTGTTGGCTGGAATCCTCATTAGCTGATCTACCAAACTGCTCAAGTGTATTTATCATGTTAAACATCATTGGTTAAGTTCAAAGTGCTCGACTTCTATGTTAGGCATAACGACTACAGAAGTAAGTTCATCCAGATCTTCTTCTAGACAGTCACGTGTTGTTCTTACTCTTTCGGGTGTTGGAAGATTTGTTGGGTCTATAACTACAAATGTTGTTGCGTTGTCTACGTTGGCGATATTCATGTCGGTGTGGTTTTCTTGTTTTCTAGGTAATGGATTCATTGTTGCTCTCAAACTTTAGCGAAGTCCAGGTGTTGTTTGCTCGATTCTAGGTTAAAGGGGTAATCTTTAACATAAGAGTTTGACCTGGTCATAGAATGAAACAAACCATATTATATTGAAAAATAAAACAAATAAAAATAAAAGCAATAAATCAAAATAAAGTGCAAGATTAATGGGTGTAACGACATTTTTAAGAGGAGTCGAAATATGGAAACGGAAAATAATTTTAAAAGCGTGGTGGGGTAAAAAAGTCTTTGATACTATTAATTTAATCCCCTTTGAAAATATCATAAAAATATTAATTCTTTTAAAAACAATAAAATTGGAGTCGCCACCGGTCACTTAGGTAGAACGGACACCTTAAAAGAAAAACCAGAGATTCACTTCAAAAAGGGTTCGGGAGTTGATTACGTGTGGGGAAGGATTAGTACCCCCAACACGCCCAAAAATCGGTACCAAAAATATTTTCTTTTAAAAACCATTTTTGAACTTTGATTTAATTTTAAATCGATTTCTAAATTCAAAATTGACCTTAATTAGACGGGCTTAATTTAATTGATGAATTCAAATTAATAAGTCATTTAATTAATACGGTTGACGATACAGAGGACCAAAGATTAAATCGACGTCAAATAATATTGACCGCTGCGTTAGTTTAGAGTTTGGATCTCGTACGTCACCTTTATGCATGATGTAAGTATTTAAAAGGATGATGTCATGATCTTGTCACTTTTAATATTCATTTACCTCGAGACGGTAAAGATTAATTTGATTATTCGATTAACCTCCGATAATCCGGACGGTTACGACTCGAATGCAAAAATTAATAAATACCTCTCTTATATTTAAAATTTAATTAATTAATAAAAATACTAAAGGGTTACATGAATGACAAAATAAATGCATGGTAAACAAAAGAAATATTCAAGGAACGAAAGTAAAGTTAATGGTTAAACAAAAACATATAAAAAGCAACAATGAACCCAAACATGAATCGAACGATAATACCCAAAAGTATGTAAATACAATGCATGAGTAATAAAGTATATTTTCATAATACGTATGATGAAGACACATCATAAAATACATGTATAACATATGACTTATCAGATATAGAATAATAGTGCATGTGATATAAACCTTATAATACACATGTATAAAGATATAAAACAGAATGCAACCAAAATGTAATGGAGTAAAGGAGGGCAAAGCGATGTTCAAGGAGATTCTGGTACATGTAATTAAATTGAAAAGGAAAAGAAAATGGTAAACGGTTAAATAAAAAAGAACAAGATAAATAACAATATAAAAATAAAAACATAACAGGATATATAGACCAAATATATATATATATAATGAAGCATGATAATAAAAAAACGAATTAATAATGTAACATAATATAAAGGATATTAAAACGTAAAAGACAATTAAGCATCTTCTTAACGTATATATTTTGCATGCATGTATATGGGAAGTAAAAGAGGAATTACGGGAAAGCACTCATTTTTGAAAATATAAAAAGAAATTATGAGCATTTAATAGGTTTGAAAAGGAGAAATTAATTTTACTTTCATTTTTAATAAATAAAAAAAAGGAAATTTAAAAGCTTTCTTATTATATGAAAATGTTGACCACGACTATTCAACTTTTCATGCTTTTGACGTTTTATTACTGTGATTAAGACAAAGAGTATTTTTTTTGAAAATTAGAATTAAAATTTAAATAATAAAAAAACTAAACATAAGCTTTCTCCTTTTTTCACAGTCTCCTTTCATTGTTTTTATCTTTGGTCGAGATCGGTGGTTACCTACGCAACTTATCGAATCTTGTATAATAGGAAAAGAAAAAAACGTAAATAATTTTTGATTGATTATAATTAACTAAATTAACTAAGTAATTGATTGAGATTCAAGAGATGATAGAAAGTCTAGGTTAAATTGCTTCGTAGTGTAGATTCCAATTACATACTGTTCTCGTCTTATTAATGCAATAATTGAAATTGCTGCCTCGGTGGGTTCCTGAAGGGTCGTCTTAGCTGCCCCAGCGGGGTTATACTTTGACGGAAACTCAACCACTCATAGTTAGACTGAAAAACCTTCATTGACTCTTCCTTATCCCTAATTCGGAGTACTGTTGATGGTCACGTCTTGATAATACCTCCTGGCATGAATCAAGGATGAACAACAATTGATATTACGCTCTTTTTAGTCGCTAAAACCCAAACTTATCCCTAAGCAGGATTAATCAATACCCAAGAGTAAAAATCGTATTCACTCGTTTCGTTAGCATAACTCTCCCTGTTAGAATTAAAATATATTCAATACGAATATAAACCCAAGATCTATATGTTAAATCATCAAGAACAATAAGATAAATAAACTGAATGCGGAAGCGTACCTGAATCCATTGATGAAGATTTTTCAGAGGGTTTGATCTTCCAAGAAGTTAGGTTTTCTCTTGCGGCACAACTCTCAGACGGGGAAAAGAGATATGCAAGTTGACCTAATTCTTGGGGACCATAACCCTTTATATAGTTGATTTAATAATCAACTAGTAGTTGATTTAATAACCAACTCTGAAGTATTTATAACTCTGCCCCTCATCAAATTATAAATACACCTTATGGTATCTACACTTTCAATTCCATGATAATTTAATACCTATAACACGTGTAACATAATTGGTCACTTAATTATGTGTTAAATTTTATAATAGCAATATACATTATACATATGTGCCCACTATTATTGAATTTTAATCCAACAATCTCCCACTTGGGCAACATATGTTTCTTGACAAATGTATAACCTTATGAGCTCAAAATTTGCTATCATATAATAGGTATTCTAAAATATTCTCGTCCATCAATTATATTCATATAGGATCAAAGCGGTCTTCATCATATCAATCATGATTGGACCCATCAATGGTCACGTATAAAAACATAATCAAATGACATAGATCAATCATGGATGCGTAGCATGGAAATTACATGTAAATGTGAACCGAACATGCCTATTTTCAACTGGTCCTCCTAAAATTTAGTGAGATCAAACTTTACTGAATTCAGAGTGTGCATAAGCCAAAATAACTTTATTTCTGCAGAAATTAACCTTAAACTAAAGTAACCAAAATTGTGTCTAAAATGAATGAGCATTTATCAAAATTACAACTCCCACTAAAACTGAATATACTTAAATAATATTACACCCATATGAGTAGTGTGCTCATGAAAGACCTAGGGTGATAGTTTCTCAATAAGCGCGCAATTATGGAGTTTGTACCAACATGCTCTATAGACACACAAACACTCTGAATTTTCTTTAACAACTAGGAACTAAAATTTTAAAGTGTTCTTATTGTTTATAGAATAAATGATGCATATTTATTGTCACAAAATAACTGAAGTGGTCTTTCTATTCAATCTATAATTAGCAACTCATGTGACAGAGTCTTTTACATCAATATTCTAGTAGAATCGAATCCTGTAAACTTGATCTCTAACTTACCAGAACTTCGATATATGAGCATATAAATTGTTCTCTAAAGTCATTTCATAACTCTATTTGCTGCTATCCAACAATTTATATTAGATTTACTTAAATATCTGTCTAACATTCTAATAATGTACGCAATATCCAAATGCATACATACTTAAGCATAAATTAGATTCTCAATAAATTATGGAATCTTTTGTATTTTATAAATTTCAAGGTTACTAGTAGGGCACTGAAAAAATATCTTCTTTAGTAATATGAGTGTCACTTGATTTACTCCCACTGAACTTGTAATACATACAATTTTCAACCAAATTTATCTTAAAATCGAATGAGATAATCAATATAAAATTTATAATTTTATTAATGAAAGTTAAACTTAAACTCATATATGGATATCTTTAATTTACATATCATTAATTTTGTATCATTAGACACAAATTAATGATTATACCATATAATTAATTTATTCAATGTTGTCATTGAAAAACACAAGCTTAACATCCATCTTATGTAGCTTAAGATTAAAAGCAATAAGTGCCATTATTTTGAAAGAGTCTTTCAGTATAACTTGAGAGAGAGTCTTCACAAAATCAATGTATTCTTTTAGAGTATATCTTTTAGATGCAAGACATGCATTATACTTGTCCACATTACCATTTACATCCCTCTTGATTTTAAATATTAATTTACAACAAATTGGTTTGTACCTTAAGGTAATACGACAAGTTCTTAAACTTTATTATCTTGTATAAAATTATACTCTTTTGAATAACATCAATCCACTTTTGAGAGTTAAAACATTTATGGTTTGATAAAAGAAACTGATCAGGTTGTCTTTTATCATTCCATTATTGTCTTTATTTTCTTGATGAAATACTAAGTAATAATCCTTAATAGTATTTTTCTTTCCTCTCATGGATATCTTTAAAGACACATTTTTTAGGTTGTTTTTTAGGTTGTTGAGTTTGTTCTTCTAAGAAATAATTACCTTATCTTGAACGAGAGTTGTTCAACATTGTTTTGCTGATGTACTTGATTCACTTTTTATTAATGATAGGTGTGAAAACCTAAACATCGTGAAAAGTGATAATAGGAATTAAATTAATATTCAATTCCTCCTTAACAACAATGTATCTAACCTTATTCTCCCTCCAAACTCAACATCCTAAAAGTGTTATAAATCTCTCATTAAAATAATCTTAATTGTGGGATCATAAAATTTACAACCTATGGATCACTCAAAATAGCTAAGTAATTGCTTACTTTTGAAGTTTAATTTCTTTACATGTATCCTAGCTTATACAAAAGAATCAATACTTTATACCTTATTGTTATTCCTTTGGAGCAGGACCCTTAGCAACTTTATTCTAATATATATTTTTTATTGCCCTTATTCTTAGAGACACTAACCAAAGAGCACTAACTGATTGAGTATTTTTATAATTATAATGCTTCAACTTTTCTTCATCTTTATCACAATGAGAAATAATCTCATTTGAAGTTTATTTCTCCTTTAATAATTGTAACTAATTTTGAATTAGTTAAACTGTATAGGAAGCTATACTAAAATTATAAGAACAAATAATTGTTATAAAGTTTGATCTTATATGCCTTAAGTTTTGAAGCAATATAATATACTCCCTCACATTTCCTTGATCCTTATACTTAATAGACATCAAGTAAACCAAAAGTGATGTCATGTTAATCTTAAAAAAAAAATATTTTTTTATCAAGGAAACCCTTAGTATGAATAATTTTTTTTTAGATTTGTGCTCCTAAAAATTTATAAAATATTTATACATTATGATCATTAGACTTGAACGAACTCGCCTCTCAAAATCCTATTTATGGATGCTTACCGCCGTAAGAGGTGCAAGTTGTTCTTCACTTAGTGAAAGTTCTATGTTCATACAACCAAATACTATATATAAGTGTCTTTTCTATTCCTTGAAATTAATTTCACTAAACATAAGTATAGAATATATTTAACAGATATTATGATAGTAAAGATAAATCATCTAAATATAGAACAAAAATTATTAAATAAACAAGCTCACATAAATATCCATAAGTAAACAATAAATTCAAAATAATGGCTAGTTCCCCTCAAGATACCAAGCACAACATTAATATCAAGTCTTTGGACAGTAATATTAACTGTAAGCAGTACTCTTGTTGTAGCAATCAAACATTGACAATAAACTATGTCAAACAATAGATTAATCTTTGGACTAACGTATTGTTCACATAAAATACCATATAATTGTCACACATTTATCGCCACAGTTGTCATTGTAATTCGGCCAAATATTAATTTTCCTTTGGGCCAATTAATAAACGCATGAATTACAAAGACCTATAATTATCTTAATATTTTAAATAAACTAATCTACACAAAAGTGGTCACTTTGGTGACATTATGTTTCAATTAATCTATTAAAATATTAGATATTCGAAGCCAAAATATGAATTTAATTGTTTAAAAATATTTTTCTTAATTTTATCTTTTACTCAAGATAAAAGATAACCAAAATAATAATAAATTTGAATAAAGGTAACATCATCACAAGATATCGAACACTCCAATAATATTTTTTTAAAAAAATATTAATTTGTAAGTGATATCTTGATGTAGTAATCAAACATTGATAATAAGAATATGTTAAACAAAAATCTTCCTTTGGGCCGATTTATTGTTCACATATAAAACTGAATAATTATCACATGTTTATTACCACAGATGCATGTAACATTACTAATTATTAATCTTCCTCTGGGCCGATTAATATTAGCATAAACTGAATCACATGCACAAAACCTTCTATATTTTAAAATAAAATAATTTCCACAATAAAGATCACTTTGGTGACTTAATGCTTTAATTAATTTATCTTAAAATATATAACATAAATATATCAATATTCAAACTTAATATTTATAATAGTCAAAGTTGAAATTTCTAATAACACTTGAGTTTTCAAAATACACCAAATTAAGGTTGTCTTGATGGGGCTATCAGAATCCAAATAACCAAAATCTTTGACTGTTCTTCAAAAATTCCTTAAATATGTTTTTACCAAAACTAAACTCGATCAAAATATTTAATCTTTAACTAAAAACAAAATACAAAAATATCATACAAGTGAATAATTCGTATAATAATTACTTGAAACTTTAATATAATCATCATAATATAATAATCAAAAATAAATTTTTGATCAAACCGAATTGAATATATCAATATCAAATATATATTCTATAATCCAAAATAACATATGATCAAAACTAAATACTGAATATGTTAACCAAGTAAATTACATAAAGTAACAATATACTTTAAAAGTAACATGTCAAAAGATCATTCAATCATAACTTAATAGACATAAACCGAATATAAAACTTTAATAGTTAACCTAAATATAATTTTTTTTGAATCATGATAAATTTATCATGACAAAGCTGAAATTAATTATATTTTTCTTTATTATTAACGACCAAAACTAAAATTTTGATCAAACCGAATTTAACTTAATACCAATAATCAAAACTAAAATTTTGATCTAAGCGAATTTAACTTAATACCAATGATCAAAACTAAAATTTTGATCTAACCGAATTTAGCTTAATACCAATGATCAAAACTAAAATCTTGATCTAACCGAATTTAGCTTAATACCAATGATCAAAACTAAAATTTTGATCTAACCGAATTTAACTTAATATCCAATGATCAAAACTAAAATCTTGAATAAAGTAAATATGTTACTATCGAAGTAATTGAAATCCAAACTTAAAATTTAATTTCCAATTAATAGCAACCTAAAAAAAATTAAATAAATTTTTATGCAGACAAAACCTAATCTTCATATAAATCTAGATTGATTTCTATGATTTCATAATTAATCGATTCAAACTCATGGACGTAAAACCAAACTGAATCCACGGAAATATATATTTGTCGTAAAATAATGAATGTTAATCCATTGGAAAAGAAAAAACAACCGGATTGGCAAAAACCCAAAATAAAATCATAGAAAATAAATCAAATTGATTTGTTCTTAAAATACGACAGATATATAATTTAATTTCATACTATTAATTATAAAACCATATCGAAGTATATAATCCATAAAATTATGTATAATTTTAGATCATAACAATAAATTAAAACCAAAAACTTATGATCTTAATGATTCGACATAATTCTGGCACTGATGCCACTTGTTAGAATTAAAATATATTCAATACGAATATAAACCCAAGATCTATATGTCAAATCATCAAGAACAATAAGATAAATAAACTGAATGCGGAAGCGTACCTGAATCCATTGATGAAGATTTTTCAGAGGGTTTGATCTTCCAAGAAGTTAGGTTTTCTCTTGCGGCACAACTCTCAGACGGGGAAAAGAGATATGCAAGTTGACCTAATTCTTGGGGACCATAACCCTTTATATAGTTGATTTAATAATCAACTAGTAGTTGATTTAATAACCAACTCTGAAGTATTTATAACTCTGCCCCTCATCAAATTATAAATACACCTTATGGTATCTACACTTTCAATTCCATGATAATTTAATACCTATAACACGTGTAACATAATTGGTCACTTATGTGTTAAATTTTATAATAGCAATATACATTATACATATGTGCCCACTATTATTGAATTTTAATCCAACACTCCCAAGTCTAGACAAATAAGTTTTTCCTCACAAACTTCTCTCTCGAGCTTGAATATAAGAAAAAGTATGAACCAAGAATGAATAAACTATGAATCAAAAACTTACATTAATAATATTTAAATAAAATATAATCTTCTTCCACATCTAGTACACAAAGTAACCTAAACTGTATGGAAGAATTAGAACATAATGGATGAAGAGGACGATTAGGGTAAAGAAACAGAGCCTCTTAAATTCAATTCAATTCCTTATCTCATGCCTATGGTTCGGTATATATAGGCTAATCCTAGGTCAAAACCTCCCAAGAGTAGAATACAACTTGGAATAAAATACAATTTTTATAATTAAATAAAAGACCTTTATTTTATTTCCTAGTTTTACTCCTATTGGACTCTTAATCTTGTAGCTTTAATCATGGCTTGCCTTGCTTTCCTTTTTTTGTTCCTTTTCGTGTTTGTCTCAATAGCTTCAACTCTTTATTCTCTTTCTATCGCATTCCATATATCTTCGTTTCAGTTTGGCCGCGACAGCCAAGTTGTCACCCAGGCGGGTGTTAATTTGCAATTTGTCCTTGTTTGGTTCGATCTGTATCTTTCTTCATTCATCATCTTTTAGTAATATCTGATGTTCAGGTGGCATAATTCCTGTCAAAGAAAGAAAACTATAATCGTACTTGTTCTTATACCAAATATTATATAAATTCAGTAATTAATTGCATGGATGTTGAAATATAAAAAATATATAGATTTATCTATTATTACCATCTAATTCTATTAAATACAAACAATAATTGAGTTAAATATGGTATAAAATATAAGATTGTTGTGCACTTATCAATTGCATTAGGTATAAATATGTTTCGGGTCATTTTATGACAGTTCGAGAAACAATTATTGTTACTCCAATAGAAATTAAAGGTTACTACTAAGTATGAAGTTTCGGGTGTGATTGTATTATACATTTATGTTATTTCAATTTACAACCAAATTTTAAGTATATCAATTTTTTTTGAATTGGGATATGAAATTATATTGTTGTAGTTATCAAATAGAATGTGCCAGATCCATCGAGTAATTTGGTAAATAAATAGAAAAAAAAAAGTTGTGTGCCCTATAATTACATCTAAATGTATGGATCAAAAATTGTAATTTGGTAAATTATTCTTATAATTTGATGATACTTAGTTTGGATCTATTTTTTTAGATTTATAATCTGTAGTCTATACAACAAGGTGACCTAGCATGGGTTGGTTATATCTACACTTTAATTTAAAGTTTTCTACTGTATTTAATCTTACTAATTTATTGTATTGTTGAAACTTATAATATTTTATTTTAAACCTCTTAAGTATTAGACTTAAAGAATTATGATTATTGTATTCAAAATTTAAATCTTTTATAGCCCTGACTCTTGAGGGGTATTTGGATGGAGAAAAATGATTTTGTAAGTTTTTATAATTTATTATTGGTTGCTAGGTTGATTATACACATGTAAATCTTTGCAAAACAGAATTTTTAAAAAAATAAAAAATAACTTAATAAAATAAATTATTTTTAAAGTGAAATCTTGTTTATTTTATTAAAAATATTTTCTTAAAATTATTTTTAATAAAATTTATCAAATAAAAAAATTGATTTACACAATTTTATCCAAACATATGAAAATAACTTTTATAATCAATTATTAAAAAATATAGTTTATTTATCAAAAATAATTTTCAGTGAAATAAACAGAACATTATTATAGAGCAATTTATCCAATTTATTTTATTTATAACATCAAAACAGTTTGGATCGCCTACAACTCCTTCTTCTTTCACTATGTGTCTCGTTTTGATAGAGACAATGAGATATTTGTAACCCCCTTAGCCCAGCCTAGACAAAACCGACTCTAATGGGTTACACGGGGAATATCGAATCAAACCTGTGAAGGTCTAATTCGATAAACAACCCTGAAAACCGACATATTTTTTTCTTTCTAGATGCATAATTAAATTCCTACATGTGTTGGTCTTAAGCAAAGCAAGTATGGAAGCATCCCTATCATAAACGAGCATTCGATTAAACACATAAGTATATTAAGGACTAAAACGTAAAACTTTTAAATTCTATTGACAAGGTAGAAATTAGTTCCATCAAAGTTCAACTAAACATGCAAGTAACACTCGTGATAAATTTCAAACCAAACGGAGTATTCGAACATCATCAATTACATGCTTCACTAGTTAGGAACCAAAATGTAAATATTCTAAATTATAAGGACTTGTCCAAATTAAGTTAGCCAACTTGAAATTAAGTCAATTTTATGCATCCATGTGAAATTTCAGCTCAAAGCAAGATAACCGGGACTAACATGTATAGCTAAGTCCTGTATCGATACTGTGACGTGGCAGTAACCATATTACCTACCAAAGCTCAGGGGTATGCATCCATGTGAAATTTCAGCTCAAACCAAAATAACATCTATAGCTACCATAATTGAACAAAGCAAGATAACCAGGACTAACATGTAATTTCAACACATAAAACTCATTGTTCAGTCAGGGGTATCGATACAGCTAAGTCCTATATCGATACCGTGACGTGGCAATAACCATATTACCTACCAAAGCTCAGGGGCAGTATCGATACTCAGATGACTAGTAAGGTAAAGGCATCGCACCATGCTTCGATGCCACCAAAATTTGCCTTGGGGTATCGATACCAGCAATGAGTGTTTCGATATCCCTGGGCGCAGAATATCAAATTGGGCAATTTAAGTCGGTTAAACCCCATCCAAACACAACCAAAGATCATTATCAGCTAAATGCATAACCCTTAATCGTTATGTGCCATTTAATCACTCGATTACAACCATCAACACACACTAATATCTATAGGCATGCACCCTAACTTTGACTCAATACCATAGACCACACATAACCAATCATGCTTCAAGGAAAATTCAACAACATATTATTCAACCAAATCAATAAGCAAACATATTTATAGGTGGTTTATACAATTCATTTGCTAACTCAAAACATACTCAAAAAGTAAAGGATTTACACATTGTCAAGTACTACTTATTTTTGTCAAATCATACCAAAACGTGTAAAGTCTTCCCCTTGGACCTCTTGCTCCAAATACCGCCCATAATGCCTTTATTTTTCTACAAAGATGAAAAGAGAGCTTAAGCAAAACATGCTTAGTGAGGTAGCTCTAAACACAAGTTCATCAATGCAATATTAAAACCATTTTAAACCAACACTTGCACTTTTCATGCTAAACCAAAGTATGCTTGATCAAATCATGCTCATTTATATAACCAAATCATTTCATGTATCATGTATATTGGCATTCTAGTGACAACATATTGTGAATCTTTAGCCCACCGAATACTCGAATTCCTTATCATAATTGGAGACACTTGGTCTCAACATGCATCGGTTGGACACATAGTCACCCTTGTATACATGTTACCCCCACTACGTACGGTCGGACATAAAGTCACCCTTGTTTACGTATGGGTCAACTATATGTACGGTCGGACACAAAGTCACCCTTGTTTACATATAGGCAAGGTCTACACACACGGTCGGACACAAAGTCACCTTTGTTTACGTGTAGGCAACATCATTATTCTCATAATCTTTATAGTACACTTAATCCTAATGACATGTCATTCGTATTCGTAACTATTGTTAGTTTCACTAAGCCACTATCAATCCCAATCATGCATGTTAACTTGCTTCTCATAATGAACTAATAATATGTTCATCGAGTAAACCAAAATCATGCTCAATGGCTTAATCAAATGTAAGGCAAATAACCACATAATGTTCCAATCCATTTTCATGCTTCCATAAGCCATGAATGTCTTTCTAGACCATACATTTACAGCAAGTAACACATACATGCATCATTTCAAATTCAAGTTATGCATTTTCAATAAAATCTTTATAAAAACATCTTTCTTAAAGTCATTATCAAATAGCCAAAACTTAGGAAAATGCATCAAAACCTTTATAATACTTAATCTTGAACTAAAGAAAGTTTTTACACTATTCCATAGTCCCCAAAATAGAATCGTTCCCTTGCGAATCGCTTTTAACCAAAATTCACTCGCCGACAAGCGAAACGAGCCTTCGCCAATGCTCCAACGGCAACGCCAATGCACCAAACACTTAAGAGACTTCTTGAACTTCCTCTACAACATTAAAAACAGAGCATATACATATCAAAACATGCTCAACACAGCAGCCACATTAAACCTCCACAAAACTACTGAAAATTAAGCTGAAAAGATCGAAAACTAAGCCAAAATGCATCCGAAACAACACCAGAACCTAACCTAATGAATCTAACATCTAAACCTCCTCAATTATGAACTAAAAACACCTTCAAACCATCCTTATACCTCTAGCAAAAGTAGAGCACCTAAAATAGCCCATAAAACAATCGAAAACAACCTCTAAACAGCACTAATTCAATTATTCCGGGATTAAAATTATGTGTCATCAATTCAAGACTCAATTAATCATCAAAGTAAGTTTAATTTTATAAGAAATCATCCTAATTACAGCCTTGAATGAGATCTAACCTAATTTCTTGAAAATTCCATAAAAACATCAAAATCTTAAATTAAAACATAAAATCAATTTAGGATTAATGATTTGTAGACCAAATTCTTGGGAATATCAAATAAATAACCTTAGAAATGAAAAGAAATCAGAAAAATACCTTTGAGATCAATTCCACCAAAAGATATGAATTCTTCTCTTGATTTTCCTTGAAATTGGATGATGATTTTGCAAAATAAATGAGTAGGTTTTGTAGAGAATGAAATGTTGAGTAAAATAAGATAAATCTTGATGAAAATGGAGAAGAATTCAGCAAGTAATTGAAGAAATCAAGGAGAGAAAATGGAAAGAAAAAGATGAGAAAATAGAGAGAAAATTTGAGAGAAAAGATGAGAAAATATGGTTGAAAAAGAAAATAAAATTAACTACTAATTAAAAACTAATTTTGGTGAATGATCTTTAATTAAAATAATTTGGGTTAATGGCCCTCTAAGAATTCTAAGTTTTGGCTTACTTTCCACTTTAGTCACTAAAAGTTTCCAAAAATTACAATTTAACCCCTAAACTTTTCAAAATTTACAATTTAGTCATTAATATGATAATTAAGCTTAATTAAATCAAATTAAAACTCAATTATTATTCCCTTAACTTTAAAACACCATTTTAACATTTTCAAAACTTTTCTACAAATTTATTATTAACCCGATTAAAATATTATTATTTTAATTTACCCGAAATTAATGAACTGGAGAAACTCGATTCGATCCGAATCGAATCTCTCAACTCAATACTCAAACTTCTAGCCCCTAAACCAGGATGTTATAATATTTCAGGAAGCTTCTGAATTTTATTGGTATGCTTATTTTTATAAGAATTTTATTTTTCTTTGTTTTTGAATTATAAGAATTTTTGGATTTTTTAATTTAATTATTTTGCTTCTTGATTACGATGTAATTATAATTTTTTATAGATTTAATAAAAATTCAGTAGCATTTATCAAACAAATTAATACCTTATCCATTAAACCAGACATATAAACGTCGGGTTGGAAGTTTATAATTATAATAATGTAAGATATTAAAAAATGTATGAACTCTTTAACTCAAGTGGTTAAAAAAAATGATTGTTCTTTCTAGAGGTCACGGGTTCGAGTACCAATGATGCCAGCAGAATGATTGAACGGTATCCAATATCAAATGATGGAAAGATTATATTATAGAACAAAAATATATATTATTATTGTAATCATTATTTGCTAATTAAAAAAATTAGAAAACCCTTATGATATAAAATTTTTGTACCGACGCGATGCCCCCATCTCCGGGAAGACCTAAGTAATTTCGGGATGTTACTTGTCTGAGGAAGACATGCAGCAAACGAGGGAAGAAGCATTTAAATGAGTGGATGAATGAATAAAACCTTTCAACAAACAAGTTTTGACATCATCAGCTTCATCTGTCAATTTCACTTATTAATGCTGAGATGATAAGTCAACACACTTACGGTGCCTGTGAGAGGATACTTCCATGTAACAGATCAGTAATCAAATCAAGCAACAGGGTGAGGGTACTAGGAAAAACACTGCCATCGTCTTCTTTTGACGGTGGGTGGTGGTGGTGTGGGGACGTCTGCTTTGAACTCCAGTCGTCGGCAATCGTATAATTGTGGTGGGACTGGGAGCAGCTTGTAAGCATGTTGCTTGCTTCAACTCTAACCTATTCCCACAATCCAAACCATCCCTAAAGTGGATGCAAGATAACGACAAGGTGCACAGAAATAATAGATGAAAACCGAGAGGAGATGCATGGAAACTGAAGATCGGTTTGATTTTAGAAAAATAGAGTTGTTTGCATTTTTATTTTCATAAGAACAGTAAAACATTGAACAAAACATGTTTGAGATATATAGATCTGATAAATTTAATACGAGATCTAACTAATTCATTCGATTTGGTAATTAATATCAAACCAAATATGATAATTTAAAACACGAAATAAATCGAACCGAACTGAAATTGATTTTAAATTGAATTGAAATGGATCCAATATATAGAAGAAATCATATCATGGGTAAGTCTCACCACGTTATCCATGGGACCACCACTACAAATCATTCATATTATCATTTTTTCCATATCATATATTTTTCAAAATGAATCTTCACTTAAAAAAACTGTTTTTAAAATGAATTAATAGTAAACATGAGTGAAGATTTACTTTGAAAAAATATATGAATAAAAAAATGATAATATAGATGATTTGTAGTGGTTGATCTCATGGATTACGTGATAGAACTTACTCATAATATAATTTTCCCAATATATGAAAATGCAAAAAATTAACTTGACCTGAAAACTTACTCAAATTAATCTTTTATTAATTTGATGCTGACTTAACCAAAAATAACCTTGAATTCGCTACAAAATTTTGCAACTCTCTAGCTTATGCGGTTAACGGAACGTTTGTTGTTCCTAAAAGTCACAGGTTTGAGCACCAGCGATGTTAGCAGAGTGATTGAATGATCAATATCAAATAGTAGAGAGATTATGTTTTAGAACAGATACTACTGTAATCATTAGTAACTTGTTTAAAAAAAATTATAGCTCAAAGGTCTAAGTTATTGAAAATACTGGTTGATAAATATTTTTGATTTAAGTTTCCCTTGAATATTATTTTTATTAAATTAGAAGTAATTATTTATTGCTTCTACGTTTCCTTCTAAAAGGATAATCTTACTCAGTTTCATTAAACGATTATTACATTTTTCGTTTTTTAGAAGTCAGAGAACTCAACTTTAGAGAAAAAATTATATCTTAGGCTATTTCCGTTATATTATTTATGATATTGATCAATTAAAAATATATTTAATTAATTATTTTATTTTATTTTTATCAAATAAATTTTTATTAATATTTATTATAAATTAAATTTATAATAATTTTTATTAGGTAAAGATTCATTTTAATAAAAAATAAAATAAAAAATTAATTAAATATATTTAATTATTTAATATTGTGGATAACGTGCAATGTAATATCTCCTTTTAGTGACAATAATGAGTGTATGGACTTGGCTCCATGTTTTTTTTTTTCAGCAGCTGCTTGATACATTATTTGGGTGTGGGTATGTCCATGTGTTTAAATTCACCCACTGCCTCATCTGAAAAAATAATATTAATATATCCACAGAGCAAAATAAATCCATACAGAAAAATGATGGTTTTTAATTAAACAAAATAAAGTTTTTAATTAAATTTAGAGGACTCAACTATTTTTAGAGTTTTGATAAACCAAAACAACTCATTTAATTGTTTGAAAAAAGAAAAAAAATGCAACAACGATATAAAGTGAGTCTTTTAAAACTAGTATATTGATTGTAGTAGGAGAGAACAAAACTTGGTTTGATTCGAAAAATTAAATTTTTCGGTTTGATTCAAGATAAGAAAAACTTAACTTGTTTTGACTCGTTTTGAAATTTTAAAATTTTATAAATTTGACACGTTTTGAAAATTTTTTAAATAAAATTTAAGTTGTAAAATTAAATAACTCGAATAGCTTGAATTATTAATAATTATAAACACTAATTAAAAGAATGATTATTGTTTTTAGATATCAGAAATTTGAGCACCAACGATATCAGCAGAGTAATTGAACGATTAATGTCAAATGATAAAGATTATATTTTAGAACATATATTTAATCACTCTAGCTTGTTAAAAATAACTGTAATCTTATTTTCAGCTTTTTTTTTACCTTTTAATTTTATTTTTTAACAATTTTATCACATTTTAGATTTATTTTATTTTATATAATTTTTATTTATATTTTTATATTATGCTATTTATTAATTTATTTTTTTATTTTTATATTTAACTTATCATATTTAATTTATTATTAATTTTTTTATCTAATTTTAAAATATAAATTATAAATTATAAAATATAATAATTTAACTCAAATAAATCGAATTATTTTATAATAACTCAAATTTCAAGCTTAAGAAACACATAAATATGACAGACTGCATCTCATAGTGTTCGGAAACAAAAATGTATAAAGAATATGAATGAATAACACGACTGAGAAAATAACTTAATCGAAGATAAAAATACTTGATTTAAGTCAAAATTTTATGAATTTAATTAAAATAATTTAAATATATTTATACCCTAATTCTAAATTTCAACTCCACCGGTTCCTAATTCTAAGGTGCTTGTCCCCGCCGGTGCTTCTTATCTTTTTTCTTTCTTTTTATGTCTTGTCATATGGATTTGGCCCTAAGAATTGTGTGGTAAGATTTATAGCCAGATGGCATCCGAAATCTCCTCCCCATCTTTATCACCTATGGGCCCCATTTGATCTTATCGAGATTACTCGCATCACACCCTCCAACGTTGAACTAAATCTATTAGATACACACTTCCGAAAGATAACAAACACATAAATATATTAGTAGGTACTTGGGTTAAAATACCATAAGGAGTTCGTGCATGATAAAGATAATTAGACTACTAAACTATACATCAAAGCAAGGTAAGTGGCTTCGTTTATTTGATTTTTGAACCTTCTTTCACTACTTTCCATTCAGCCCTCTTGTGTTGCGAGTGTTTCCCTGTGACGCATTGCTTCACAAATTGCTTGATTCCTTTCTTCTCACCCTTCTTCTCCACATTACTCACTTGTCTCCTCTTTTTCGCTTCTATTTCTTCCTCCAACTGCACAAAAAGCTGATTCAGAACAAGAACACCATCGTCAGGATGAAATTCGTATTTCAGGAATCAGGGTTATGATTAGATATAATATTAATATACACCTTTAGTAGGCGGTCCTCTGCCTGTTCCAGCCGCTGAATGAGTGTTCCTTTGACCTGGGTCTCCATCATCACATGTTCCAAAGGACGGCAGTACCTCTCGAGAGTCTTGGAAGTCGGCGAGAAGTCGACCGACGATGGATGACCGTCCGTGCATGTGCTGGTCAACGTCCCACTAGATGGGGTCGATGCACCGGAGCTCCTTGGACTGGGAGACCTGTTGTAATGGCTGTTACTGTTATGGCTCCCTCTCGTTTCCTCCAACTGACGTAGCTGCCACCATCAATATCATATCAACGTTATATAAATCATAAACATGAAACAGCACAAAACGTTCCAGGAGAATCTCCGACCAGAGAATGCCTTTAAGAGGGTCGTTCAGACCGAACGACACTTCAAAGATTTCTTTCCACCGTTGAAGGAATCATAGATTTCCCAAATAACTAATTAGTCTACGGCAGCATGCATACAAATGGAAAAAAGAATATCATACCATGTTGTCTAATCGATCCAGTCTAGACAGAACTGGTTCTTCACCAATGATGCCCATCGAGATTAGGTTAAGTTTCCGAGTTCACAGGAAATGAAGTTGATGAACTTGGTGAACAGGAGAGAACTAACTCGAGATGTGTCTTAAAACCAATAGTGATGATATATAATGTAAGAAAATGTTTATATATTGTATGATTGATTACACGTGGGCGTTTCCTAGAAAACTGTTGCATGTGTCACCAGTAGAACGCTGCACGTGTTTGAGCAATGGGGAAGATAACCATATTGTCAGGAAACCAAGATGGATAACGATAAGATAACTGATAAAATGCACGTCATGCAATGAATGTGGGGTGAACACGTGGACATTGCAGACAGTAGCTGTTTGTCTGTATGTATAATTGTACGTATTGTCCGTTTTTTTCCTTCTTTTGACGCTATTGTTAGACAAAGCCAAAAACCTGGAATTCTACCGGTAAATGTTAAAGCATTGTTCGCATCATTTGATTAGAAATAGAATGACAGACTCCAATGGCTTCTACACTCCTATAGAATGACAGACTCCAATGGCTTCTACACTCCTAATAAAACAAGATACATATATTGCACAATGTACAAAATGCTACAG
Organism: Abelmoschus esculentus; assembly: GCA_035048815.1. Classification (NCBI taxonomy): domain Eukaryota; kingdom Viridiplantae; phylum Streptophyta; class Magnoliopsida; order Malvales; family Malvaceae; genus Abelmoschus; species Abelmoschus esculentus. The sequence continues at coordinate 12,903,709 of JAUCBN010000038.1, read as the reverse complement.
TGGAGAGATGGATGATCTCCCGGAAGGTGGAGCCACTTACCAAAGAATAGACCCCAAGATTGATAACCGCTGTTGATGGCATAGGAGATTCCTGCAACGACCCTGACCGAGTGCATGATAAGGAGACTGGTTGGTGGGATGAGAAGTTTGAGGATGTCAAGTTCGGCAACATCGACGTGTTCATCTTATGCTTTCGATGTAACGGTGAAGTTACTGTCAATACCCAACCAATTGATAAGTCTAGGAGCATACATGCAAACGAAACATGGATTATGTAGAAGAGACTAACCTGTAGTATAATGGACTTGTTATCGAGCAGACCGACAGAAGGCAATGCGCGATACATGAGAAGAAGAATACAGTGACTGGAATCTGGATAGATGGTAGTGTTGACATATGTGAACTGTTCAAGCCAACTTCAGCTTGCCACCATAACCATATCCATAGCGATGCCTACTTAAAAGAATTTCCACAGAACCAAGGACCTATCGAAACATTTGGTTCAGACAATCTGAAAGGTGATAGAATTAGACACTTAAAAGGCTGGTCGTTTTGGCATGCACAAAATTGACTACCAACCATGGGCATGCATATTGAATCCTGTAAGAATATCTTCTGTAATAGAACCATAGATCCAGCCAATCTGCAGGCAAAAGAAAACATGACAAATTAACTCCATTATGGCAAAATGAAGGGGAAAGTTTTTAACAAGATGAAACAAAAATACATTCAAGGGACAAGAAACAACACTATACATGTTAGTTATTTCTATAATTCAACACTGAGTTTCAAATTAACAGATAATCATAGATATAGGAGCACCAAAATGCACCAAACTAGGGGCGTTTATCGAGCAAGTCGATTGTGAGTTAGGTATTGCTCGACTCGTGCTCGTTAAAATTTTTTATTGTTCGACTCGACTTGTTGCTCGTTAAGCTAGTTAAAGTTGTGCTTGACTCGTTCTCGTTAAAATATTTTGTTCCTCAACTCAACTCGACTCGTTGCTCATTAAGCTCATTAAAATACTTACCTTATATTTAATTAAAAATAAAATTTAATAATACCATATGAGGCTTAATATTAACTTAAATTAACAAATTTAACAAAAAATATCAAAAAGAGTGTATAAAACATTTTTATAGTCTAAATTCAAAAATAACATTCCATAAATACACAAAACTAGCATATTAAAATTAAAGTAACAATTCATATATTAATAATTATTATTTAAATTTATTTTTTGAATGAAATTATTTTAAAGTAATTATTAAAAAATATTTTATAAAATTAACGAGCTGCTCGCAAACTTATCGAGTCGAGTTAGACTTCGCTCGATTCAACTTGTTAAGGTACCGAGTCAAGTTCGAGTTCGGGTTGAACTAATTCAAGTTGAATATTGATCGAGTTTTGACCGAGTCGAGTTCAAACAACTCAAGAGCTGCTCAACTCGTTAAGCACCCCTACACCAAATACAAGCTCATATTCATCTATGCAAGATATTGGTTATTATACTATACTCATTCTTTTCTTCTTATAAACCCCCAAAACAATTATTTATAAATAATTCAGTATGCTACTAACATAAACTCAATAGTCATGAATTAATCTCACTATTTTGAACATTTCAGGTGCAGTGAAGAAAAGGGAGGGAAGAACTTACCTCACTTCACCAATTGGTTTTGTCCTCGTATCCACAGCTGGTAACATTAATTGCTTACTTATGTGCTTTTGGCGTAGCAGACGGTGGAGTGACATCATTTGCCATAAGCGTAGAGGCAACAAAAGCTACCAGAATGACCAAAACGTTTGTCCAGGCTCATTTATGACACTAGTAGCGACTTCTCATCATTAAACACAGAACCTAATTTCACAAATGACTATGTAGGATATGGATGGGACTTTTCCTCATTAGGCCAAAAACAGGCATGAAGCTAATCATCGTCCCTGAACTCAAAACAAAAGTGTTTAGCACCCTCCTCTATATCATTTATACTGAATTCTAGCACGGGAGTATTAACAGGCTTGCCAGATTTCTTCTTGGCTAATCCTTTTTTACTAGATTTTGAACTTTTCTTCTGATAACCTGCAGAGAGTGATGTAGACACCGCCCCTGCTTTTCTCAGTTTTCCATGCTTGGGCTTAAGTGGAGGTTCATATCCACATAAAGCGAACACATTGAAGACACATCCCATACCAATAAACAGGTCGTCAAGTGTCATCCAGATTCGTCAAGTTTAACTATAATATAAGATGTGTCAACAGGAATTCTATTGCTAGTATGTTCTATAAAAAACTGACAAACAACAATCATTTAGGGTCTCATTACTGAGTTTTGATTGCCAACATCTTCCGAAAAACTTTTGCTAAGAATCATAGAGAAAAATAAGCAAAAAGTAAATAAATCAACCAGCAAGAAAAATGATTCTCCAAACTTTTTCAACAGAATAACATATTCCAAAAACACAAACTAAAACATTTAATTTCATCTGATGTTAAAAGCCTTAGTTGTATATGAAATAACTAGAAATAAATTTAAGAAATTGATGTTTTAGTCATACCTCTCCCAGGGAATGAGGCCAATTTCATACTGACCTTTTCAGCATTTAGCAAGAAAGCTGCGGACTGCATAGCAGATACAAAAATGTCATGCACAACTAATAAAATTTGCCTAGAACATCAACTATCAATCAAAACCCATTCATATAAATAAAGCTTACACTAAGGCTTTCACGTGCCAGAACCATTACGAAGCACTTAACCTGAACAAATATTACTAAAAATAAAGGACGATTCTATCACACTAACATATAAGATTTAAGATCCATTACATTCATTCAAAGAAATTTTTTAAAATTAAAACTTTTCAGATAATATGAATACGACAAGAAGGTGAATTACCTTTTTTCATTCATCATTTCCTCATTTTTCCAATCATAGGAAGCCATGTCAGTATCCAGCCCCATTGTCGTATAGGCAACATTGTCAGGCAAAATACTGTTCCTTTTCATTTCAGTGAACAACTCCTGTGCTCTTTTAGTATCACCAAGTCTTTGGTACCCAGCAATTAGAGCAGTATAAGTCACCACATCAGGGTTGATATCTTGTTTTTTCATTTCATCAATCAACAAGTTGGCCAAATCCATACGATGTACATTGCAAAATCCATCAATTAGACAGGTGTAGGTAACAACATTGGGAGAATAGCCCCTTTGCACCATTTCTCTATATAAAGCCCAAGCCTTCCTCATATCCCTAACTCTACAAAATCCAGCTATAACAGACGTATAAGAAATAGTATCAGGAATCAAACCCCTTTCTATCATGTCCTTAAACAAATTCCATGCTTCATACATGTTTCTCCTCTGGCAGAATATGTTGATAAGAATTGTATATGTAAAAATAGTAGGTGTGACCCCAAGTTTTAACATTCTAGTGTACAACATCAAGGTCTTCTCAAAGTTCGACTTCCATCCAATAGGATGTTACAATGAGCATCATGAAGAGTATCCATTTTAAGCATTTGTGGAAGAAGTTCCCAAGCTTTGTCGACACTGTTTTGCTTGCAAAGCCTCTTAATAATTCCATTATACGTATAAGAGTTAGGAAATATGCCAAACTCATTCATTTATAAGTTTCAAAGCTTCCTCTGTATGGCCTTCATTGCAATACCGGTCGACAATTACAATGAAAGTGAAGACAGTAGGTAAGACACCACTTTGCAGCATGATGTTGAAAAGTTCTAAGGCTTTATCCAAGAGCCCCATCTTACAAAAAACATGAATCAGCCAATTGAAACTGTTGGCAGTAGGAATTAAGCTATTGTTGATCATCTCATTGAAAAGTTCCATTGCAGAATCCAGATCACCTTGAAGACAAAAGCCCTTGAGCAAGACACTGTAAGCAACCAGGTCATATTCATATCCAGAAGTAGCAAGATTACGGAACAAATTCAGTGAAACATCTGCCAGCCCTTTCTTACAGAGTCCATCAAACAGTGACGTATAAGTAACAAGTGAAGGCTTCAAGCCATTATGTACCATCTCCTCAATCAAATTTAGTCCTTTCACAGAATCACCTCTTTTACAAAATCCATCAATCAAAATGCTATAGCTATGAGCATCTGGTGATACTCCAGAATTCTTCATTTCTTCCAAAACCTTTGATGCTTCATATGGTTCACCTTTCTGGCAAAACCCATAAATAACAGCACTATAACAGAAACTATTGACAGGCTGGTTTCTAGATCTCAAAAACTGAATGAAATCTAGGGCAAATTCAACATGACCAACACTACATACCCCATAAATATATGTACTGTATGTTACAACAGAAGGGTTTATCCCATCTCCCTCCATATCCACCATAAGTTGGGTTGCTTGTTCGATGTTTATATTCCTCCCATGATATCCTTTGCAATAAAAGTTCATCATAATCGTATAGGTGTAAACATTAGGTGGTGGCCCAGAGTTCTTCATTTCTCCAAACAAATTTCTCACAAATGCTCCTCTGTTTGTTTCGACTAAACACTTGAGCAAGAAGTTGCACGACATAATATGTAGTTCAAGTCCAATTGTTTTAGCCTGCATGAAAATGTCTACACCATTCTCAAGCATCAAATATGATGCAAACACCTTCGTGAGCACATTGAAGACGTCGGCTGATAGATGGACATGCTCGGGCAAATCTAACAGATGTGGTAATAATTCAAACATATCATTCTTAGCTAGTTTGTAATAGCAAACAATATCTCTAAGCAAAGCATGTGCTTCCATCTGCATCCCTGTCATAGAAAATATATGCACAATGATACGAAAGGCGTATATTGAATGATCAAATCCATACATCTATACAGCATTATGAAAATAATTTTCCTTGCAGCGAACCTATTCAACGACTTAAACACCCTAACAACTATGGGAAAAAGCCTGGGGTTTCCACAAAATTTGGACTTAGTATCCGGAACTCGAACTTCCCCAACTCCACTAATCTCACTTTCAAATTTAGTACAACATTCAATGTCATGCTCTTCCAACAACACTGCAGACGACGAAGCATAGTATACCCTTAAAAGACTTTTCTTGTGTCCACCAACAATTTGTCGAAGTAAACCGCATTGAACAAAACATGATTTTGAACAAGAACAAATACCCATTAATACCCAGACTGGAATTCACCACCGAATGTTTTCTCCCGCAGGATAGGCCACCATTGAAACGCCCTCAGCACCATGCTTTGGGGGAGAAAAAAGAGCAATAACTTTAAATACACATTAACAAGCTATCCGCAGGAGGGGAAATCGTGCTGGAGAGAATCCAAATTAAAGACTGAATTGTTTTAAAAGAATCGAATAATAAGAATCTGGAAAAACAGAAAGAATAGAAAAGAACACGCTTCAGCAAGGAGTAAGAAATGAGCTGAAAATACCTCAGTACAGATTACAGAGCACGTTTGTAATCACCGGTTTTCGTCCGGAGTTTTCGTTCGGGGAGTCGTCACCGATCGTTTTTTTTGTCGGTGCGATTAGAACACCAAAAATTGTGTCTGCGAACCAGAGTGAGTCCGAGAGTCCTTTACGCGTAGGGAAGGGTGAGCACCCCTACAACGCCCGAAATAGGCACTTGTCGGTTACATAATATTTCATACGACCGAAAATATTAATTCGCTGTTAAAATCTGCAAAAAAGGTTAGTAATATTAAATAATAATTATTATTAGAATACGAACATAATAATAATCATAATAATAATTATATAAAAATGATAACACAAATAATAATTATAAGAAATAATAACAAGGTAAATCATGATACTAATAATTATATAAAAATAATAACATAATAACAATCATCATCATCATCATAATAATAATAATAATTGTATGAAAATAATAAATATTTATGACTTTCCAGGGGCTGATCTGCAAAAGTCCAAATATTAGAGGATTGAAATAATAATATTAGGGACTGAAATTACAAGAAAAAATAAAAAAAAAGGGTTAAATTGATTGAAATCGGTGACCAAAATTGGAACAGAAGTAAACTGGGTTGCCGAACTGTGAACCGGCTAAGAGTCAGAGGACCACTTGTGTAATTTTACCACTAAACCGGGTTAAACACGGGTTCGGTTTCGGGTCAGCAGCCGGGTCCTGGAGCCTAAAACGGCACCGTTTTGGGCCCGATGAACCGACACTAAAACGGTATCATTTCACTAGTGATATAAGGCCCCTTTTGTCATTTTTGGATTCATTTGTATCCCTTATTCTCTAACAATCCCCATACAGAGCAAAGGAGAGCAGCTCAAGCCTCTACACTTGCCGGTGTCGAAATAGCACCGCCGCGGGGGCTCACGATTGCCGGCCATCGTGCCGGTCGCCACAATGGGAAAGAAGGCCCTTTTCCGAAGCGTTTCGAAGAGCCAAAGCCAAATCTGAACTTACTTTTTCAAAGGGAGGCACGGATCGTCGTAGATCTAAGGATAAGTGTTCGAAACTCAAATTTTTTTTATCTTATTCCACTTCGATTTAAACTCCGATCTATCTTCTTTTTCTCTTTTCTTGTTTTGTTCGAATGGTATGAATATTGCTTTGCTTCTTGACTGTTTTTTGACTCGAAAATGTGGTATTCTTGATTGATTTTTTTGTAGCCGGTTTTAACCGGTTGTTACAATGGATCGAATGGGTTTTTATACCCATCTTGCATACATATTTTAGTGAAAAGAAATAGGGATTTTATCCTATTCTGAGTCTACATTTCAGATCTAATTATTTTTATTTCTTTTTGTAGATTGAAGTGACGAAGGCGGTGGGCAGAACCGGTCAGAGGAGGGCGGTGGCCGACCAGACGAGCAAATGAAAGGGCGCGTAACCACCACGCGTGGTTCGAACCGCCACGCGTGGCGGCCACGCGTAGGTGACTGGTATGCACAGTGAGGAGCGGCGGCGGCTGTTGGTTGCTAGGAAGAGGCTAGGGTTTGTTTATCATTTTATGGTTTAATTGATCCATGGGCTTTGTATTGCTGGGCCAAAGGTTAAATGGGTTTTATTTGTGTATTGGGCTGTTTTTTTTTTTGGACTTGGACTGTGGTTGTTTTGTATCTGGGTTATAATAATAAAAGATGGATTTGCTTTAATTGGGTTATTACAGCTGCCCCTCTTTGCTCATTGTTGTGTAACGACAATAGAGCAAAGATAAGGAATAACCCATTTCATCTGGTTTTGCTTCAGGATTCTTCTTTGGTAAGGTAAGGGTTCTTCTTAATAAGGTTGTGGTTGGTAAGGTTGTGGTTCTTTTGGCCACCGCTTCTTCTCGTGGAGCTTTGACTTGATGTACTCCATCGCCCTTGTCCATAAAATCTTCAAAATCGCCGATCCGTTGGAGATGTTGGCATAAAACTTGAGCTGAAATGATGGTATTACTACTTCTAGTAGATTTGACCTAGCTGCAACACTGCCGGAGAAGCGAGGTCCGGTGCGAGCACTGATGTCTGATCTAGCTTCATTGTCGAGGAAGCATGATCTGGCAAGGAGTTCTGACGAAGCACGATCTATCGGGTTCATCTATAACACTGACGTTGAGATGGAGAACAACATTTGATTCGCTTCCAACACTGCCGGAGAAGCGAGGTCTGGCTACGAGTTCTGTCCCTCTTAAACTGCAACATTGACGAAGCATGATTTGATTGATCTATCTACAACACTGCCGCTGAGAAGAGGATTATTTGATCTACTTGTAACACTGCCGAAGAAGCGAGATCTGATAACGAGTTCTGTTACTCTAAAACTGCAACACTGACGAAGCACGATTTGACTGTCCTATCTACAACACTGTCGCTGAGATGAGAAACATTCGATCTACTTACAACACTGTCGAAGAAGTAAGATCTGATGACGAGTTTTGTCACTCTAAAACTGCAACACTGATGAAGCATGATTTATTTGATCCATCTACAACACTGCCGCTGAGATGAGAAACATTTAATCTGCTTACAACACTGTCGAAGAAGCAAGATCTGATAACGAGTTCTGTCACTCTAAAACTGCAACACTGACGAAACATGATTTGTTTGATCCCTCTACAACACTGCTGTTGAAGAGAATCATTCGATCTGCTTGCAACACTACCGAAGAAGCGAGATCTGATAACGAGTTCTGTCACTCTAAAACTGCAACACTGACGAAGCATGATTTGTTTGATCCATCTACAACACTGCCGTTGAAGAGAATTATTCGATCTGCTTGCAACACTGCCGGAGAAGCAAGATCTGATGACGAGTTCTGTCACTCTAAGACTGCAACACTGACGAAGCATGATTGGTACGTTCCATCTACAACACTGTCGCTGAGATGAGAATCATTCGATCTGCTTGCAACACTGCCGAAGAAGCAAGATCTGATGACGAGTTCTGTCACTCTAAAACTGCAACACTGACGAAGCATGATCCATCTACAACACTGCCGTTGAGATGAAGAGCAATATTTGATCCACTTACAACACTGCCAGAGAAGTGAAGTCCATTGCTGAAGGTTCTGATCTAGCCGCAACACTGCCGAAGAGACACGATCTGATGAGTTTTGATGCTGCTACACTGACGAAGGCGCACAATCTGACTGAGTTTTGATGCTTGATCAAGCTACTACACGGACGGAGAAGCGCGATCCTTACTGATAGCCATTTATTTTGGGCTAATTGTACTATCTCTTTAAGTACAATCGGTTGGTATGATACTGGAATTCTTCAAATGGTTTAATTTCCTTTGACCATTCATTAAAACGGATTTTAAAGGATATCTGAATAATCCTCCTTAATGCATTTTTCCCAAATGTACAAGGATCAACGGATTTGACGTGCCTTTACCGGTGGCCGTTTGCCTCGGACTAGTTGTACCATTCCCCTGAGTACAATCAGTTGGTACCAATCATTAGATTGGATTTGTTCAAAGGGATTGATTTCCTTTGACCATTCGCAAAAATGGATTTTAAAGGATATTCGGATGATCCTCTTTCATGCATTTTTCCCAAATGCACAGGGATTAACGGATTTGGCTCACCTTTACCGGTGGCCGTTTGCCCCAGGCTAGTTGTACCATTCCCCTGGATACAATCAGTTAGTATCAATCTTGAGATTGGATTTATTCAAAGGGATTGATTTCCTTTGACCATTCGTGAGAATGGGTTTTATAGGACATTCTAATAGTCCTCTTTCATGACATACCTGTTAAGTAGAAATGATAAGTGTTAAGGGTGAGGATTCTTACTTGTATTCCCGAGGAGCAGTTGTAATAGAGTCACACTATTCTGCCAGAGTGTCCTGATGATGTCTCTATGTTCGCTTGTTCATTTGCTTCATTAAAGGACAAGACTTGTAAAGCTTTTATGACTAGATTCACAATATTAGGGTTAGCATGTATTGTATGGATGATGTATGTATGCATGTATGCATGATCCTAGCATGAAATGCAGAATGCACATGACAATGATTCGGTCTTAAGATTGGTTTTATCAGTTGGCCTACTTATTCGTTGATGCTCTGATAACTTTGCCTCTTTCTTCGGGCAAGATATCTGACTTTCACTCTGTTTGTTGAGTGATTGTTCTCCTTTTGAGATGTTTTCTCGAAGAATGTTCTTAGTTCCTGTACTTTTAGGAATGTTTCTGGATCCGCATAGATAAAGTTCGAGTACCCACATTGATAGTTTCTCAGATGAATTCGTAAAATATGATGCCCCCACGAGTTTGATAGAAAGCTCGGTATAATCGATTCGTCGAGATATTTTGTGTCTTGTAAGTTTTGAGTAGATATTCTCCCTGTATCACAGAGCTATGCCATTTTGATCTTGGGAACATTCATAAAGAAGAGGCGTTTATCCCATAAAATAGGAAAAAGAGATTGCCCCAGCAGAAATTTGTATCGATATAAAGCGCATGATGACTTTCCATGTCCTTTACACGGTTAGGGAATGATTTTCATTCTCAATGGGCATTATAGCGTTTATCTCCTGTATTAGGGAAAAAGAGGCTACCCTAGCAGAAGTTCAAATTGATAATAAGCACCTGAAGGCTTTTCATGTCCTCTTCGTGATGAGGGAGAGATCTTCTTTGGGAATTACAACGTTTATCCCCTATATTAGGGAAAAAGAGGTTACCCCAATTTAAGTTCATAATAAGCACCTGACGGTTTTTCATGTCCTCTTTGTGATGAGGGAGATATTTCCCTTTCTATGAGAATTATAGCGTTTATCCCCTATATTAGGGAAAAAGAAGCTATCCAATAGAAATTGTAGCTGACGTTTTATTAGCATACAAAGCAGATAGTAGCTTCTCGTGTCAATCTTCGTAGATTTCTACCATTTTCAATATTAATGTTCTTGTCAATTTTTGTTGCCCCGAAGATATAGTATCATGTGTTGGATTGTTCACATGCTTCTGCTATATTTTATTGTTCAAGTTAATGCTTTCTGTTGCTCCCATCGACATATGATCTCTTTCTTTAGAAATATGCTCCTGACCGTTTGGTAGCATTAGTCTAAGTGGTTGTCTCTACCCTTATTGGCAAAGTGTCTAATAACTGCGGCGATGAATCGATATCTTTTGGCCAACGAGGTAGGTTCAATGATGTCTATGCCCCACATGAAGCATGGCCAACATGGATTATATCATTATTCATGTAGCATTTGTAGCCCCTTTTCTAACATGATCTATGCTATCTTTCCATTGTGGGCCAGTAATACCCCAAATCTCATGATATGTCTTGCCATGGTGAATCCGTTGGCATGAGTTCCACAGACTCCTTCATGTACCTCTTCGAGGATCATTTTGGCTTCGGCGATGTTTACGCATCGCAGCAATATCTGGTCTTTTCGTGTTTTTTTTTGTATAGGATGTCATCATATAGGACATAATCAATTGTTAGTCTTCTCAATGTCCTTTTTCCATTTTCTGAGGCTTCTTTTGGACATTCATGATTCTTTATGTATTGTAAGATATCGTGGTACCATGGGCATTCACTATTTTCGTCTTCTTCCACATTGTAACAGTAAGCGAGAGAGTCGTATATGCTCATCTATATCGGCTTCAGATCCGACGATTTATTTACTTGTATTAGTGACGACAAAGTGGCTAAGGCGTCAGCCATCTGGTTGTCTTCTCGGGGTAAATAATGAGAGAATATCTCGTAGAATGACTTGATCAAGTCTAGGACCAGGTTTCGATATTCCATTAGTTTAGAGTCCCGGGTACTCCATTCTCCGCGAAGCTGGTAAATTACGAGTATTGAATCCCCGTATACCTTCAACTGTTCAATTTTCCGGTCAATAGCCGCCCGAATTCCCATGATACACGCTTCGTATTCCGCCACATTGTTGGTGCAGTCAAAATTGAGCTTGTTGGCGAAGAGATAGCAGTCACCTTCTGGAGACACGAGCACTGCCCCAATTCCTTTACCGGTGGCATTAGAAGCACCGTCGAAATTTAATTTCCAATTGTCATCATTTGCACAATCTTCTTCGACGCACATCAGGTCTTCGTTAGGGAAGTCAAAGTTTAGAGGTTCATAGTCCTCTAAAGCTCTGCTATCTAGAAAGTCGGCAATGGCACTACCTTTAATGGCTTTCTGATTGACGTATACTATATCAAATTCAGACAAGAGAATCTGCCATCTGGCCATTCTACCGGTCAATGCCGTGGACTCCATCAAGTACTTAAGGGGATCGAGTTTTGAAATTAGCCATGTCGTATGATACAACATGTACTGCCTTAGTCTTTTAGTAGTCCAGACCAGAACGCCACAGGCCTTTTCAACTAGTGAATACCTTGTTTCGCAATCCGTGAACTTCTTGCTAAGGTAGTATATTGCTCTTTCCTTTCTGCAGGAGCCATCATGTTGACCCAATACACAACCCATGGACTTCTCGAAGACTGTTAAATATAAGATTAACGGTCTATTAGGCACTAGCGGCACCAGAACTGGGGGACTTGTCAGATAAGATTTGACCTTGTCGAAGGCTTCCTGACATTCTTCATCCCACTCTCCAGAGTCATGTTTCTTTAACAGTCGGAAGATAGGGTCACATTTTTCAGTTAATTGTGAAATAAACCGGGAGATATAGTTCAATTTGCCCAGAAATCCTCTCACTTGCTGCGGAGGTGGTAGCTCCTAAATAGCTTTAACTTTATCGGGATCAACCTCGATGCCCCTTTCGCTGACTACGAAGCCTAACCATTTCCCAGACGCTACTCCGAATGTGCATTTGGCAAGATTTAGCTTCAGTTGAAATTTCCTCAGCCTCAAGAAGAGTTTTATGCGTGGCTTTCAATATTGAACTTCAATCATCATATTTGAGAACAAAGTGATCATGCCTCGTTGATATGTTGCCCCCAACATTTTTAGTTGAATTGGCTGGCAACTCTCTTTTATAGGATATGTATGTGTATCATGATATTCGTTTTCATTCTAAGCATACCCTTCTCATTTATTTTTTTCTATCAGTCTCAGTTGCTGAAAAGACGAATTATGACCTTGATCATTTTTTAGACTTAGGTATCTCCCCGAGGTGTATTTCTCGAACGTGAGTCGTAGAGTCATCTTAACATAGTTTGATACATTGATACTTGAGGATTTGAGCAATTGTGCGTTATTTGTTCGACATTTGTAAAAAGAAAACAAGAATGCTTGTCATACGTAGCACAAAATGTTTTATTTCATATGGATAACTTTAAGCCCCTTTTACAAAAGCTCTTGTTACTCACGGGCTAGAGCAACAAGTACGTTCTGTACATAGTCTCAAAACATTCGCAAAATAGGAATGAGTTATTTAGTAATCCGATTGTTCCGAGTAGTTATAAGGTGAAGCATTCTTCAGACAAAAAGTTATAAACAGGGGGAATCAAGGGTTCCCGGTCACACTAGTATCTTCAGAGTCTCCGAATTGTACGACTCCCATTTCTAAGAACTTTTCATTAAGCCTCTTAAACCTGATGCAATTTTCGATGGAATGCCCTGCTATCCCAGCGTGGTATTCACATTGAACGTTAGGGTCGTACCATTCTGGGTAAGGAGGTTGTCGTGGTTTCACATATACCGGGGAAACTGCATGAGCATTGTACAGAATTTGATATAATCTACCATAAGAGATTGGGATAGGGGTAAACTTCTTTTCTTTTGCGCTTGTCCCTTGGCTGGATTTCGCTTTTGGAAAATTCATATTTGCTTTTGCACCAACCGCAAAGTCTCGCTTATGATGTCCCTCTGAGGGTTTCTCTAACTTCATCATTCGCTCTTTCAGCCTGTTGTTCTCAGATTTGTTGCGGGCTAACTCCTTTTGCATAAGGGCTTGTTGTGTCCGTGCAACTTTAAATTTCTTTTCCCAGTAATCAGCCTTTTTCTGAACTTCAACGTTTTGATCGGTAGAGGACTTCTTGATTCCCGCATATTTATGATTGCCTTGTATATCATCCAGGTCTTCTTCGGTCTTATTTTTGCCCTTCATCAGCCTTTTCATTTCCTCTTCCTGGGATTGTACCCCAAAGCTCAACTGTCTCTTTTTGCTTTCCAATATCGATATCCGCATCTCCAGATCAGCACATCTTGCTTCAAAACACCTTGTATTTGGGTCTTTCTTCCTTTCAAAATCTCTTTCGGTCAAAATCTTAGCCATCTTCTTGATCAGGTCATCGTGCGACCTCGAAATGCATACGTGAGTATCTTGCTGTATTTTTTCCAACTTGTCTTCTATGTCCTTTTGCATCTCTCCGTAAGCTTGCTCAATCCTTGTTAATCTTGCCTCCATTTTTGTGGCTCTTGCTTTTGACAAGATGAGGATGTTGACTGCAACGGAAATGCCCCCTAATGTTAGGCTCATAGTAAAAATGATGCAATATGTAATGCTTTGATGCGACTAAAGTGATGTCATGATATGCAAAGTGCCGCAATTATTATAAAAAGGTGTTGGTTCGGTAAAACTTTGAAAAGGGAAGCTCGAGTCAGAATAAAGCTTTCTCTACATAAAGTGAGTCTTGTATAGCCTTCATCTTCGAAATTTCGATTTTCTAGGACCACGCTGTCGGCTTCTTGCCCCAAATAAAAAATTAGGCTCGAACTGTTATAATGCGTAGATGCGTGGTCACTTCTTGGCATTACTTCGGGGCTCTGGTAGAGATATGAATTTAATCCTGCGTCTGGTCAAGGTAAGCCTTCCATTGTTTCTGGAACGAACTATCTCAAACTTATGTTCTCTCGTCGTCATCAGCGGAACCCATTTCGTGCCCCTCACTTTATCGAGAAAGCGGTTCTTGTGTGACTAAACCTTTTTAACGGTTGTACTTTCATCAACATCTCCTTTAAAATTTTAAAATTTAAATGCGTGAATGCAAAAACGTGAAATAATGCAATACAAGGATGCATAAATATTAGCATCGAACTAGAAAATAATAAACGTACATGCTTTATGATGCATGAATAGGCACATGACAATTTATATTGCAAATATAAATAACAAAATAAATAAATAACATGGTTAAAAGGGTATAAATAAAGAAAACCCCACTCTCTCTCTTTCTAAAAAGAAAACCCTACAAGGTGACCCCCTAATCAGGCAGAGGTTCGGCATGACGGCTCTAAAGGCGGGCTTCTAGGGCTCACTACGTTTGGTGTAGTTCTAGAAGGTACCCGAACGAAACTTATTATCCTACTAAGGATAATAAATTTAATTCAGGGAGATACTTTTCTCTAAGTCTATGCGGAGACATAGGTCTCACGAAGACAGAGGGAAAAATATCCCGAAAGTAGTTCACCATCCTACACGGAGGCATAACCTTACGAAGGAGTGATTTCGTGCTCCCACTTAATTTGGACATGCCCGGGTTGAGGGCTTATGGGATGAAGAGTCCTAAAAAAAGATTTAAAAGCATATTAGTAAAGTATTTTAAAATAGTAATAATAATAAAAATAGTAATAAAAATAAACAGTGAAAAATAAATAAATAAATAAAATGTTCGAATTTATATTTTCGATCGTTAAATAAAATGTAACCGAGTTGAGGCTCAACTCTCGAAAATGAGGTCCCCAGCGGAGTCGCCAGCTGTAATCACCGGTTTTCGTTCGGGGAGTCGCCACCAATCGTTTTTCTTTGTCGGTGCGATTGGAACACCAAAAATTGCGTCTGCGAACCAGAGTGAGTCCGGGAGTCCTTTACGCGTATGGAAGGGTGAGCACCCCTACAACGCCCGAAATCGGTACCTGTCGGTTACATAATATTTCATACGACCGAAAATATTAATTCGCTGTTAAAATCTGCAAAAAAAGGGTTAATAATATTGAATAATAATTATTATTAGAATACGAACATAATAATAATCATAATAATAATTATATAAAAATGATAACACAAATAATAATTATAAGAAATAATAACAAGGTAAATCATGATACTAATAATTATATAAAAATAATAACATAATAATAATAATAATAATAATAATTATATGAAAACAATAAATATTTATGTCTTTCCAGGGGCTGATCTGCAAAAGTCCAAATATTAGAGGATTGAAATAATAATATTAGGGACTGGAATTACAAGAAAAAATAAAAAAAAGGGTTAAATTGATTGAAATCGGTGACCAAAATTGGAACAGAAGTAAACTGGGTTGCCGAACTGTGAACCGGCTAAGAGTCAGAGGATCACTTGTGTAATTTTACCACTAAACCGGGTTAAACACGGGTTCGGGTTCGATTTCGGGTCAGCAGCCGGGTCCTAGAGCCTAAAACGGCACCGTTTTGGGCCCGATAAACCGACACCAAATCGGTGTCGTTTCACTAGTGATATAAGGCCCCTTTTGTCATTTTTGGATTCATTTGTATCCCTTATTCTCTAACAGTCCCCATACAGAGCAAAGGAGAGCAGCTCAAGCCTCTGCACTTGCCGGTGTCGAAATAGCACCGCCGCGGGGGCTCACGATTGCCGGCCATCGTGCCGGTCGCCACAATGGGAAAGGAGGCCCTTTTCCGAAGTGTTTCGAAGAGCCAAAGCCGAATCTGAACTTAGTTTTTCAAAGGGAGGCACGGATCGTCGTAGATCTAAGGATAAGTGTTCGAAACTCAAATTTTTTTTTACCTTATTCCACTTCGGTTTAGACTCCGGTCTCTCTTCTTTTTCTGTTTTCTTGTTTTGTTCGAATGGTATGAATATTGCTTTGCTTCTTGAATGTTTTCTGACTCGAAAATGTGGTATTCTTGATTGATTTTTTTGTAGCCGGTTCTAACCGATTGTTACAATGGATCGAATGGGTTTTTATACCCATCTTGCATACATATTTTAATGAAAAGAAATAGGGATTTTATCCTATTCTGAGTCTACATTTCAGATCTAATTATTTTTATTTCTGTTTGCAGATTGAAGTGACGAAGGCGATTGGCAGAACCGGTCAGAGGAGGGCGGTGGCCGGCCAGACGAGCAAATGAAAGGGCGCGTAACCACCACGCGCGGTTCGAACCGCCGCGCGTGGCGGCCACGCGCAGGTGACTGGTATGCATAGTGAGGAGCAGCGGCGACTGCTGGTTGCTGGGAAGAGGCTAGGGTTTGTTTATCATTTTATGGTTTAATTGATCCATGGGCTTTGTATTGCTGGGCCAAAGGTTAAATAGGTTTTGTTTGTGTACTGGGCTGTTTTTTTTTGGACTTGGACTGTGGTTGTTTTGTATTTGGGTTATAATAATAAAAGATGGATTTGCTTTAATTGGGTTATTACAATGTTATTTTGAGACAAGGGTATGAAAAGGAGAATGATTTGGAAAAGGGTTTTGGTTCAACCCTTCCGAGTTGGAAGATTATAACTCAAAACAGCCACAAGCACTGTTTTGTGTCGGTTCAAAGGGGGCGAACTTGAGCTGAAACTGTTTCTCTTTCGAGTTTATTTTGTCTGCGCGCGTTTTATATACCTTAGGGTTGCAATTTCCATTCCCTAATTATATTTTTAAAAAATTTAATTACCGTGAAATTCACTTATGTTTGAGCATGGTACAAAGTTAATTACCTATTTTGAAAATGAATTGTTAAAGTCACGTACGTTTTTAGAGTGTAAATATTTGATCACTCCGACGTTAAAGACCGTTAATGGATAACGAAAAGATATCTAATAAATTAAAAAATATTTTTTTCACGTGGGTTGCTTACGTGGCTCCCTTCCTTATCATCTTCTTCATGTTAACATGAAAGGGTAAGAAATACTTTTTAGAATTAACATGGGTGGCTTGCCCACCACCATGAACGCTACAGAAGGTTTTAAATCCATAAGACCTTCAACAACATTAAAATCATAATCTTTTGAGGCTTTGTTACCATACTCGTTCTACGGGTGTCGCGACCATTTTAAAACCGAAATGTGTAAAAAATAGCCTAGCGAGTGAATTTTGAAAAATCGAATCTTTTACCTTTTTAGTCATTAATTATGAAAATCGGGATTTTATTAAAAACATATATTATTTAAATTTTAAAATGACTGGGAGTCACCACCGACCACTTTGGTAGGCCAGACACCATAAAGCAAAACAAAGATTCTTTTAAAAAATATTTGGGTTCGGGAGTCGGTTACGCATAAGGACGGCCCTTACGAGCGCCTATGATCAGTACCTTATTAATTATACGTGGCATTTTTAATAATAATAAAAATTTAATTCGTCATTGTCAGATGAATATCGTTCGAATGAGGATATCCTTTTGGATAAGAAAATATATATTTTTTAAATATGAGCTTGAATAAAACGTCCTCTAGATAGGAAACCTTAACTCGTATTTAAAGAAATATAAATTCTGCACCAGAAGGTTTTAAATGCATGACCGATTATTATCTTGTTCGTTTTAAGTTTTAACCTATAAGGCTTCATTCATTGAATATTTAAAACCCTATTAAATTATTAATTTCACCAAGTGTATTATGATAACATCCGAATGATCAGACACTACTATCTCAACCCCGAACAAAATTAATAATACTATTGGTTTATTTACCTAATTGATTTTACTTAATTCTAACCCTAAATTATTTATCATTTCTAGATTTCGATGACACGTCGAATACGATTCCAAGGTACATCATTGTCCAACATAATGTTACGTCAAAATACCGATCGCTTAGTGTATCCGAGGTATATCATTAAAATGACATTGTTACTATAATTATCTCTCTATTTAAAATTAATTATTTAATTAAAGTGACTAATTCTAAAAAATAACGAATTTAATTAATTAAGTAGGAATTAAGTGATCTCCTAAATAAAATAAACTATATGAATTTAAAACATACATTCAAACAATTAAACAAATAAATAAAAATTAAGAGCATCACGTAAATTGTTTACCTTCCTTTGCTTTTCAACTTATTTGAAGATTCTGGGTTACTTGTGGACATTAACTTGCTTGGAGATAATCTTCCAGAAACAACAATGTTTGCATTGAGTGGTGAAGTAATAGGGCAAATCGAATCATGGTTTCCACAAGAATAATGTAATTGGCTATTAGCAGCACCATAATCTTTATGCTTCCTGACAAAGTCTCCCCTCTATCTATAAAACAACTACGATCCCTCTTGGAAACAAAATTCAACTATCCATGAATCAACATCTTCCATGAAATAAGCAAGGTACTGCAATTCCCATGGAAATAAAGTCCGGTGATAGATGAAGTATAGAAGAAACGTAGAGTAACAAAAGAGAGATGCTTTAAACACGCTTCTCCATTGATAACTTTGTTGAGCATGCATCTTTTCAAGAGAACGAACCAACTCCTCTTGTTCGTTGATATCCATGGGACGATCATCGTCGACTGTTGAGAGGGAGAGAATTCTTCATCTTCCCAACTTCGAAGTAGTCTCGCTACTTCCTCGCTTCATCATAGTGACCGTTCTCTCTCTCAAACCATGACAGAGAAGTGAGAACCATGGCATGCTGCTCTAATCCTATTGTCCGATGAAAAAAAAAAACGTGAATCCCTTGTTCAGTGCCAAAATCCGTGACCCCTTTGCCTCCTTATTATTGTTCTTTTCAAGTTAACAGTACCAAAGTGAAAGAAAACATGTCCTCTCCCTTGTCCCGTGAGTTGGAAGAAAGAAAAACAATCATGGTTCCCTCCCTCCAATCCATTGTCATTCTCTGTCATCTCCCCACCACCGAATATGGTAACCAAATAACCCTCCAAGTAACCGAAAATTTCATTCATTCTTATCCTTTGTTTTTTTATTTATTTTTTTATTTTGATTATTTAATTATTTATTTATTTATATTATTTATTATTTAATATATACTTGTGACCTTACTTTGTATTAGAACTCAGACGAAATTCGAGTATTATAACGGAGAACAATCGGCGTTGGTAATTTAGGAAGCTCAGATGCCAAAGCTGTCAACCAAAACTTAATAGAAGAAATCAACCAGATTCTTGTTAAGATCCATTTCGATTCAGACCCTACCGACCCGGACGAACCTCTTCAAACTAAGATCAACCCTAATGTTAGCTACACACGGACCCAAAATATCGGGCTGGGATCAATAACGTAAGGTTTGGTTTTCGAAAAACCCTAAATTCCCTACTTCTGTTAATGTTGCTCGTTACTAGGTCACCCTTTAACCCTTGTGATAATGCTATTGGAGATCATTATTTGTTGAAAGTAATAAAGAATAAGATTGATTATTGTAGGCTTTATGGGATTGAAATTGTTTATAATATGGCTCATTTAGATAGGTAACTTGTTGGGTATTGGACGAAATTGCTTTTGATTAGGAGGTTAATGTTGTCTCATCCAAAGTTGAGTGGATTTGGTGGATGGATAATGATGCTTTTTTTACTGATATGGTGTTTGAGATTCTTTTGTCCAAGTATGACCAGTATAATTTGGTTGTTCATGGTTATCCCGATCTAATGTTCGAGCAGAAGTCATGGATTACTTTGAATATGAAAAGTTTTTTTTTTTAGGAATTGCCTATGATCATTGAATTTGCTCGTTGCTTGGGAGTCAATAGGACCTAAAGGTCCTATTCGTGAGGAAGCTGGAAAAGTTTTGACTGCTAACTTGAAAGGAAGGTCGGTATTTGAAGTCGATGATCGGTCGACATTTATAGTTTTCTTTCACAGTGCTGAAAGGTAGGGGTTTCTTCTCCTTTCATGTTAACATAAAGAAGATGATAAGGAAGGGATCCACGTATGCAGCCTACGTAGAATTTTTTTTTAATTCACCAAATCATTTTTCCGTTACCCATTAACGGTCTCTAACATCGGAGTGACCAAATATTTACACACTAAAAACGTACGTGACTTTATTGATTCATTTTCAAAATAGGTGACTAACTTTGTACTGCGCTTAAACATAAGTGACTTCTACATTAAATAACCCTTAAAACACAACAAAACAATCAAACTTGCAAACTCCGTTAATTTGTATTTTTATCATTATATATTTTACGGTAGTATTGGGTAAAATAATTTAAATAGATTTAATAATTTAAGAAATAAAAATATTTAAAAAAATTAAAATTTATAATAAATATTATAATATAAGGAGAAATTGTCACGGCGATTTAAATAAAATCGCTATTTATAGATAGTATCTTCACTCTGATTTTTAATAATATAATATTTTTATTAAATTAAAATAAAATTAAAAAAAGTTATCTCCTTTAGAGAATATCTTTACTTAAGTTGTCACTTACAAATAATAATTTTTTCGATATTATAATTTTCATCATAAATTCTAAAATATCCTCAAACTTATCACACTTACTTAATTATCAATTCTAAATTATAATATCTTTTAATTTCTTCGTATTTTACTTTATTTTTCGTGAAAAAAAATGTTTTTCTACCCGACCCAGCAACTCAAACCGCTGAATTGTGAATATTTCGTCCTCCCTTTATCTCATTAATTTGTCCCCTTAACTTTTAAAATTATTTTATTTAATATTTCTTTTAAAAGTTATAACTCTTAAAATTATATTCAGATATTTATATTTTTATATATTTTTAAATTTTATCAAACAAATTTAATTTTCAAGAATTAAATTATCACATGAATTATTTTATATCTTACTTTTCGTACAAATTCTTCTCTCTAATTCTAAATACAAAGGATTTTTGTGGGACGAAAGAAGCAACTTTCCAGGTTTGGTTCCGTGTAAGAGTGCTTAATGAATTAAATAACTCGTAAATTGTTTGAATTTAATTTAGTTAAAATTTGATTAACATTCAATTTAAATTAATATAATTTAAATTTGAATTTGAACTCGATTTAAGATTTTAATAAATTTAAACAAACAAAATTTAACTCAATTATATAAGTACGCGAGCAACTCATTAATTTTTTAAAATATTTTTTAATAATTATTTTAAAATTATATTTTTCAAAAAAATAAATCTAAATAATAATTAGTAATTTGTAGAATTTTAGTTGTAATATGCTAGTTTGGTGTATTTGTAAATTGTTAATTTAAAATTTAGACTTTAAAAGTGTTTTATATATTTGTTTTTGACAATGATTTTGGTTAAATTTATTAATTTATGTTAATATTAAATTCATATAGTGTTATCAAATTTTACTTTCTAATTGAAAATAAGGTAAATTTTTAGTTAACTTAACGAGTAACGATTTAACCTTAACGAGTAATAAATCGAGTTGAATAATATTTTTTTTATAAGTACAAATTAAGCATAATTTTAACGAACTTAACGACAAACAGGTGGATAGAACAGTAAAATTTAGTTCTCAGCTTGTCTTTGGCAACCCCACCGGTAGAAGCCTCTAAGATCGACAGTAGCTCAGATAGTTTTAAGTTTTGTAATAATAGAATTAGATTAGAGGTAGAATTAAAATTTTATATTAATGATATATTTTTATATTTAATAAAATCATTAAGAATAAAAAAATAACAATAACATAAAATATAATAAAATTAAAAAATAAAAAAAATCGACTACGTCATATATCCATCGGTAATTTGAATGATTTTTTCCTTTGCTTCCCTTACTGGAGTTGTTCGGTTTCTAGACTAGGTGATTTCTTTGGGCTATAGTCGGTTAAAAAAAATTAGGGGCGATCAAAAAATTCGATTACTCAATTTCAGTTTGATAGATTTTTATTCGAAATTAGTTTCGTTGAGATTGAGACTAAAATCAAAATTTAAGTCCCGGTCGTAAATAGAATCGAAATTAGATTTGATTTTTTAGACATAGTACCCGATCGGTACCCAATAAAATTAGGACCAACATCAAGTACTTGTTATTGGTTTGCTTAATAATTTTCTTTTGTTTATTTTTTCTTTATGTATGAATATTATGAGTACGACTCATTTTAAAACTTTAATTTTCAAACTTATAATATTTTAATATTATTATTTAATATTATTATTAGTGGTTATTTTTTTAATTGTTCATATTTTTTTAATAATAAACCAATTAATCGAGTTCCTGGTAATTGATATTGATTCCCACTAGTAACGAGATCGATTCCTAGAATTTAAAACTCGATATGACCAGGATCAGAACTAATTCTAATTTTAAAGAACCAATAGTTACCGAGACCGAAACTAATTTTAATAAATTGATCGAATACGCAATCTTACTCCACCTAAAAAACTTCATATTATTAATCGTTTAATCTCATTCAGCTGTCCAACGATTATTTTTTAAAATATAAAATAAATATTAAAAAAATTCAAATATGATATATTAACTATGGTTTGATATAATGATTTTTTCAAAAATTTTAATTTAATTATATACGACTTTGATTTTTAATTTCAATTTAACATATTCTTTAAAAAAATAATACATCTATTTACTTTTAGGTAAACCATACGTAACACCCCAGTCCAAGTTAACGTTGGGTATTGACCCGAATTTTAGACCGTCAAGTTTAGTTTAATGTTCGAGTTTAATGTTCGAGTTTAATGAGTCGCGTTAAGTTTTGATTTTGGTTCTGATGGGCTTCCTGTGTTAATAGGCTTATATGTTAGACTATTTTGGATGAAGGAAAAGCTAAGAAGGAAGTAAATGAGTAATTTTTTTCAAAGAGACAAATGATTGATATCCCTTTAATTCTCTACAAAAGGGAGACAAATGAATGATATCCCTTGAATTCGCCTACAAAAGGAAGATAAAAGACCGATATCATTGGTGCAAATCTCTCTCTTAACCTTTTTCTTCTTTCCACTCTTCAAGTTCAAGATAAAAGTTAGATTTGTTTGTTATAGAGAAAAACTTTTGTTTTACTCATTAAAGGGAAGTTTATTAGTAGCTCAAGATCTGTCATTTAAGGTTCATATCTCTTGGTTTGATGGATAAAGAGTTTTGAAACTTAAGAATAAATAATGTTTGGAGGTGGAAGAAGCTTGGTAGAAGTTCTAATCCGAGTTTGCTTACTTAAGGTCAATACATATCTCACTCTTAGATTTCATGAGATTTATAAAAGGATTGCTTTGTATGATTTATGGTTGGATTGCATAGTTTTACATATTTTAATGCTTGAGACCCTTTTAATGGCTAATCAATATTGAAATATTCTAGGCATGTAAAATTAGTAGTAACTCACCCATTATACTCTAAATAACTCGTAGGAGCGATTTGTTATTTAACCATATAGGTTAAGTGAGATTTCTAGGTGAAATCTGAACCCATACCTTTATTTTTGGGTGTGCATACTGATACGACTATGAGTGTATCGGTACGCTGGGATATTTTAGGAGATTGTTTGTAAGTGGCATATCGATACACGTGGGATCATATTGATACCAATGGCGAGTTTTGATTTCTTGAACCATTTAGGTGCACTAGTACCCGCGGGCGTGTACTGGTACCATTGTTCCATTGGCAGAAGATGACTTCGAGTATCAGTACGTACCTAGGGGTGTATTGATATAGACGGAGTATCAATATGGGTTTTTTGTATATCAGAATCGGGTATTGATACGAGGGTTTAGGGTATCGGTACGGGTAGACATTTTAAATTCTTTCGGTCCTGGTTGGCGTATCTATATAGTAAGTAGGTGTACCAATACGGATGGTCATATCGATACCTTAATGGGGCATATTGGTACACAAAAAGTAATATGCCTAAGAATTTTGAGTTAGGATTCGAAGGTTCCATAATTCGAGGTAAATGGTTCAATGGGTCTCTAAAGGCATAAAATAAACTATAAAAGTGATAAATCAATTTTAATACCTTAATATGTGGAATAATGTCTAATAACTTGGTAGTTGATGCATGACTTACCAGTAATATGCTTCTATAAAGATCCCCTTAGGTCGATCCAACACAAAGGTGTCTTATACCTACTCTCGTACAGGGCCTCAAAAGGAGCCATTCTGATGCTCGATTTATAACTATTGTTGTAAGCAAACTTCACAAGCGGTAACTGATCTTCCTAACTCCGAGCAAAGTCCACAACACCGAAGCATATCCTTCAAGATTTTTATAACTCGCTCATACTGTCCATCGGTCTAAGGATGGAAAGTTGTACTGAAGTGCAACTTAGTATCCAAAACCTTATTGATGGATTTCCACAACCTTGTCATGAACCTTGGATATATATCCGATAACCTTGTTGTGAACCTTGGATCTCTATCCGATATGATCGATGAAGATAAACCGTGCAACCTCACGATCTCCTTTATGTACAATTTTGTCAACTTTTCCAAACTAAAGTCCATTCATGCAAGTATGAAGTGAGCTGACTTAGTCAACTAATCAATGTTAACCCATATATCATCATACTTCCTTAACGTCATCGAAAACCTGGTGACGAAGTCCATGGTCACTCGATCTTACTTTTACTAAGGAATTTGGATAGGCTAAAGAAACGCTGAAAGAACCTGATGTTCCGTCTTGACTTGCTAACACGCCAGACATCTCGTTATAAACTGTAAAAATAAAATTAATTTTGATATAAAAAAGAGGTTAAAAGACTATTTTAAAATAAATTTTTAAGTCCTTATTAAATTGGAAAGTCAAACAAATATTTTCAAGTTAAACCAAAACCAAAAAAAACAATTTTCTAAGGGTTTTTCAAAGCTAAACTTGTGTTTTTGTTACAGTCGTTTCGATACAGATGTAAATGGTTTTGATACGCCCAACAAATTTTCAACTAAGTTATTCAAGTTCAAATAGGTGTTTCAATACGGTCTTGGACCGTTTCGATACGTTTTGAATCTGTGAAATTTTATTTCGAAACTCTTAATGATGATATCGAAACAGATGTTTTGATATATCCTATGGTTGTTTCAATACTGTCCTGTATGCGTTTTATAAACTAATCATGTGTACATAATTGTTTTTCGGGACTTTTTATATATACTATATTTTCGGACTTTTTATATATATTATTTTTTTGGACTTTAAGCATAATTGAACAGAGTTTTGATATATGATTGATATATCATGTATGCTTCTTGTTCTGATACTGTAGCGATCTTAAAAAACGAGTTTCGCTAAAATGTTCTTTTTCGAGTTGGAAAACATTTTTGATGTGTTGTTTTGAAAATTAATGTCTTCCACGTGGGGGTTTTCATTTAAAAATTGATTCTTGTAAAATTGGAGTCGCCACCGGCCGTTTAGGTAGATCGGGCACCATAAAACCAGAGATTTAAAAAAGTTGGGGTTCGAGAGTCGGTTACGGATGGGGAAGGATTAGCACCCCCACACCGCCCAAAATTGGTACTTTAATAATTACCGCTTTAATAATATTAAACTTTTTGGGCTAATTTGACGATCGAAATAATTTTTAATTAAATGTGCGCATTTATTTTAAAGCACCTAAACCCGAAAGTAAGCGTCCAAACCACTACCACCATATTGGTACTGGCCTCGCTTACGACCGAATTTAGGGGCCCGCATTAACAAATTAATATTTCATTCATGCAACTTAAACATAAAAATAAATTAAATACATCATATAAAAATAATTACATAAAATATAAATATTATTCTAACAAATTTAATACTAATCTAAAATATAAATTAAAACATACATAAATATTAATCTAAAACATAAACATAAATTAAAATTAATCAACAACAAAAATTAAAAACAACTATAAATATTAATCTAAAACATAAATTAAAATCTAATAATAAACAACTACATTTCATTAAAAATATTCAAAATACAAAGATAGAAATTATACTTAAAAATACGAACGATTAACCCTGATAAACTTTCCACCGAGATCTACCACGACCCCATTAAAAATTTTAACTAGATCGAATCCTAAAAATAGGACTCGATCGAACCACCCAAAATTTGGGGAGAGCTAAACTCTCAAATTAGGATCATAGGGTACTACCCTTACCCAATTGGTTCCTCTCTCAAAAGGCTCCTCATCCCCTCCTTTTATAGGCAATGAGAGAGGAAAAAGTGGTGTTTCCCACCAATGTGGGATTTTAATCCTACACCACTTTTCCTTTTCTTTCTTCTTCTTCTCCTCCTTTCTCATTTCATTTTTTTCTCCCCTTTTTTTTTCTTCTATTTTTATTAATAATATTACTACTACAATAATACTACAAGTACTAAAATCCGATTAAAAATGAGTGATTACAGTTGTCCCTCTTTGCTTTTTCTTGTGAAACGAGAACAAAGCAAAGATAAAAAACACTCATTTTTAACCGACTTCTCTGTCAGTGGTCTTGGAATGATGTGTTTTTCTGAAACTCTCCACCTTCCTTGATCGAGTCTTCAGGCTCGTAAGCTCCTTCTGTATCGAACTTGTTCGCCTTCTGATGTCTGTAGGTCACTCCTGTGTATGAACATTCGCCTTTCGAGCAGATCTTGTAAAACAAAAGCACTTCCTATATAGAGCTTTCATTTCCAGATCATGAGTTCTGGTTTCTCCTGTATAAAACCTTCACCCTAAAGTCTCGAGTTTTGTGCCCCTCCTGTATAGAGCTTTTCCCTCAGACTATGACGAAGATAGAGATTCCTCCTATATGAAACTCCAGATCTTCTACGCTGTCTGTCTCTCCTATATAAAACCTTTCGCGTCATGACGGATCTTGTAGAATAAAGTCCCTCCTGTATAGAACTCTTACTTCTAGATCCGGAGTTAGGGTTTCTCCTATATGAAACCTTTCACTCTAAAGTCTCGAGTTGTTTGCCTCTCCTATATGAAGCTTCAATCTCAGAGATGAAAACGAAAATGAGGGTCCTTCCTGTATAGAACTCCTCACTTCGGTGCTGTCGATTTCTCCTATAGAAAACCGTCGCGTCGTGGATGAACTTTTCCACTGGTAGCTCCTTCTGTATAGAGCTTCGAGTCTTTGTGTTCGGTGTGTACAAGTTCTTTCTGTATAGAACTGCTGAAGATTCTTTTTTTGTGGGACATCGAATTATGTTGGTACCCTCTGTATGGAACCTTCATCTCCAAGTCTTTCGGGACTCATGCCGGAAAGGCTGCCAATGTTTTCTCTAAATTGGGACTCATGCCGGGAAGACTGCCAATATTTTCTCTGAATCAGGACTCACGTTTATAGAGACTGCCAAAAAATCTGTTTCTTCGGGACTCACGTCATGAAGGCTGTCAATGTTTTCTCTGAATCGGGACTCACGTCTAGAGACTACCAAAAAAATTTTCTTCGGGACTCACGCCAAGAAGGCTGCCAAAAAATCTTTTTTCTGAAAACATCTGGGGTCTCTGGATTGCCCCAATGTCTTGATCTTTGTATTCGATTCCTCTTTCGTTTTGGAGACACATTCACTGTCTGCCAAGTTTTGTCTCGAGAATGTTTTTCTTTCTTCTTCTTTTCTTCTTCTTCTTCTTCTTCTTCTTCTTCTTCTTCTATTTCTTCTCTTTTTATGATGATGACCTAGTTCTCTTCGTCTGGTCGTAGTTTCATCAAGGATGATGGTTTGTGGTATTGACCTCTCTGGTCCATCTTTTCTTCTTTTCTTTTTCTGTTAGAAGATGATACTCAACTGAGTGTCCTATAGAGTGGTGCAAACGTGCGTTAAATCTTTGTTGGAGTCATCTTCTTGACTGCTATTTGTCTTTTCTGTAAGACGATTGTTTATAAAAAAGAATGATGTGTGAACATTTTCATTATGCATGCATGTATGATGTATGTTTGTGGATGTACAAATGTAACCTATCAGTAGGTATGTAATGATGCATGCTTCTGTTGACTCTGTTTCAAAAATTTAATGTCCCGGTTCTCATCTGGTTAACCATGTAGGCTTCGTTAACCAAAATATGTCCTTCTTGATGACATCTCTGGTCAATTTTGATCTAAACATCGATTCTTTCATTTTGCGAACAATGATTCCCTGCTCATTTTTTGTATTCTCGTCTGGATCGATATGAAGGTTGATTGGACGTCTCTGTGTCCTTATTTCATTTCTGTGCTCATCAGCGTACCTCACTGGAGGTTGACTCTCAATTTTTTTCAATTCTTGAAAAATGAATTTATTTGCATGTATTTCAATATGCAATAAAAATTTTGGAAAATGTATGAAATTTGGAAGTTCATTGCAAAAAGTATTTAAAACATATTTGCCTTCCTGAATATCAAATGCAATGACATATTTGCCCCAATCTGGCAAAGAAAAACTCTAACGAAGAGTATATTTAAAAGATCATCGTTAATTACGGGGATATAAGCAAATGTTTAGTCTCTTCTAGACTCTCGGGCTTTCAAAAGGAACAATTCCCTTCCTAGAGGCTACCCCTTTTTGGTGGCACTCATTATCTCTCTTTCTCATCCTGCCCCATCTTTCCCTCATTTAGGTGTCGATCAGGCACTTCGAAGCTCGACGTTCCTTGAAGCAAGGTTAACCTTTGGGCGAAAGTGTAATCTGAAGACAATCTCATTTAGTTTGGACATCATTGAATGATCAGAATGGTCTTTGAAAGCTTGTAAGAGCTGAGTCCATGATCGGTGTAAAAAGGTTTCTGTATTTGGTATGTGTATTTCTAATATACTTTTTCTTTTTTCTATTTTCTTTCATCTTTTTTTTCCTTTTCCTTTTTCTTTTTCTTCTTTTTTTTTCTTTTTCACCGAAAATAACAATCTTCAGGCCGATTTGTCTTTGATGGCTTTGAAATTCGCTTCTGTGCAAATCTGTGTAATCGTGAGGCGTTCAAAATGAAGATTCTTTGTTTCTCCTTGCCTCGTTTCCTCTGGTTGAATTTTTGCTTCTGAATTGTTTGATCTGAATATGAAGTGTGTACAGTAAATGTATTTGTATTTGTGATATGTGTACTTCTATTTTTTTGAGTCGCTCTAGACTGCCTGTTTTAGGTTTTCACCCTAGAGTTCATTCTCTTTTCCGAAATTGGCAATCTTCAGGTCGACTTATCTCGGATTTGCTTCTGTGTAAATTTGTGAGATCTTGAGGTATCGAGAATGAGGATTCTTTTTTCCATCTTTACCTCGTTCCTGCTGCTGGATTTCTGATTCTGAATTGTCTGATATGAATGAAGCGTGTACAACATTGTTTCCTTCACATTTCTTTTTTCTCTTTCGAGTTTCTGGATGCGTCACCAGATTGAGGTATTTTCCGATTATTCACTGCTTGAGCTCGATTGTCTTTGTGCGTCTTATTGATATTGCTTGGATTCAATCTCCTTTATGTGATCTCCTAACGTTGTGCTCTGCCAAAATCCCCTTTTATTTGATTCAGATTTGTTTCGGCCTTTCGATTGTCATTCTCTTTCTTTTTTTTTCTTTTTTTTTCTCTCTCTTTTGCATGTGTCTTAGCTTTCGACTATTTCTTGCTGATAGTCTTCTTATTTCAATATCTAATTTGTCTGATCTTGCCCTCCTTTTCTGGTGTGGTGAGAGAATGTCATTCGTCGTCTCATTCAAGGATATCCTGAGAAGGTGTTCAGGGGATAGAAGTTTAAGATCGACTCTCGATTCAAGGATCTTGATCGACAAGTGCCTGAGAAGGAAATTTCCTAAAAATGGGATCTGCCCATTATCTATACGCTCATTTTGTTCCTTTGTTTGCCTTACTAGACTAGCAGAAACTCTCATTTGCAATATCCCGCAATATTCAGTCTCTCCTGAATATACAAAACCTTATAGTCGGTCTTTGAGTTTGGAGCAAATATGCTACCATATTTGAAATTTCATGGATCAAGTGTGTAATGATGTGTACATACATGTTAAAAAAAGTTTGTTATGTGTACATAGGAGAGCAGGAGCTACTTCCTTAAAATGAATGAAATATTAAAGAATGTAAAAAATGAATTTAAACAAATATGCATAAAATTTTCTATTTGAATGTTCAACTGAGAAGTCAGAACCTCCCGGATCCATCTCTATCATCATACTTCGAAACTCGAACTATCGGCTTCAATCAAACTTTGGACCTTGCTCATCATGGTTTCGTAATTCTCGATCTTGTAACTTGTGCTTCCCACACGATATTGACATCATAATTAGGTGTATATGGGTCCTTTTTTATTTGGATTGGACAAGTGTTGACAACTCTTGATGAGGATCAGGAACAACTCGGTATACGTCATAGGAATCTGAACGTTGATGTTTTGTGTGACGTCTTCGGGACGATTTTTTCAACTATTTTGCCCCTTCTTTATGTTGCTATATGGTCCTCCATTTGCTTCCTCTAGTATCGAGTGAGATGAAAATGCATGTGTGATGCAGATGTAAATGATACATACAGTTAAAATGATATCAAAAATAGTCAAATGCATGTATGATGCAGATGCAGATGCAGATGCAGATGCAGATGCGGATGCAAATGATACAAAATGTATGCAAACAAAGGTATTGATCCCTGTTGGTAATCACTCTACTGGATTACTTTCACGGGAAATAGAGGGTCCATTACAACATTGAGGGAACTAGTCCTATACATAAGTGCTAGCCCTAATTTTGATTTCCTATGGCCCTAAATTGCTTGCTTGACCAAGGAATCTCCGTTATGTCACGAGCTTCGGGCTTCTCGGTTGATCTGGCTGTTTCTGACTACCCCTTTAAACTTCGATCTTCGAGATTGTTTAGCAACGATTTTGATCAAATATTACCTAAGCAACCTTGCAATGTCGGTGCTTCAAGTAACAGTTTTTTCTGTTAATGTTTCTTTCAACATTCTGAATCATCTCCGATAATCCTGAATAGTGACCCTGATCCTCGTGAAATAAGCTAGTGAGGCACTAACTTCTTGTTCTTCTTCTTGATGTCTGATATAAACCACTTCTTCATTGATGTGATTGAAATTAGGTCTATTACCTCTTCTGATCAGCGATTTGTATCTGACACTGAATCAAACTCTGAATGGAAAAATGGTACTGATTCTGCATCTTTGACAAACCTTTCTGTTGTTGAATCTTTGGTGGTTTTCTGTTCTTGGTAGACTGATGCTTGATTTTGACCCAAACTTTAGATGGTAAGATGATGTGGGTTCTCTGTCTTTGCTAACTATTTGATTAAACCTTGGTTTTCTGTTACGTCCTTTATGTTCGCTTAGAACCCCGGATGATGTAGACCCAAATAAATGCATGGTCATTACCTGATCGTTTGGCAGACTGTTTTCTGGGCTCTTCGGTTATCCTCTAACCGGTGTCTGATAAAAGGGGTTTAACGGATGGCGACCTTGTTGAATCTTGTCCCTTAATTGATGTCTCTGATCGTTTTCTAACACTAGGGTTAAGGTTTTCAGATACCTCTCTTCCATGGTGAATGTTTCCTTTGTAGAATAAACCACTCGAATCAATACCCTCTAATGCAATGCAAGATGTAATGCATGCAAAAAAGAAAACAAAAATATGAAAAAAAACATGTTAGTACCGGGTAAAAACAGTAAACGCAAAAATAAATTCTGAAAAAAAATGTTTAAAGTAAACAGAGAGAGACAACCCTATATATCTCGTCTAGTTCACCTAGGGTATCCGCATGGCTCTAATGGGATGGGTAATCTAGTTCTCTACATGCAGTGTTGGTGCTAAAAGGGGACCCGAATTGTCCGAGCTATCCTCTACTAAGAGTAGCAAGGCCCTCGATCATCACCCATTATAGGCTCATTTTGACCAGTTCAATTCAGGGGGACTCGTTCGCTTATGCCCATACGAAGGAACGATATCCTCACGAAAGCATAAGGTAGTGGAGCCCCGAAGGTACTTCGGCTAGGGCCCATACGGGAGAACGATATCTCCACGAAAGCGCTAGCCTTTTCCCCCCACTTAAAAAGGACGGGTTTATATGTCATTTTTAAATGCGGAAAAATAAGAGCGCAAATTTAATTGAAAGTTAATTTGATCGTCACTTTAGCCCGGAATCTTTAATATTCTCAAAGCGGTAATCATTTAAAAGCTTGACTCACTTTTTGTTTTTGAAAAACAAAATTTGTCCCCAGCGGAGTCGCCATCTGTAACGATCTTAAAAAACGAGTTTCGCTAAAATGTTCTTTTTCGAGTTGGAAAACATTTTTGATGTGTTGTTTTGAAAATTAATGTCTTCCACGTGGGGGTTTTCATTTAAAAATTGATTCTTGTAAAATTGGAGTCGCCACCGGCCGTTTAGGTAGACCGGACACCATAAAACCAGAGATTTAAAAAAGTTAGGGTTCGGGAGTCGGTTACGGATGGGAAAGGATTAGCACCCCCACACCGCCCAAAATTGGTATTTTAATAATTACCGCTTTAATAATATTAAACTTTTTGGGCTAATTTGACGATCGAAATAATTTTTAATTAAATGTGCGCATTTATTTTAAAGCACCTAAACCCGA
Organism: Abelmoschus esculentus; assembly: GCA_035048815.1. Lineage (NCBI taxonomy): Eukaryota > Viridiplantae > Streptophyta > Magnoliopsida > Malvales > Malvaceae > Abelmoschus > Abelmoschus esculentus. The sequence continues at coordinate 12,870,991 of JAUCBN010000038.1, read as the reverse complement.
AAGTAAGCGTCCGAACCACTACCACCTTATTGGTACTGGCCTCGCTTACGACCGAATTTAGGGGCCCGCATTAACAAATTAATATTTCATTCATGCAACTTAAACATAAAAATAAATTAAATACATCACATAAAAATAATTACATAAAATATAAATATTATTCTAACAAATTTAATATTAATCTAAAATATAAATTAAAACATACATAAATATTAATCTAAAACATAAACATAAATTAAAATTAATCAACAACAAAAATTAAAAACAACTATAAATATTAATCTAAAACATAAATTAAAATCTAATAATAAACAACTACATTTCATTAAAAATATTCAAAATAAAAAGATAGAAATTATACCTAAAAATACGAACGATTAACCCCGATAAACTTTCCACCGAGATCTACCACGAGCCCATTAAAAATTTTAACTAGATCGAATCCTAAAAATAGGACTCGATCGAACCACCCAAAATTTGGGGAGAGCTAAACTCTCAAATTAGGATCATAGGGTACTACCCTTACCCAATTGGTTCCTCTCTCAAAAGGCTCCTCATCCCCTCCTTTTATAGACAATGAGAGAGGAAAAAGTGGTGTTTCCCACCAATGTAGGATTTTAATCCTACACCACTTTTCCTTTTCTTTCTTCTTCTTCTCCTCTTTTCTCATTTCATTTTTTTCTCCCCTTTTTTTTCTTCTATTTTTATTAATAATATTACTACTACAATAATACTACAAGTACTAAAATCCGATTAAAAATGAGTGATTACAGATACATATCTATGTGACAACTTGATTTTTACTTGATACTCTTGTTATTTATTTTTGTTACTACTAAATGACTTTTCAATGGGGTATTGGGTTATGTTGTGAAGTGCTTGAGGTTCAGCCCTGATCCGATAGGTAATTCCGCCTATTTACGTTTTTAGCTTCGGTTAGGATAATTCCTCCTATTATTGATTCTCATGCTTCGACTAGGGTAATTCCGCCTGTAACTTAAGGTAACGCCTTAAGCCCGTACCTTAGCCCTATTAGGCTTGGGGTAATGCCTATATCGATACTATTATGGGAAACTGTATCAAGGAGTTCGGTTGAGGAATAACATGTCATACATATACGTGACCTATTTCTTGATGCTTACTGTTTATTTGTATATATGTACGTTTTTATTATGCATTGTTGGAACAAACTAGGCTCCATAACTCAAACATGAATCTTTCTCTTTTTCGATATTTGTAGATAGGCAAACCCGAACTTGGCACTTGGAGGATCTACAAATTTTCTTTTTATTTATTTTGATGTAATGTTTAAATCTTCTAGTTTGCATTTGGGTGACATGTGCTTATATTTTGTTATTGATGTTTTAGTGATATTTTAGTTTGTCGATAATAATATTATGATGTATTTTGTTTTAGATGATAATTATATTTGAATTTTATTAGTAAGTATTATCTTGATTATGTTTGAATCTTAAAAAATGTAACTACTCTCATCGGGGTTTCAGCATAGACCGATCTGGGGGGTTACAAACATAAAATTTCAAACTCTTTGACCTACACCCAAGACTTGCATCATATTCGAATAGCCAATCAATCCCCAATATTGCATCGAACACTTGAAAGGGCAAAACCATATGGTTCGCTAGAAACATTGAGCCTTATACCTCGATCAGACACCTCCGATACACCTTATCCACTATCACGTCTAAACCTAATGGGTTTGTCACTCAAACTCTTATCTCTAGATCCTTGATTGACAAACACCATTATTGAGTTATCCCACTATGGATATAGGAGTAGGTAAACCCTGAGTCCACAAGAGTAATTATGGGAACTAAAAATAAGGTAAGCGTACTTGAGATAACATCGATAGCTACACAGTCCTTCTTTGCCCTCACCGCATAATGCCTGGCTGGTGTTCTTATTATGTACTAGAAGGTAAAACTCGACATATGACTCGCCCCTATACGGAAAAAGCCTCGACCCCTTTGTCCTAGATAACTGGCCTTTGCACTTATTCTATCAATAATTTTGTATTCCTGAGATAATCCCTCAAGAAGTGATCTGTCGATCCACAACGGTAACAAGCTTTAACCACCCCTCAACACTCTCCTTAATGGTTTTTTTCCACATTGGGGACAAACTGGGGAATCCAAACTCTTCTAAGAACTCTTGGGGCTCATCATCAAGGAAGATGTAGACTGTCTCATTCGACCTGCTGACTCATACCTTCGGTTCGATCTCGAACCATGATTTAAAGCTCCTCTATTCTAGTTTCAAAGGTTTCTAGTCCTTCCCGAGTAGAACTGTTAGTGGTTGGAGTAGTTATGATTGTTCCCACTAGTACCTCTTTTCCCGAACGACGATCCGTAAGTCAAACCTTTCACTTAGTCTAAGGACTTGACACTAGCAGTCAATTCAAAAAACACTTTAGGTGGGGAAATAGTGAGATATGTTTGGATCTCCTTCCTTATATCCTTCAGAAACCTCTTGCATCCCATCTTCTATGTGGCCACCAACTTCGAGGAATACCTACTTAGGTGTAGGAACTCTTGCACGTGATCGATTCCCTTGCACAAGATGGATGAACCGATCTCTCAAGGTATCAATGTGGGTTTCACCCACATGCTTCTTCTCAAACTCATAATTCATCTTATGTAGGTCGATTGGGATACCATCGAAGCTCTACCATTTCCAACCATTCTCGTGCATTATCCTTCATGAGCAAAAGAACATACGATAACTAACCTTGTAACCTCAACCTCATTTGTCTCATGATCAAACTGGTATCATGCAACCATTGATCAGCTTGCACGAGATTATCTTGTCCCGTCCTATGGAAGTTTACAGCTCCTAGCTTTCGCACCCTCTCAATGGGTGCCTTTTAAGGCGTAGTAGAGAACCTCGAAATAGCTCTCACAATCTAGTACAATGTCCGATTCAACTGCGAGAAGTAGTTGGCCCTTTATCCAACAACCTCCTTCGATGGTGCCTCTATGTCGAGCAGTTACTCATTATCATAGTCCTCATCATCTCTACCTCTTCTTGACATGCTTCCTTTCTTCACAACAAGCAAAATAGGTCAAACCATCAAATTTTTATCATTTAAGCAAGTACGACTTTGACTCTTAGGCATGTACTTATCTAACACCTATATACCACTCTAGAATCTCCTGGGATTTCCTAGAACCGCCTAAACCTAAATTATGATACCATTAAATATAACACCCTCGACCCAAATATTAAATTGAGCCTCTAGCCTAAAACCTGTGTTATAAAATTTCGCTTCAAAAGCTCAAATAACCAATCCAAAACCAAATCAAGTCCAAATCCATAATAAGACTATTAATTTCAAAATAATGTAAAGTCAAAAAATCCAAAAGTAAAAGAGCTCCAAATATTACAAACCGTTAAAATATTCAACTCAATTTAATTTAAAAGAAGAGATACAAATACATATAGGGTACTACAAGTATATGTCCCATTACATCAGTGAATGTACTCTAACTTAAGTCGATGCTGAAACCATCAACGATTGTGCTCCTTCGATCCACTGCCACTAGACACCTACGTATGAAAACACATTCCAAAATACTAAGCTATGGAATATCGGTGGGTACTCCGCCACTTGACCTAAATTACAAATATCATAAATAAAGTAATGCTACAAGGATGATGTCATGACAAGATAACAATGGCGCTATCATAACCGCCTAAACAAAGGATACTATACATGCATATTTTGGTACACAACATATAAATATCAAGAGAATTCCATACAACATCTCATATTCCATAATAATATATAAGTAGTACGGCCTGTGACAACTAAGAATTAAGATCATACACTACATGTAGGGTCTGTGTACACTAAGCATCGGGATCCCATACTCTAGGGATGATGCTTGCGTCCACTAAGCATGAGGATCCTACAACCATGCTTGGAATGGTCCATCAAGCATATTCGAATGAGGCCTACGTCCATTAATCATTGGGATCCTCTATTCAGTATGGTCTTCGAGTGTTGCAACACTTTATTCATATATATATATATCATATAAGTAGGAAACCCATCAGCACACAACAAGATTTCTAGATTACCACATAGCATAAAATCCACCAATAACCTATGAGTTTCTAACACCCTTTATTCACCCAACATTTATCGAGTAGTTAGCCAATTATCCCATAAACAGGGTTAATTTATCGAGTTCTCAGTTTTAGCATTCATTTTGCACCTTAGGACCCTTTACCCCTAATTATAGAGCTCTCGAACTCAAGTGCTAATTTTTAGATAGATTGTCCAGCGAGTACCGATACACCTCTTAGTCGTACTGATACATTAAGCTAAATAGCTTCGACCAACCCAAAAATATTTACCTATACCGAATACGGTTATGCCTCGTACTGATATCAAACCGAACCTGTATCGATACACCTATATGGTGTATCTATACGCCCTTATTTCATAAACCCAATGTAACATTGGTATCGATACCTCTTTGTATATAGGTGCTGAAAACACTAGAGCATACATAAATATTTGAGTCACAAGTGTTTGTCTTTAAACGCAATTCCTAACACTAGAGAATACATAAATATTTGAGCTCACAAGTGTTTGTCTACCCAAACAATAAGAATTTAAACACTAAGATAATTCTTCCATCATAAGTTGTTGAAAATGGAAGCATTAGTCACTACATGATACTTGAGACTTCCTTTTTTTCATCCTAATTGAGCTTCTAGCCGTTGATGACCGTTGGGATCGATTTGGAGTCATTTGGAGCTTATTTCCAAGACAATTTCTGATTCTAGTGTAGGTGGTATCGAAATGCGTGGTAACCATTTCAGTATTTCCACTTTGGGAAATAGCCATTGGATTTATAATTAATGATCGGTATCGAAAAACCTATAAGGCATATCAAAATGTTTTGCTATGCGTATCGAAAAACCTAAAGCTTGTACCGAAACCAAATCTTCTAGTAGCAAATCGTATCGAAATAATCCAAGACCGTATTAAAACGCCTATACCATTTTCATTGAAAACATGTAAGTTGTATTGAAACGCCTAGGAGGCGTATCGAAACGCCTATGACATTTTGTGCTCTTTGACTTCTTTAAAATATTTGAAACACATTTGAAAGTTGTCGAATATGTCTCAAACTTGTTTTCAAGTTGTTTGGACTTAAAAACATTTTTGAAATCTTTTTAAATTATTCTAAAACTATTTTTCAATTATTATATCAAAACTTTAGTTCTACACTTTTCACCCTCCTTTTTTTTCTATTGTGAAATACCTCAATACCCCAACTTAAAGAAAACCTTGGCCCACAACAATCAAATTTTCCCGAGCCCAAGGTCCAAACATAAAAATCCAAGGTTTCGGGTTAACTTGATACTCAGATATGAATCTAGATTGTGACATCGACCATCACCATAGGCTTGTGATCATCTTTTTCTAGGGATATCTTTTACAAAATTAAATACATGTATTCTGTGTCACCTCAACTTTCTTAATCTTATTTTGAATTTTGGTTGAAATAGTTCCTACCCTATTTCAAAACACCGTTAGAAATAAAATAATATAAACAACAAATTATAATTTATTTGTGTTTAAATTTCTTTTTTGATCTTATTATTTCTGAAATTAGTATTTGCATTAGCCATAATATATCATACACAATATGTTGGATAAGCATGTAAAGACGTCCATAAACTATTCACTCTATCAATTATTGATAAGAGCGCACTCCCTATATAAGAATTATACAAACCCCTTACACTACAGCAGAACAGGTTTATAGCGGCGTTTTTTTATATATATATAATGGCGTTTTTTAGCTTCGCTAAAAGCACTTGCGGCACAACGAAAAACGCCACAAAAAACGCCGCTACAAGCTGCGCCGCTACAAGTAGCAGCATTTATTTAAAATAAACGCCGATATAGTACATGATCTATAGCGGCGTTTTAATAAACAAACGTCGCTAATGTACATTCTTTTGCGGCGTTTGTTAAAAGCAAACATCGCTAAAGATCGTGTACTATAGCGGCGTTTATTTTAAATAAACGCCGCTAATGTTTTGTACTTTTATGGCGATATTAAAAAAATGCCACTAAAGTTAATGGGTTTTTAGTGGTGTTTGTCCCAAACGCCGCTATAGATACTGCCTTTTAAAAAATAATTTTAAATTATTATTACTACCAAAAGCTTCCCTGTAATTAATATTTTAACAACAATACAATTAAACAACAACAATAAAATAATCCAAAATACTTAACCATGACAAATATATTAAAGTAATATCAAATAAAGTGAAATATAATAATTAAGAGTTTAAGTAAAATAAAGTTCAGTAATAAGTACAAACCAAATGAACCTAAAATCATCTAAGGCGACAGATTCCTAGGTTGGTTTTGCTTTAACATCGCCATCATATCTTGAAATTGTTGTTGAAGATTCTGATATGCTGCTTTTCTCTCTGCTTCCCTTGCTGCTCTCTAAGCTTCTCTTCGTTCTCTCTCAGCTTCTTTAGCTTCCATCTCTGCTTGGAATTGAGTTAATTGTTGTTTTAAACGTTGAATTTCCACTTGAGAAGACTGACTTTGTGATGGCATGTACTGAGACGATTTGGATCCAAAATATTTAGTTGGTGTCACGAATGACCCTTGACAGCGCACTCGACCATATCTTTCAGGACCCAAAACTTCAGCAAAAACTTGATTCTCGATATCAGCAATATTAGCAGAACCATCAGTTGAAGCCGTAGCTTTTATCTCTGTCCTTTTTTCCTTCATTCTCGTCTAATAATCATTTGTTAAAAATAATAAATGAAAATAGGATTCATTATACCAGAATACCAAATACAACATAATACAAAATAATAGATGAAAACATTATACCAGAATTTCTTCAGCTTCAGGATTCATTGGAGAGCCATCCTTTTTGGTGTGAGTAATGCTGAATAGCTTTACCCGTCCAATACTAGAACCAGTCGACACAAGCTACAAAATATAATAAACATGAATATTAACTTTAATGTAATATAAGTTAAAATAATATTTTAAAAAATAATACCTCTTCATTAGCAATGCGAGCAAAGCTCTTCGTCCCTACTGTGTGCGTAAATTTTTGTTTTTGTCTACAGTAACTCCTACGCGCTCTCTTTCCTGTTTAATTTCCAAGTTTTATTACATTTAAAGTTGAAATTGAAATAATATAATGTTATTGTTATAAATTGTAGATGTTACCTCCCCTTTTGTTGAACTCCAAAATCTGACTGCATCTTCCCATTGATACCGTAGTATTCCTGGGGGAACATTTTGAAATTTCTCTTGAAGGCTCAAATCGTTTTTGAAATACGTCTTCTTCAACAAGCTCTTATGGTCTCTCCATTTCTTTCCTAATGCATGCTTCACATAATCGTCCGAGACCTCCAAAGAGAATTTATCCTGAAAATCACAAAATCAAAAGTAAATATTACTATTTAAATGTAATGAATTAGATAATATAATATTATTCTTACCTTAACAAGATCAAGAGCTTGATTTTTGTTACTATTTGGCATTTGATGCCAAGACTCATAACTGATTGGCAAAATTGAAGCATTACGCGCAAAAATGCCTAAATAACTCGCCAAAACACCTGCTTCTGCACCAACAGGTTGGCCGGCATCGTTTCTTGAAACTTTTACACATTCTCCAACGGGGAGATCGTATAATTCCATCAAAGTCGTCCGCCCTCTAGTCTTGCGCCTTCGACCATTTCCACCTATATGCAAATATATCAAGTCAACACTTTATTAAATCATTTCAACAATAACAAATAGTTATGATTCAAATAAAGTTTTAAAAAATACCTTCAATTTCTATATTCTCAACCGTTTCAGGAACTTGTGAAGTTGCAGAACCAGACAAGTCATCTTCATTTGTTTCTTCTCCTATTCGAGGAACTTGAACAATATTTAAGCTATTTAATTTTCTCCTCGGTATAATACCTGTAAGAAACGGAAAAGAAACATTAGTAACAACAACTTTAGTAAAAAAATTAATAAGGCTCAATAGAAATCTTATTACAATACACAACTAATTTTCATTAAAATCTTCATCCATGTTGTCTCGAACCCATTGAAATTGTGAATTAGAAGTAGAAGATGTTCCATCTAAGTTTTGTGCTGCAAAAGGCAAAGTTTCTGGTCTTGTTTCAATGTCATCTCTACTTTCATCCCCGATATCAATCAATTCTCTAGGGGTGTTACGAAGTACAACATACCAACCATGTTTGGTTGGATCATGGGAATAGAAAACTTGTTTGACTTGAGACGAGAATACATATGGTTCGTCCATCAATTGTTGGCCAGTATGAATTAATCGAGAAAAGTTCACCATTGTAAAACCAAATTGATCTTTTTTAATTCCCCTAGTACTGTTGACATCAGCCCAATCAGACCGAAACAACACAACCTTTCGTTTTCCATAATAATCCAACTCAACAATGTCCAGAAAGTCAACATATACCACGTACAAACTATGCATCCATAAGGCCATAAGTACAGGAATCATAGATCTGAAAATAAATGTAAATATCTTCTCGAACAGACAATATAGACCAGCCAAAAGTAAAAGCACAAGAATCTCTTACCAACAGGGGATTTTAGTTGAACACCAAAGACGTTTTTATTTGATGAAGAATGGTTGCAATGAGGAATCAAACAACCAGCACTTGGAAGTTTCAGTTGTAATTCCAATCTATTCCAGTTAAGCTCAGATTTTTAAGTAAATACTTTTATTATTCAGAAGGTTAGACTCATCACGTTTGATTGTTCCTCTAATTTTTTTCCTATTTCATCACTTAAATTTGATTGTTCGAGTGAATCAAATGTTCGAGTGTTGTGATTATAGATTGTGGTTATAAATTTGATTGTTCCTCTAATTTTTTTCCTATTTCATCACTTAAATTTGATTGTTCCTCTAATCTTTTATCACAAGATTGTGGTTATAGATTCAGATCCTCTTGTAATCATGTCTGATCACTAGGGAGAATTTTTCATGGCAAAAATCAGAAACTTAATGAATACTATGGCATTCGTCAGAACCAAACAAATACAGAACCAAACAGAACCAAACAAAATTGTTCTACTTCATAGCAAAAATCAGAACCAAAAAATACAAAACAAGCTATTTGCGGCAGAAAATAGCCATTCCCGCTTAATGAATACTATGGCTTAATGAATAACCTAATACAATTAACACCCATTCCCGCTTAGTCAAGTGCAGAAATTATACCTGAAGAGGCGAACAAGAACGGCGGCCGAGAAGAGGCGAACGGAGGCCGCACCAACGGCCGAACAAGAACGGCGACGAAAAACCCTAAAACGAAAATATTGGCGGTAGAGAATTTGGGGTCGGATTTTTGGGGATTTCCCTGTTATTTGCGATTGAAACGATAACCAGGAAGATAAGGACGATGATCTTGCGGCGTTTGTAAAAACAAACGCCGTTAGAACACGATATACTACGGCATTTTTTAATGAAACGCCACAATATTTTTTTCTTCTGCTGCGTTTTTATCAGAAACGTCATAACTTATCTCACTATTGTGGCGTTTTTAAGGAAACGCCACTAAATGTTCACACTTTTGCGGCGTTTCTGAAGCAAAACGCCACTGTACGAGGGTCCTTACGGCGTTTTTATCTAAAACGCCACTTATTTTAAAGTTTTGCGGTGATTTTTAGAAAAACGCCACTGTTATTCGATTCGTTGTGGCGTTTGTTAAAAAAACGCCACTAAATATGCCGCTATAGAACTGTTTTGCTGTAGTGTTATTCTTTTACTACATGCTTGTGTAAATGTCTCAAAAATATATTCACATTCGTCAGCATCTTTCTATTCAACTATGAAAAAGGCAATTTGAAATATATTTTTTTTACATCTTGTGCAACAACCAAAAATAATATAATAACTCCCTATATTTTTTTTGTTTCGAATAGTGCTCTCTTCTAATTTTTATAGTTATAAGTCGATGAAAAAGCAAATACGCAAGCTTCATGTTCTGGATCTTACATTGTAGCATAATCCATCTCATATACGTAAACTGAAAACTCATAAGCAAGATAATTAAGTTTTGGTTGATTGAACTTCATGTATATACAAATAAAAAATATCACATTTAAAACTAAATTCAACTTTCACGTAAAAAATTATAGGGTAAATTACACGGATAACCATAATACTATAAGGTTGGTATCGAAACGGTCACAATACTTTAAAACGGGTCAAATACTAAAAATCAAATGGAATAATTACACATTTACTATCTGTTATTCATACATTTTTTAATTTAGTCTTAATTTTATTATAATAAAATAATATAATTATTTAATTAGGTAATGACATGTGTCACCACCTTATTGGAGGACATTTATTTAATTTATTTATTTTTCTCCTTTCAGGTGTTGACATGCCACCACCTGATTAAAGGAATAAAATAAAACTTTTCAAGTTTGCATTTGGAGGAATTGAACACAAGACCTCCAACATGCTTGAGCAATGCTGACCACTAAACCAAGCTAAAAGATATAATATAAAACCCTACAACAATTATATACGGAATATAGTTTTCTATATTTAATTTTTTCTTTCCATGAATATTCTTAAATTTATTTTTTTAATTTAATTAAAATTTTAATTAAATTATTTTATCTATAATAAATTAAAATATTTAAATAATAAAAAAATATTTAACAAACTCTAAACCTTAAATAGTAAATCCTAAATTCATTTAAAATTTTAAATTATATTTAAAAATATTAAATCCTAAATCTAAAACCCTAAATTTAAGGTTTATGGTTCTAGATTTAGGATTTAATATTTTAAATATAATTTAAACTTTAAGATTTAATATTTAGGGTTAAGGGTTTTAGATTTAAGGTTTTGTATTTTTAAATATAATTTAAAGTTTAGGGTTTAATATTTAGGGTTTAAGGTTAAGGATTTTAGATTTAGGGTTTAGGATTTGGATTTAGGGTTTAATATTTTTAAATATAATTTAAAGCTTAGGGTTTAATGTTTAGGATTTAAGGTTAAAGGTTTTAGATTTAGAGTTTAGGGTTTACTATTATTAAATATAATCTAAAATTTTAAATGACTTTAGGGTTTACTATTTAAGATTTAGGGTTTATTAAATATTTTTTTTATTATTTAAATATTTTAATTTATTATATATAAAATAATTTAATTAAATTAAAAAATAAATTTAAGATTATGTATGAAAAGTTGAAAAGTTTTATGTTCTTCCTTTGATCAAGTGATGACATATGCCACCACCTAATTAAATAATTATGTTATTTTATTATAATAAAATTAAGGCTAAATTAATATAATATATAGAGTAAATGTATAATTATTTTATTTTAATTTTAATGGTTACGTCACCGGTCCGTTAATTTTTTAATAGTCGATGACTATTTCGATAATATTTTAATAGTTCACAGGTATATTTACGCGTTTTAAAGTATTATAGTCATTTCGATACCAACTCTGTAATATTGTAGGTATCCGTCTAATTTACCCAAAATTATATTACATGCACATTGATCGAAATAAAAACTGTCACCTAAAAATGGCTTTTGTTTTATGCAACCTGAGCTACAGTTGTGAAGTGACATTTTGTCTCTGGGTAAATAAGAAAACAATGAAAATGCAGCTTCCCTTAAACGCTGTAGTTTTTACAGTATTCTCCTAGAATTATGCCAACCCAACTCCTATTTTAAATTTTAAAATTCAATTGGATTATTCTCCCGATTTTGTCTATACTACTTTCTATCAACTATTTTTTAAGAAATAATTGTACTCTATTTGATAAATTAGTAACATTTTCCCTAAATTTCAAGGTTTTTTCTCTCAGTAAAATAAAAAGATATCTATGCATACTGAGTAATACTATGATCAAATGTATAAATATAAAATACAAATACATATTCTTTTTGTCTCATAAATATTGTCTTTTATTGATTTTTGGGATTAAACTTTTTTAATTTTGACTTTTGATTATTTAAAATTTATTATTGATAAAAATATAAAAAATATATTTTAAAAACTTCTAATCGATTAGATTTTAGATATATAATTTTTAAAATTTAATTATTTTAAATATTTAATATAATTATAATCAAAGTTTAAAAAAAATTGACTTTCAAAAAATTAATAAGGGATATTATTTTTGGGACAAAGAGAATAATATTTTTATAAATGCACAAACAGTTAATAACTGTGTACATAGAGAGGGATTATGATTAATGTTTTATATATTGTGACAAAGGAAACGGCATATTTTCATTCCTCTACCCGCTGAAAAGAAAAATCTCAGCATTTTTTGTATTGCTTGCTCTTGAAGTTGTTCCTGTTCCACGGAAGCAAAGAAGGTAAGAACACTCAAAATTGCGAAAATGAAGAAAGATTTTATCATCTCTTGATATAAATTGTATGTTATCCCACTGAGAAGGACTCAAATAACGGTATTGTTATCGCAGAAAATAATGGTATGCAATTAGGGATGTTTAATGAATTAAGCAGCTCGTGAGTTATTCAAATTCGGTTTGATAAAAATTTGATAAACGTTCAATTTAAGTTGACTTGACACGAACTCGACTCAAGCCCCTAACAAGTTGAATCAATCAAAATCTAATTCGACTTGAAAAATTTGTGAGTAACTCGTTAATTTTTAAAATAATTACTAAAAATTATTTAAAAAAATTAACGAATAACGAATCGAGTTGAGTAATAAAATTTTTTAATGATCACGAGTAGAGCATTGCCTAACTCGCGATCGACTCACTCAATAAACACCTCTATATACAACAGTTACAATAACATTGATTATATCCACAATTACGATAAACACACCGCAACCACAATTTAATTAACTACCACTGACATTATACTATACTAACCTCAGTTATAAATGACGCGTGAAATACATAAGGAACCCTGTGGGGTAATCCAAAACTGCAATAGGATCTGCTGATATTGTTATCGCATCAATCACATTCACTGCCGATTTTCTGTTCAATCCAAAACAATAGTCAGAAAAGACCCTAGCGATTCTCCTTCTCGATTCGCATTCATTCATACATACAGGGTAAAATGAAAATGATAAACATCCTCAATCTAAATCCTTTATACATTCACTTCTAATAAAAAAAATCAGAATTATTGGTTCTCTGAATCCCAATTGTGTTCATTTGTTTTTTTATATTCATCTCTGCCGATCTACTGCGACCACTATAATATCTTTATTCTCACATGGTACCATTCGCCGGCGATCCTAATACGCCTTTGACTTATCACCGCTACTTTTGTTGTTGATACTCTCCTTCACTCACAGCAATTGTGTCGCCATCATCTCCCATCAATTTTGTTTCACTTGAGTTGTGCATATATTGTATGATCGAGCTTGTTGGAGCCTACATTTGTTGTTCCTTAACTGAGGTGCGTGTGTTTTATTTTCAGACTTCCGTTTTGCTTGGTTTGACTCGTACATCTGCATCATCTGTCTCGATCTTGTTGTTTATTCTTTGATCTAGTAGTGTTTCATTGATTTGGTTACTCGATCTGTCCAATTGCTTTATCGTGCTAATGATGGAAGAATGCTACCGCTGGTTGTTATTTTGACGAAAGAATGTTACTCGTAGCTTCAATTTCTAGTAATGGTTGAATAATTTTTTAAAAGTTAAAGTGTTTCACTACTACATTATGAGCTAGTTGCTAATATTCTCGTTGTTGATTGTGTTTTAAAAGTTAGTGATTACTGAGTTCTTGTTCTAGAATGATGTGATATCATGTTTCTTCATTTACGGCTATGTTTCTTCTCCAAGATTTACCAAAAAATATCTATGGAAGAAAATATCTGGAGAGTGATAAGTGTTTAGTAGTCTTGTTCTATTTAACAGATAAAATAGGATGTTTTTTTACCCAAGAAAGACTTCAGATTACATTCGAGAGTTCGTAGCTTAACCGCCTTGCTCTAAAAAAATATTGAATAAGCGAAGGATGTAATGAAGATGAAAAAGACGAGATTTTTGAAAAAATTTTGGATGGAAAAATTATAGTATTTAAAGGTGAGTAAAGAAGAACGATAGGATGAAAAACACTATCGATTCTCAACAAACCACTAAGTAAAACATACAAGTTTTGTTCTTGAATAAATTCTGGATGAAATAAATGCATCTCATTGATTTGAAGGTATATAACATGTGAATTGTTGGAAATATGTAATGCTTAAATCCCACACTCTGTTTTTATAGGTTGTATGAGAGTAGTTCAGTTGATTTAAAATTCTCTTAGAATTTTAAATACTTAACCGAATAGATTTAATAACAAAATATCCGAGATTTAAATGGATATTTTCGGTTATAAAATCTACTATTTTTAGATAGATATTAACAGGTTATCTAAGATTTAATTAGATTTTATCTGTTAATAAATCTAATTTTGAATATATTTTATCCGAGATTTAAATGGATATTTTCGGTTAGCAAATCTACTATTTTTGGATAGATATTATCTGATATTAAATTTAAATTTTAAATTTAAATCAGATTTTATTTGATTCTTGGACAGATTTGCCCCTGCTTTCAACCTATAAATAAGATGCTTTTCTCTCATTTTTAATCATCCCATTCAGAGTTCATCTGTCTTACTTGAGAGAGAATTAGAGAGCATCATTCTGTTCGACTCCGGTTCCGACGATCATTTCCTCTATAGTCCACTCCAAACTTTGGGTGTACACTGTTTGGAGGACCGTACTAACCTTCGGGAGACAACCGCCTAAAGTAGCGAGTACACACATTGGGGCGATTTGTTTCTAAGGCAGTGGCCTCCATACCACGACATGGTCAAACTTCCTATCAGTTCGTTCCTTAAATTTTTCCTGTCAGTGCTAACGCCCTATTTTGCAGTCTATTTAACCAACAATTTAGAAACAAATCTACTGCAAAAATGATATTATTGTCAAGGTGGTTTTGGGTTTGTTCAAGCTTGACGCACTTGACGGGTCAATAATCGAAGATGGTGGTGATCTTGAAGATAAGAATCAAAATCCTAAAGATAAGGATATTTTATTATCAGTAAATTTTATTTATTTATTTATTATTACTGTTAGTAAATTATTTTCGTGACTAACCATATATAATTTTTATTTGAATTTTGTAGATTCAAAATGGTTATGAAATATCGGTCACGATGAATTTTGGGATCATAATACAAGGAATGAAGTTGCAGGCATGATCAAAATAGACAAGGTCTACATGAATTGTGTTTCTACTTATAAGGTCAGATTATTTAAATCATGATTTATATTACATGAATTTATATTAAAGCCTTTACCTAGTCTGTAAGCTTAATGAGTATGTTTTAGACTAGGTTGTAAAAGAAGGTTAGATGACCTTTTCTAGTAGAAAACTTATCTTAAGTATGCTTAATAATTTTTTTTTTGTGGGGAATATATATATTAAGCATAACTTTTAAAAGACCTAAATGAGGAGAGAAATATTCATAAGAGTTTAATTGGAAAGTAGTGAGATAGTTTAAATAATGTATGTCTAAGATTGGTTCTTTGAAAGACTTGGTATTTAAGTATGTTTTATGCATCACCTCTCTTTCTAAACCTACCTGGTGCATTACTATGCTCATTATTCCAATTTATAAAATACTATGACTAAATAAATATTCTATACTTAGTGCAGAAGTTAGAATAATAATCTTAATAATTTTTAAGATATATTTTTAGTCATAGTAGATGAATATTTCTAGTGGTCTTTTAAGGTAAGAACCTTGTCTAAAATAAAGAGAAAATGATAGACATTAATGCTACTAAAAGATGCTTGTAGCTATTAAATCTCTTTGGGCTCTTTTCTTTAGATAATTAAGAAGGAAGAAAAGATTTGTCTATCTTAGGAGTGTGCAGAAATCTCCATAAAAATTCTCTTTATGAAAAAGATGAAAAGTGTTAGGTCTGATAGAGGTGGTGAATTTAGATCTAAATTTCTTAAAGAAGTATATGAGACGAATGACATAGTTCATGAAACTTCTGTCCCTTAATTTCCTCAACAAAACGACATAGTCGAGAGGAAGAACAGAACTTTAAAAGAGATGATAAATTCATTGTTGATAAGTTCTGAGTTAGCTGATAACATATCGGGGGAAGTCATTTTATCGATAAATTTTAAACCGAGTACCTCATAAGAAATTAGATTTAACCCCATACGAACTGTGTAAAGGTTATGCACCTAACTTGCAATACCTAAAAGTGTGGGGGTGTCTGGCTAAAGTAGGTTTGCCTAACTTTAAGAAGTCCACCATCGGTCCCTAAACCGTTGATGTAGTATTTATTGAGTATGCTACCAACACTATCGTATGATATGCTCTAGAGTTTGAGTTAGAGCCTAAACAAAGATAAAAATATCTTTTGGACCAGACTTTGTTACTTCCTTTATTTCTTAGATAAATGATCTAGACAACTTATCAAATCTTATAGCTCAAGTTTCTTGTTAGATGAGGATCCTAAAACTTATGAAGAAGCTACGAGATCTATTGACACTAGTTTTGGAGGAGTAGTTAATGATAAACTAGAGTCAATAATGTCTAAATCATGCTTGGGAATTGGTAGACTTGCCTAAAGGATTTAAACCTATCAGCAACAAATGAGTTTTTAAGAAGAAACTCATACCAGATGGGTCAATCCAGAGTAAGGCAAGGCTAGTAGTTATAGGGTTCACTTAAAAATATTAAAGAGTTTGACAATTGAGATGTCATTTATACTCGAACCCCTTTTGACACTAGCACTCATCTCGTTAAATAAAGGAAGATGTGTTTCCCAGGTTGAATATGCTAAGATTATTGAAAGCCTAATGTTCTTAGTGAACTATACTCGGCCCGATGTTGCCTATATAATGAGTAGATTAAGTAGATATACTCATAATCCAAGTGGTGAACATTGAATGACTCTTAGACGCTTACTAAAATACCTTAAGGGAATTATGGATTGGAAACTCAAATTTGTTGGCTATCCTGTTATTTGAAAGGATGTTGTGACGCCAACTAGGTTTCTGATAGTGATGAGGTAAGCTCTACGAGTAGATATGTTTTCACTTTAGGTGAAGTTGCAATCTCGTGAAAGTCTATCAAGTAGACGTATATTGCACGCTCCATCATAGAGTCAGAGTTTATAGCTTTAGACTTAACTAGGCAAGAAACCGAGTGGCTAAGGAATCTTTTAGCAAAGATACCTTTGTGGGGAAAACCGACTCCTCCGATATCTTTATTGTGAGATTCGTAATTTGCGATACATGTAGCTCTAAATCAAGCCTACAATGGTAAGAAGAGACACATTCGCATAAGGTACGAATATGTGAGGCACCTAATAAAGAACGGAGTACTTACCTTAAAGTATGTTAAGTCGGAGATGAATTTGGCTGATCCTACTACCAAAGGATTGAGCAGGAAACAAATTCTGGATTCGTCGAGGGGGATGGGTCTTAAGCCCATTTATTGAGAGATTCATGGTGGATACCCAACTTAGTTCTCTAAGTTCAATGTGGTTAAACGAAACCATGAAAGAGACTCATAGTGTACATGTCCCTTTACCCAATCCCTATGACGTTTCATGTACATGCCTAGGTTGAGCTTAAATGCTCTTAATAAATTCATAGCCAAGTTTAGGTGGTCTTAGTGAGAAAGACTTGATGAATTTACCGATTTTGGTTGAATAACTACTCTTAATAAGTTCTTAGACCTATTGCAAAGGACTAATTGAACTTACCGCTCGGAAGGATGAGTTTATTTTTAAACTCTTAATAAATTCTATCCAAAGAGGTTGGATTGTTCTATTGAGAAGAACATTATTGAATTTACTGAACAAAGAGGTTGAGTTTTTATTCTTAATGATTTCTTAGCCCAGAGTTTGGGTGGTTCATTTAATATGAACTTGAAGAAAATCACCTTATTTTCTTATGAGGTTGAGCTTTATACAAAGCTCTTAATTATTTCATAGCCCAATTTTGGGTGGTTTATGTTGAGATAAACTTGATGAAATAACCTATGTAAGTGAGAAGAGTTAGCCGCCTTCTATGAAAAACGATGGGTTATTTTTCTAGTACACTTACTAAAATCCCGAGGTAAGATGACTAAATATATATACTTTATGTATATACACATCTTCACATCGCGGACTGTGGTGGATGAAGGGATTAGTTATGTGTTATGAGTTCACCCCGATCTTAGAAAGTTCAAGACTAGTTTCACTTATCTAAGAGGAGGATTACTCATCATCACTACGTACTAGTTCAAGATTCGTTCACTATGTACTTAAGTAACTAATCTCGCAAATGCTCGTCTAGTGATAGTCGAACTTTGTGACATCATGAGGATTCTTTCACATTAGTGGGGGAATTTTGGAAATATGTAATGCTTAAATCCCACACTCTGTTTTTATAGGTTGTATGAGAGCAGTTCAGTTGATTTAAAATTCTCTTAGAATTTTAAATACTTAACCGAATAGATTTAATAACAAAATATCCGAGATTTAAATGGATATTTTCGGTTATAAAATCTACTATTTTTAGATAGATATTAACAGATTATCTAAGATTTAATTAGATTTTATCTGTTAATAAATCTAATTTTGAATATATTTTATCTGAGATTTAAATGGATATTTTCGGTTAGCAAATCTACTATTTTTGGATAGATATTATCTGATATTAAATTTAAATTTTAAATTTAAATCAGATTTTATTTGATTCTTGGACAGATTTGCCCCTGCTTTCAACCTATAAATAAGATGCTTTTCTCTCATTTTTAATCATCCCATTCAGAGTTCATCTATCTTACTTGAGAGAGAATTAGAGAGCATCATTCTGTTCGACTCCGGTTCCGACGATCATTTCCTCTATAGTCCACTCCAAACTTTGGGTGTACACTGTTTGGAGGACCGTACTAACCTTCGGGAGACAACCGCCTAAAGTAGCGAGTACACACATTGGGGCGATTTGTTTCTAAGGCAGTGACCTCCATACCACGACACGGTCAAACTTCCTATCAGTTCGTTCCTTAAATTTTTCCTGTCAGTGCTAACGCCCTGTTTTGCAGTCTATTTAACCAACATGAATGATAATAAAGAGTGTTTTGAAAAATATTGATTAAAAAAATTGAAACAGAAGAAAAGAATACCCCAGCAAGATGTCTCCGTTATGAAAGTATGAAGTTGTATAAAGTTCCCCACAAAAATAAAAGTTTTCAAGGAGGAACCGAACAACATTTTAGGAAAAATAAAGACAAAGATCTATTGAAGATGACATGCCTTCGGTCTAAAATGCAAAGGTAGATCCAAGAAAATTGCATAACTCTCGGTAATTGCACAGTCATGCATGAAGATTGGTCAATGGTTCTGCTATCATTATCGGTACTGGGTCGAGCATGAAGCCGTCTTTTGAGACAACTCTGTATGTAATATATGGAGGCAATCATTTTGATCAATCATTATATTTTTTCTACCCGCTTTTCATTTTGATCAATCATTTTGATCGGTGATGGCAATCAATCTTAGTATTGATTGTCGACCACTGAATCTATTATTTTTTTTGTTTATATTTTTAATTTTAATAAAAATCTCTGCTTTTATAGTACGTTGTTTTTGTCCTTGTGACACGTTTTTCTTCTGCCTTTTGTGAAATGTTTTTGTTTTTGATTTGTGATTTGATTCATCTATCTTTGTGGCACGTTTCAGCATACCCTAACAATCGATTGTTGTTCACACAGAGATTCAATCGATGTTAGTTTTCTGATTTATGTTTCTGTCGGTGGTCCCTTGAAAAGATTTATTCCCACTCAGTTGATGATCGTTTACCGATGAAATCAGTCCTGCGTAGCGATACTTTTTGCATGATAGTTTGGATCATCTACAACTCTTTTCTTTCTTCATTATGCGTCTCGTTTGGATAGAAATAAAGAGATTCATGAAACTTCTGAATTTTATTAGTATGCTTATTTCTATAGAAATTTTATTTTTCTTTGTTTTGGATTATAAAAATTTTTGGATTATTTAATACAATTATTTTACTTTTTGATTACAATATAATTATAATTTTTTATAAATTTAATAAAAATTTAGTGACATTTGTAAAAAAAATTAAAAATAGAAAGTGTGAGATTGTTTTCGGATTGATTTTTTGGATGCATGTGCCACTGTCAAGGATTTATTAAAAAAAATTGAGGGGTACGTACGTTTTCGAGCCCCTGCCCGGAATTGTACCAGATCAACACAATGCATCAAAATGAATATATAATCCATAATACATTATTTTTAGGTCATTAAACAATTGTTTTGCAATCAAATTGATCATGATCTTAAAAGTTGTATTAATTTTATATGTAACACTTCGATGATATTATATTTTGATCGTAAACTCAATTCATTTTTATAAATAAAAATTCTCATTTCACATCAAATTAAAATCATGTCACCAATTATGTCATAATATTTACAGTACGAAAATAGTTAAAACATTCTAAAATAGTTAAGAAATCTAAATACAATTTAATAAAATATTTGACCAATACAATTTAAACAAATAGAGTGTTAGATTAAAATTCAATAATAGTGGGCAGATATGTATAATATATATTACAATTATAAATTTTAACACGTAATTAAGTGACCAATTATGTTACACGTGTTATAGATATTAAATTATAATAGAATTAAAATTATAGATACCGTAAGGTATATTTATAATTTCATGAGGGATAGAGTTATAAATACTTAATAGTTGGTTATTAAATCAATTATATAAAGAGGTTATGGTCTAAGAATTAGGTTAACTTGCTTGTGTGGTAAGAGAAAATCTAACTTCTTAGAAGATTAAACTATTTAGAAAATTTTTATCGATTAATTCAGGTATGCTTCCGCATTCAGTTTATTTATGTTATTATTCTTAATGATTTGACATATATAGATTTTGGGTTTATATTTATATTAAATATATTTTAATTTTAACAAATGACGTTAATGTTAGAACGATTTTAAAAATCATTAAGATCTAATTATAAATTTTTTGTTCATTGATTTCTAATTTCAATGGGTCCAGTTTAATTTCGCGTACATGAATTTGCAATTGATTTGGCCACAATATGCAATTTTTGTTGCTGTTATGCGGGATTTTTTTTCCTTCTAATTTCATTGATTTGGGTTTTGCACGAATTGTTTTTAGTTGTTATTTATCGAACAAATAATATTATGTTAAAGTTTAATTTTATTACGTTAGAAATTAAAAGATTTCATGTTCTTTTATAAGTTCTTTAATTTAAACAACTGCAAATTAAATTTCTCCTTTGGATACCAAGTTTTTTTAAGTAATCTCATATTTACTTTATTATTATAAAACATATATTTAATTTAAAATATATATTTAATTCGGTTGAACCAAAATTTTAATTTTGATCGTTAAGTATTAGGTTAAATCTTTAAAAATAAATATATATTAAATTCGGTTAGATCAAAAAATTTAGTTTTGATTATTGGTAATAAAGAGAAATAAAATTAATTTTAGTTTTGTCATGGTGAATTTACCATGATTCAAAAAAATTATAATCATGCTAGTTTTTGAAGTTTTATATTCGGTTTATTAAGTTATGATCGAATAATCTTTCGGCGTTTTACTTTTAAAGTATACTACTTCTTTACATAGTTAATTAATATATTTAGTATTTAATTTTGATTATATGTTATTATATATTATAAAATTAATATATAATTGATATTGATATTTCAATTCGGTTTGATCAAAATTTATTTTTCGATTATTAAATTATTATGGTTATTTTAAAGTTTTAAGTCATTATTATACAAATTACTCATTTGTATGATACTTATGTTTTTGGCTTTTAGTTAAAGATTAAATACTTTGATCGACTTTAGTTTTGGTAAAAATATATTTAACGAATTTTGAAGAACAATCAAAAATTTTGGTTTTTTGGATTATGATAGCCCATTAAGACTTAATTGAGTTTATTTTGAAAACTTAAGGATTATTAAAAATTTCAACTTTGACTATTATAAATATTAAGTTTGAATACTGATATATTTATATTATATATTTTAAGATAAATTAATTAAATCATTAAATACTAAAGTGTTCTCTACTGCGAAAATTGTCGGGATTGATCGAGAATCCTAATTAGATTAGAACTAAGAATCAATGAACAAAAAGCTGTTATCTAACTTCTGAGGACTCTATAGCTCTTATCTCCCCAGATTTAGAGACTTTATTATTCAAGTATCAATCTTTATTCTCGGAACCTCAAGGATTACCTCTTATTCGATCACATGACCATGTCATTATCTTACAACCCAACTCTAAACCAGTGAATCTTAGACCATATCGTTTTTCTCACTATCAAAAAGCTGAGGTGGAGAAACAAATTTTTGATATGTTGGCTTCTTCCATCATCCTAACAAGCCAAAACCTATTAGCCCCACCTTGTCTACTAGTGAAGAAAAAGGATGGCTCTTAGAAGTTATGTATTGATTATCGATAACTCAGCTCCATGACTGTCAAAAATAAATTTCCTATTCCTATAGTGGAAGATCTACTTGATAAGCTACAAGGGGCTAGATATTTCTCTAAGATTGATCTTAGATCAGGTTATTGGTAGATTCACATTAAACCTGAGGATGTCCATAAAATTGCTTTTCGAACTCATCAAGGCCATTACGAGTTCAAGATTATTCCCTTTGGGCTGACAAATGCCCCAACAACCTTCTAATCTCTTATGAATGATCTCTTTGCCACTGCCTTGAGAAAGTTCGTCTTTATTTTTTTTGATGTTATCTTTATCTATAGAATCACTTGGGCAGACCATTTATGGCATTTAGAATATGTCCTTCAATTGCTCCAATAACATCAATTCTTTGCAAGAAAGAGTAAATGTTTTTTTGGTCAGTTAAAGCTCGAGTACTTAGGCCATGTGATATCTGTCGAGGGGGTAACTACTGATGCTTATAAGGTTCAAGCTATGAAAGAGTAGCCCTTGCTTACTAATTTAAAATCCTTAAGAGGATTTTGATGCATCACTGATTATTATCGAAAATTTGTGAGAAATTATGATGTCATCAGTAAATCATTGACATGGATGCTTAAAAAGGAATCATTTTCTTGAACTACTGAAGCACGAAATACTTTTGAATCCCTCAAATCTGCTATGTGTTGCACTCCTGTATTAGCACTTCTTGATTTTTCTAAACCATTTTGTTTAAAAACAAATGCTAGCTCAACAGGAATAGGTGTTGTCTTATCTCAAAATGGAAGGCTTATTGCTTATTTAAGCAAACATCTCAGTCCAAAAAATACTAGTCTACTTGTGTATGAGAGAGAATATTTGGTTATTCTTATGGCTATTGTTAAATAGAGGCATTACTTGGAAGGAGATCTTTTTGTTATTAAAACAGATCATGAACCCCTTAAATATGTTTTGGATCAAAAGCTAACTACTGCTATCCAAAAGAGAGGGCTCACAAAACTCCTAGGCTTAAAATATGTCATTCAATTTCTAAAAGGAAAGACAAATTAAGCTGCAGATGCATTGTCTCGTAAGGAGGACACTCATTCTAAATTTTATTAGTTACAAGCCACAGGTATCACGCCTGCTTGGGTTCTTGATATTGAAGTCAGTTACAAAGATGACCCCTTGGCTATAGAAAAATTGACAGCTTTGGTCATTCAACCTACTTTTATCCCAGATTAGACACTCAAACAAGGTATCTAAAGATGCAAGGATCGAGTTTATGTTGGCAACACTGGTGACCTTCGACAAAAACTTTTAAAAGTTCTACATGATCCCCCTAAGGAGGATATACAAGTATTCAAGCTACTTATTATAGACTAAAACTCTATTTTTGTTGGTTAGGGATGAAACTTACTGTTAAGTCTCATGTTAATCAGTGTGATGTTTGCCTACGAACTAAACTAAAGAGGAGCATGTCCTTAGTCCTGGTCTTTTGCAGCCAATTCCTATTCCACAACATGCTTGGAAAGTCATTTCGATGGACTTCATTAAGGGTTTGCAAAAATCTTCTAAATTCAATTGAATACTTGCTGTTATTGATAAATTTACTATGTTTGTTCACTTTATTGCCCTCTTACATCCCTACACTATGACTGAAATTACTAGGGTGTATTTGGATCAAAATTTATCGCATAAATGGTCCTCCTAAGATTTTCATCTCTGATCGAGACAAGACCTTTACTAGCTTGTTCTGGAAGAAGCTTTTTAATCAATTGCGTACTACCACTCACTTTACTACTGCTTATCATCCACAGTCTGATAGCCAGACCGAGAGACTCAATCAATGTGTGGAACAATACTTACGTAGTCTATGTTTTTTGAAGCCTATATCTTGATCTAATTTTTTACCACATACCGAATGGTGGTACAATACCAACCATCACACTACTCTGGGTATGACTCCCTTCAAAGCACATCATGGCTTTCCTCATAAGGACTTGCTTGTTTAGACAGATTCTAGAGTACACAATGTTCAACACTTATTAACCGAAAGGACTACACTCAACAATTTACTCAAGGAGAATCTATCTAAGGCATAACACCGCATGGAACATTATGTTGATAAACACTGATCAAAAAGAAGTTTTAATGTCGGAGATTAGGTGTACCTTGCCTTCAACCATATTGTCAATCGTCAGTGTCTCTTCGACGCAACTTGAAACTTTCAGCTCGATACTTTGGTCCCTACAAGATCATCGAGAGAATTGAGTCAGTCGCCTATAAACTTCAATTACCAGATCACGCAAAGATTCATCCGATCTTTCACATCAATTTATTAAAGAAAAAAATTAGAGACTCTGCTGTTACCTATCGTGACCTCTAAGGTAACTGTGGATGGTACTTTGAAGGTTTACCCGGCCTTGGTCCTCGACAAACGCATGGTGAAGCGTCATAACCAGACATTCACACAATTATTGATTCAATGGACAAACCTCGGTCCTATCGATGCGACTTGGGAAGATTATATAGTGTTGAAATCTTAATTCCCTGATTTTGATCATTGGGGACAAGGATCATCTGCAGGAGGGGGTATTGTCATGGTCGAAGCTGTGAAGGAAAATGAAGGGGAGAAATCGTAAGAGGAATTAGGGATTGATCTGATGAAATTAGGAAAAAAGGTTGGAATGATACTTGAGAAGGAAAACAACACCGTTCGGGGAAAGGAAAAAGGAGTTGAACTAGACTAAGGAGTTGAACCGAGGCAACCGGTTTATTCAATTATGAGTCATATTATTTTTTTTTACTTATGTAAGGTTGATGCCAAGTGTGCGAGTCCATAGATTACACCTGTCCAAAACTAACTAATTGGTGTACCTATTTTAACAGTACTCTGAGCTCTAGCAAGCATGAATTGAATTTTTATCAATGAAATATTTTCTCTCTTATACCATATCTTTTTCAACCTCTTAAACCTTTTCTTCTAAAAGTATCCACCCATTACAAAGATATCCATGAGAGAAAAGAGAAATAATATTTAAGATTATTATTCAGTATTTCATTAACAAAATAAGAATATTAATAGAATGATATAAAATAACCTGATCAATTTTTTTTATGAAAGCATAAAAATTCTAACTTGCAAAAGTGTATTGATGTCATTCAAAAAGAGTATAATTTTATGCAAGACAATAAAGTTTAAGAACTTGTCTAATTACCTTAAGATGTAAACCAATTGGTTGTAAATGGATATTTAAAATTAAGAGGATGTAAATGATAATGTGAACAGGTATGAGGTATGTCTTGTATCTAAAGGATATATTCTAAAAGAAGACATTAATTTGTAGAGACTTTCTCTCAAGTTATACTGAAAGACTTTTTTAAAATAATCATGACACTTGTTGCTTTTTAATCTTGAGCTACATAAGATGGATGTTAAGCTTGTATTTTTCAATAGAAATATTGAATAAATAAATTATAGGATACATTCATTGATTAATGTTTAATGATACAAAATTAATGATATAAATTAAAGAAATTCATCTATGAGCTTAAGTTGAACTTGATGAGTGCCTAAAAGGCAGTAATTTACTACCCTTCCCATGGTACTTTATGCATCTATTATATACCAACTTGAATCGAAATATAGACTCTTTGCTCAAATATTGGATATTTCATTATCATCACTTACAAAGTTAATATTTATAGAGAATGCAAATATTTTTACATATTTTGTACATGCAGGAATATCCAAAGCAGAAGCGGCAGAGAAGCAGTGTTGCGGCCGAGGCAGAAGCAAGGCCACGGCAGAATCCAGTGTGGCAGCACCAACAATGGAGGCGCAACGAAAGATAAAAATATAAAGAATATTCTGGAAGATGCAGCGCACCAATTGGACCAGGCTAGTGCGCTAAAAGCCCAATTCAAAGACCAAGCGGGAAAACCCTTCTAGAAGGCGGCAAACTTGGAAATATCAGATACCTTGAAGAAAACTTATTCCCTACTCCAAGTTGAAGTCTATTTAGGAAAGGTTTACCCTAGGTTTAGACTATAAATAACCTAGCCGGCCACAATGTTAAGGGAGCCGATTTAGAGAGAGCTGATTTAGAGAGAGACGACTTAGAGAGAAACCCTTTGAGTCGAACTTTCTCCCTAATAATTGTGCTTAACGACAATATGTTCTAAACTTCTTAGGGATAGGTGAAGGTTGTCGATACTAGTGAGAGGAGATTGATTCTTGCATTCTTGTTCTTTTGCAATAATAAAATCAAAGTTTGCTTATCCTATTGCCATTCTTTGTTCTTGTATCCAAGCCTGAGAGGGAAGTTTGCAAGCAATCTACTTATCTAGCATTGAGAGGTATAGATTCACGAAAGGGATAAGTACGGTGTTGTAGACACTAAATCGGCCTATACTCTTATGGAGACACTAAGAGATAGGTTAAGAGTTTCAGCAGCTAAAAGAAGTGTTGGATTGGTTGGTGGTTATCTTTGATTTACGCTGAGAGGTATCGTCAAGGACTGGTCATCAACAGCACTCTGACTCAGAGATGAGCTGAGTCACTTATGGACACTTTGCTGAACTTTGATGCTTCTACCCAAGAGCAAGAGATTGTCGCGGCAGAGGAACACCAATGTGGCCGAGGCAGTATCTGCAATACTGTCGAAGCAGTGTTGCGTGATTGCATTGGACAAGAAGAAGATCAATTGAATCCACTAATTGACGCAACTGGATTCTACCCACTTTCTCTATATTGTCTTCAACCTTTTTATTTTATGTTTTGTTATTTAATTATTTAGTTAGATAAAACAAATCAACTTATTTGTGTTTTTACTTTATTTTCAGGAGCAAGGGAACAAAGGAGGACATATTAAGTATACCAATCCCTGTGTAGACGATACATGATATACTTATCATTTTATTACTTAACGACGTATACACTTGCACTCAAATTGCGCTTATACCACACGCATCAAGTTTTTGGCGTCGTTGTTGGGGATTGACAACTAAATTTTGTTTTCTTTATTTTTCTTGCTCTTTAACTAGTCTTTATTTAACTCTAACTTCAAATATTTATTTAACTTTAATTTTATTTATTTTTATTTTTATTTTTATTAACTTTTATTTATTTGGTTTATGACTAGGGCAAACCCGAGTGGACCATTGTACGAGTTGGATCCTGAGATTGAACGAACAAGATATAATCTGAGACGAAATATGTTCCAAGCTATGGACAATCCACTAAGAGGACAAATCCCACCTATTGATCATAATGTACTACCGCCAGCAATGCCGCAGCAGCCAATGCCGCAGCCATTGCCGAGGCAGCTCACTGTTAGAGACTATCTGGTGGAAGATTTAAACAGACTCAAACCTGGCGTAGTCACACCTAAAATCGAAGCAACTCACTTTGAGCTCAAACCAGTGATGTTCAACATGTTGAACACAATTGGACAGTTTAGTGGATCTGCTACTGAAGATGCAAGACAGCATCTCAAATCTTTCATGGAAGTGTGCAACTCTTTCAAGATTCAAGGAGTCCATGAAGATATTTTACGATTGAAATTATTCCCCTATTCACTAAGGGATAGGGCGAAAACCTGGTTGAATGGTATCCCAACAGGATCCATAGGATCTTGGGAGGAACTTTGCCGAGAATTCATTAAGAGGTTCAATCCGACAAATCTCTACGACCGTATTCGTAATGAAATCACGTCATTCTGGCAAGATGAAGATGAACCGATATATGAGGCATGAGAATGTTACAGAGAACTATTAAACAAATGCCCACTATATGGTTTTCCCTTATGGATGCAAGTCTCAATGTTTTATAATGCTACTAATGCCTCCATAAGGATGATGCTAGACGCTTCCGCAAATGGGACACTTTTGGATAGAGCACCCGCGGAAGCCATTGAAATTCTGAACAAACTCGCAAGGAACGATTTCTAATTTCCCACATCAAGGCGAGGAGGAATGAGACGTCATGCCACAACCCATGAATTAGATACATCAAGTTCGATGGCAGCACAATTGGCTTCTCTAACCAAGATGGTTCAGAATATGCAAACCCAAAGAAGCATACATGAGGTTAAGGCAGTTAACTCATCGGATTGCATGCTAGATGAAGAGACCAACCTATATGTTAGAAATTATAACAGAAACAACCCAATGATGTACAACAATTATAATCCATCTTGGAAAAGGCATCCGAATTTTTCATGGAGTAACCCTAACAATGCCTTGAATCCAATTAATCAATCCCCTGGATTCCAGCATCAGAAACTGAACCTGCAGCACCAGAACACTCAGCAACCCATGCCACAACAACAGGTACAACAACAACAGTCTCTAAATACATTGCAGATTCTCTCACGGCTTTTATGTCAAAGACTGATGCTTACATGATGGAGAATAGCTGCTTCATGAAGCGTACTGATGACTTCATGAACAGAACTGAGATGAGACTGTAGAACCAGGAGGCCGTAATAAAATCTCTAGAAACCCAGGTTGGTCAATTTGTCCAACGATAAAACACTCGACCACCAGGGGGTTTGCCTAGCAATACTGAAGTTGCTAAGGTGTTAGGCCACGAGCAATGCAAAGTAATCACAACTAGAAGTGGCCTACGATTGAAAGATAAAGAAGGGACCTCAGACGATAAAGTTCAACTAGAAAAGCAACATCATGAGGACTCAAAGGCTGAGCAGGACCCTACCGAAAGCTCTGCCACGGAAACAGAACCAGCAGTATCAGAACCATCTGTCGAGGCAGCTGCAGACAAATTCACCCCAGGTATTAAACTCAATATCCAAGGAAACCTGGAGGATATCAGACCACCACCTCCTTTCCCACAGAGGCTAAAGAAGCAAAAACAGGACCACCATTTTCAGAAGTTCCTAGACATCTTGAAGCAGGTCCATATCAACTTGTCGCTAGTTGAGGCTATTGAACAAATGCCCAACTATGCCAAGTTTTTAAAGGACATAGTATCCAAAGAAGAAGGCTAGGAGAATTTGAAACGGTGGCAGCCACTGAAGGTTGCATGGTCATGCTGCATAATCGCATGCCACCCAAATTAAAAAATCCTAGATGCTTCATAATTCCTTGTGTGATTGGAGATGGTTATAAAGGAAAGGCCTTATGCGACTTGGGAGCAAGCATCAACTTAATGCCAAAATCAGTTTTTCAGAAACTTGGAATAGGACGGGCAAAACCAACAACAGTACTGCTCCAACTTGCGGATCGGTCCTATGTGCACCCTGAAGGCAAAATTGAGGACATTCTGGTGAAAGTTGACAAGTTCATATTTCTTGTCGACTTTCTTGTCCTTGATTGTGAGGCCGACGACAATGCACCGATCATATTGGGTCGACCTTTCCTTGCTACTGGACGCACCATCATTGATGTGGAAAATGGCCAGCTCACAATACGAATAAATGATCAACAAGTCAAGTTGAACGCCTTCCATAATTTACCAAACTCAGACGCTCCAACAGAATGTAAGGTTCTCCATACATCGAATAAGGGTACTAAAACATCCTGCCTGGGCAGCACGCTCGACAGATTGTTCGGTAAAAGAATAAAACCCAAAGGAGAAGCCGAACGCACTGAAGGGACTGGCCAACTCATGATGAAAGATACGGGTCAGCAAGAGAGAATGAAAGCGGGAGATGCATTTACATGCACTCCACAAGTAACATAATATCTTCTCTTCAAATTTAATTATTATATTAGGATTAGTTTATATAATATTATTTTCAGTATTCTTATTTTCAGTATTTTATGTTATTATTTTTAGTGTTTTTAATTTTTTTTAAAGTTTTGAATGCATGACAAATTTTGTCATAGCAGGTAGTCTGCTGCCGCGGAAACACTGTGCCAGAGCCGCAGAATTCCTAACGGGCAAAAACAGTGTAACGGCTCTCTGCCAAGAAACCCGCCGTGGCAGTAACTGCGCAACAAGGCAGTAAATGCCCAACGGCTATATTTAATAGTCATATTTTTACAGCCTATATAAGCAGACTCATTGTTGTGCATTATTTACTTTTGCATTCTTGTTATCTTTACTTTCTTGAACAATCTTGCTCTCACTATATCTTGAACTTTTTAGAACTCTCTGCATTCCTACCTACATTCTTACAGCTATTTTCAAGAATATCTCATCAACATCATCCATGGCAGCATACCGACGATTTGCCAACAACAACATAGCAGAACGTTTCCAAAGATCTTTTGTTGCACGACAGTTATGGGAAGAACAAGGATTTTAGCATACCACTGAAGAAAACTTAGGCATCGACCAATTCTTGTTCGACAGAATCGAAGACCAGGATTGGGAAAAATTTTGCCTCCAACCTCCCATAGCAAATGCCACAATTGTGAGAGAATTCTATGCGTATTGCCCGAACAAGGACACGCTATTCATCTACTGTCGGGCAAGCCAGTAAAGCTTGATACCGAGTCCATCAACGATTACTACGGCGTTATCCCCATACACGATGAACATGGTGAATTTGCAGCTAATATCGAGGAATATGAGGCTATCAAGGACGAACTTTGCTACGACAACACACCATGGGAAACCGGTGCCCATAGGGGTTGTGTAACAAGGCTCAACCTTAAACCCGAAGCTAAGCTTTGGTGCATATTTGTCAAGCGACGCCTCATGCCCACCTCCTACAATAGCACAGTTGATAGAAAAGATTGTTGCTCATTCATTCAATCATCAACAAAAGGACCATCAATGTTGGAGAAATCATTCTCCAAGAAATCTATGATTGTGGTAAGAAAGAACGAGGTCCATTATATTTCCCTAGTTTAATCTCTGCCCTATTATTGCTGCAGGTGTCCCTATAGAAGCAACCGATGAATACACAACACAAAAGCAAGGATGGACAAAAGAATTCTTCCATAGAGTGATGCAGATCACCCAAGCAGACCCAGTGCAAGAAACACCTCAACAATTCACTGTCGACTACACTGTCGGAGGGCAGTACACGGTAGAAGCATCTGACCATGCCCAAGCCATTGCCGTAGCAAATCCATATCAGTAGATTTTGCAGAGGATGACACACATGGACCTGCTCCAGCAACGATATATGGAATATCAGAGAGATTTCAACAACACTCTTGCCAACATGCTGATCCAGAATTTTCCCACCCATGGAATGTAATTTTCAGAATTCCCTCCAAACGTTTTTGTCACTGTCGCATCGTACACAGAAACAACACTAGTTCCAGGGCCTAAACCATTCTTTATCGCTAGGCCACAACAACAGTTTCACGCGACCGAACCATCCAGACCTGCAGGTATGGCCGCAACATCATCCAGCAGCAGGTGTCCATCAAAGAGGAGAGTTGTCTTCAACTCTCCACCACAGAATCCTATCCCCATAGGCAGTTTTTTCTAAAGATAGTCTCTCTCGATAGATTCATGAGTATGTATATGAGAGCTCATCGCATACCCAAGAGAGAATACCAACTGCAGAGGCAGGGGGAGAAACAGAGGTGATGTATACAGACAAAGAAGAAGATGGAGATGAAGTTACATCCCCATTGCAGAAACAAACGCCCACTAGAGTACAGCCACCCCAGTAGGCAAAAACACAACAATCACCAGGACAAAGATCATGAATGAAAGCATCGGCAAGAATACCTAGGAGGGCAGCTATTTCCAGCAGCTCTTCTGAATCACAATCAGAATCTATTTAATCCCTGCTATTTTATTATACTTGTTTTCTTTTGTTTGCCTTATATTTTGAGCATTAAGGACAATGCTCGGTTTGAGTTTGTGGGAGATTAAAGATACAGAAGCACTGCTGAGGTAACCCACTACCGAGGCATTACCATAAAAGGGAGTAAATTTTTCTAAATTTTTTTTATTCTCTTTTCTTGAACTTATGTTTGTAATCTTGCACTACCCTATGTCAGCTTTGCTTTAGTTTACTCCTTTAAGGCTATAGAAATCTTTCTCCTTACCATGACCAAGTTCTGTTTCGAAAGGATAACCATAGGATACTCATGGAATAAAACTTAGAAGCTTGCTTTAGGGCTAGACAGAAAATAAACACTTTTTGGACTTGTTTGATTTAGGAGTTCTTTTAATAAACTTAGGTGATAAAGACTTGGAACTTGTTGGAGAAATAACTAGAGGTGCCTATCACCGACTCTAGTTTTGCTCTCCTTCATGCTAGAGGTTCCCGAAATTGGTTCTAGTATGCTAAATAAGTGGTTAATAAGAAAGAAAAAAAGAATAAATAAGAAAAAGAAGGAAATAGAAAACGCATATCTTGAGGTACCCGAAATTGTCTCAACACTTGTTGTTTTAAGGAGACAACTTTAGTCCAAGATTCTACTTGTCTAGAACTTAGATTTTATCTAAGAAAGCCTTGAATCAGCCTTGTCCATTAAACGCACACACTCACCTAGCCTTATAGCTTGTTTCTTAGTAAAAGTCCTTGGGTAAACTAGTGGCTAAAACGGAGAGATAGACATGACCATGGTGGGGAGAATAGATGGAAGAGTAAGACCAAATGGGAGTAAGGTTCGGCAATTTGATGTTTGACATTGCTTGAGGACAAGCAATAGTTCGATTTTTGGGGTATTTGATGAGTGCCTAAAAGGCAGTTATTTACTACCCTTCCCATGGTACTTTATGCATCTATTATACACCAACTTAAACCGAAATATAGACTCTTTGCTCAAATATTGGATATTCCATTATCATCACTTACAAAGTTAATATTTATAGAGAATGCATATATTTTTACATATTCTGTACATGCAAGAATATCCAAAGCAGAAGCGGCAGAGAAGCAGTGTTGTGGCCGAGGCAGAAGCAAGGCCACGGCAGAATCCAGTGTGGCAGCACCAACAATGGAGGCTCAACGAAAGATAAAAATATAAAAAGATAAAAAAGATGTAGCGCACCAATTGGACCAGGCTAGTGCGCTAAAAGCCTAATTCAAAGACCAAGTGGGAAAACCCTTCTAGAAGGCGGCAAACTTGGAAATATCAGATACCTTGAAGAAAACTTGTTCCCTACTCCAAGTTGAAGTCTATTTAGGAAAGGTTTACCCTAGGTTTAGACTATAAATAACCTAGCCGACCATAATGTTAAGGGAGACGATTTAGAGAGAGTTGATTTAGAGAGAGACGACTTAGAGAGAAACCCTTTAAGCCGACCCTTCTCCTTAAGAATTGTACTTATCGACAATATGTTCTAAACTTCTTAGGGATAGGTAGAGGTTGTCGATACTAGTGAGAGGAGATTGATTCTTGTATTCTTGTTCTTATGCAATAATAAAATCAAAGTTTGCTTATCCTATTGTCATTCTTTGTTCTTGTATCAAAGCCCGAGAGAGAAGTTTGCAAGTAATCAATTTATCTAGCATCAAGAGGTATAGATTCACGAAAGGGATAAGTACGGTGTTGTAGACACTAACTCGACCTATACTCTTGTGGAGGCACTAAGAGATAGGTTAAGAGTTTCAGGAGCTAAAAATGTTGGATTGGTTGGTGGTTATCTTTGATTTACGCCGAGAGGTATCGTCAAGGACTGGTCATCAACAACACTCTGACTCAGAGATGAGCTGAGTCACTTACGGACACTTTGCTGAACTTTGATGTTTCTGCCCAAGAGCAAGAGATTGTCGCGGCAGAGGAACACCAATGTTGCCGAGGCAGTATCTGCAGTACTGTCGAAGTAGTATTGCGTGATTGCATTGGACAAGAAGAAGATCAATTAAATCCACTAATTGGCGCAACTGGATTCTACCCACTTTCTCTATATCGTCTTCAACCTTTTTATTTTATGTTTTGTTATTTAATTATTTAGTTAGATAAAATAAATCAACTTATTTGTATTTTTACTTTATTTTCAGGAGCAAGAGAATAAAGGAGGACATATTAAGTATACCAATCCCTGTGGAGACGATACACGATATACTTATCATTTTATTACTTGACGACGTGTACACTTGTACTCAAATTGCGCTTGTACCACAAGCATCAAAACTCTCATTAATAAAATTATAAATTTTATATTGATTATCTCATTCGATTTTGAGATAAAATTTCGTTGACAATTGTATGTACTACAAGTTCAGTGGGAGTAAACCAAGCGATACTCATATTACTAAAGAAGATAAATGTTATCTTACTCAAAGCCCAAAAAATAATCTTGAAATTAAGAAAATATAAAAGATTCCATATGAATAAGCTATTGTGAATCTAATTTATGTTCAAGTATGTATGTGTTCAGATATTGCTTACATTGTTGAAATGTTAGACATATATTTAAGCAGATCTAATATAGACCATTGGATAGAAGCTAATAGACTTATGAAATATCTTTAGAGAACAAAAATTACATGCTCGCATATCAAAGTTCTAGTAAGTTAGAGATCACCAAGTTTACAGGCTTCGATTCTACTAGAATATTGATGCAAAAGATTCTATCACATGAGATGTTAATTTTAGATTGAATAGAAAGACCACTACAATTATTTGTGATACTAAATATGAATTCATTTATTCTATAAACAATAGGAACACTTTAAAATTTAGTTCCTAGTTGTTAAAGAAAATTTAGAGTGATTGTGTGTCTATAGAGTATGTTGATACAAACTTCATAATTGCATGCTTATTGAGAAACTTTCACCCTAGGTCTTTCTTGAGCACACTACTCATGTGAGTGTAATGTTATTCAAGGATATTTAATTTTAGCGGGAGTTTATAATTTTGATAAATGCTCATTTATTTTAGACACGGTTTTAATTATATCAAGTTAAAGTTAATTTAAGATTATTTTTGGAGAGATAAAGTTATTTTGACTTATGAACACTATGAATTCAGTAAAGTTTGATCTCACTAAATTTGAGGGCCAGTTGGAAAAAGGCATGTACGGTTCATATTTATATGTAATTTCTATGCTACGCATTTATGATTGATCTATGTCATTTGGTTATGTTTGTATACGTGACCATTGATTAGTCCAATCACGATTGATATGATGAAGGCCGCTTTGATCCTATATGGATATAATTGATGGACGATATTATTATAAAAAACCTATTATATGGAGAAAATTTTAGAGCTCATAAGGTTATACATTTGTAAGGAACCATATGTTGCCCAAGTAGGAGATTATTGGATTAAAATTCCATAATAGTAGGCACATATGTATAATGTATATTTTTATTAGAAAGTTTAACACATAATTAAGTGACCAATTATGTTACATGTGTTATAGATATTAAATTTTCATGCAATTAAAAGTGTAGATACCGTAAGGTGTATTTATAATTTGATGAGGGACAGAGTTATAAATATTTAATAGTTGGTCATTAAATCAACTATATAAGAGGGTTATGTTCCCCAAGAATTAGTTTAACTTGCATATCTATTTTCCCTATCTAAGAGTTGTGTGGCAAGAGATAATCGAACTTCTTGGAATATCAAACTATCTGGAAAATTTTTATCGATTAGTTTAGGTATGCTTCTATATTCAGTTTATTTATTTTATTGTTCTTAATGATTTGATATGTATAGATCTTGGATTTATATTTCTATTGATTATATTTTAATTCTAACATAGAGTTACAATACCAAGGGTCCTAGGAATACATAGCCAACTACATCTAAGTACTTGTACTCTACCAACGGTTAATGTTGAAGATCCTTGATGATGATGCTTTGCTACGCTCAAACCACCAACTTATCTGCGCACAAAAATACATTATGAACGTTGAGGTACAAAAACTCAATGGATACACAACCTATCGACTGCGCTTCAAGTGAATCATAACTATGCATATGCTAAATGAGATAGGACAATATGGTATGAAGTAATGACTCTACCGTAATCTCCTAAACACATGATATGATCAAAAAATAACCAATATATATATAAACAAACCAAGAGTGAGCCTCAATGTCATTCGATACTAGGAGGACCACTCATGCTTGGAATCTATCATCAAACAAAGTTATCACTCGAAATTTCGCATCGATAACCTTTAATACATCACCTATAATCTCACATCGAATGGTCTTTATTATGTCACAAAACTCACTCACTAGGTATCTGGATCTCACCATACAAATACTCAAACCACAAAACGATCCACCAAGGATCCCTAGACCATGCTATTAAAAGCAACCATCAATATTCAACTAATACAAGTCATAAATATCATACCAACATTTAAATCACTCATTCCAGGTTTTGATATTTATTATGTAGCCTGAAGGAATATTAGAAACTATTACAACGATTTATTGAACCTCCAAACTCAAAACATAAAAACTTTGATAGACTATTTTGTGTGTATCGATATACACCCCATGCGATACCTTTATATGTTTATCGATCCCCCCATACATTTATCAATACCGATATTATATTTAATGTATTTAACCCGTAAAGGCATACTGATATGCCTACATAGCATTTTGGTAAACTACATCGGTACTCATATATTAAGTATCATTCCCAAGTTTGTACTGATACACTGTTTGGTGTAACAATACCTAAAGTGATTGCGTGTATTTGATTTAGCGCACCCATACTGATATTCCCCGTGACAGTATCGATCCACCTAAGAGGAATTTCCCATATTAAAAGATGAATGTACCAATACTTAATCTCAAGTATCGATACCCGAGCCTAAAAAACACGACCTGAAGCTCAAAAATCCCCTATTTTAACCTCAAATACATGCCTATTAATCGATAATCGTTACTACTTGTTACTAAAAGAATTTAGATGAGTTTCTAACCATTTTAACCTAAAGTAATGTCCATAATTAAGATTTTCATTGATACACAAATAAGCTCCAACTATAACGAAAATCGCCCTAAACAATCAAGCATGCAAATAGAGATGATACACATGAAAATTACGGGATTGAAAAGTGTACTAACCTCTAAAGCAAGCTGATAAAACCTCTCACTCAACTCTTCAAGCTCTCTCCTTCTCAAGCTTAAGGATGGTTCTTCTTGTTCTCTCACTAAATGATTGAGCACCAAAGAATTACCACTCTATTGTAACGATTTAAGGAAGCTATAAACGAAATCTGACCATCTTAAGGCTCTCCAAAGCTCAATCTCGTCCTCACCCTCAAAACCCACAAAAAACTAATCTCTCACCATTTCTTACTAAACTTACCTTGCTAGATAGATTCCCTTGAGCTGAGCAAACTTCCGTCTATCAACCAAAAGAGTTTCCACAAGAAAAAGTTTCAAAAACAACCTTTGTAAAAGATATTTGGAGAGAAAATGGTTGAGAAAGAAAAAGGGATTAAGACATTAAGGAAGGGTGACATCACCGCTACATTATGCAGAAAATGTCACCCTTTCTACCTATTTTCCCTCAAAGCCCTTTATCAAAACACACTAGCCCAAACCATCATAAGCCCAAACAAGACTCTCAAAGCCCAAACACGAGGCTAATTGTCTTGGGTTAACCCGATATTCGAATTCCAAAATTCAGGTCGTGACAACTCTTCCCTATTTAAAGAAAATTTTGTCCTAGAAATTTATCTAGGGAAACAAGTCTGGATAAAGCTTCCTCATGTCAGCCTCTACCTTCCAAGCAGCCTCCTCGATTCCATGATTTCTCCAAAGCATCTTAACAAGAGGTATAAACTACTTATTCTGTAGCTTCTTATCTTCTTTGTCAAGCACTCTCATCGGCTTATCTTCATAGGTTGAATCTATATTAAGCAAAACATATTCAAGTGATAAGATATGCAAAGGGTCTGAAGGTAACGCCTCAACATCTTCTCTCATTGAGCTCGGTTCAGCACAAATATTTCTTACACTTTTGCCCATACAAAGCCTGAACGGTGCCATTTTGATACTTGACTAGTAATTGTTATTGTAAGCAAAATTAACCAATGTAAACTATTCTTCCTAACTACCTTCAAATTTTATAACAAAACACCGAAGCATATCTTTTTGAATTACAATGACACGTTCAAATTGACCATTAGTTTTTGGGTGAAAAACTATGCTAAAGTGCAACTTGGTGTCCAAAGCACTATGAATCTTCTTCCAAAACCTCGCTATGAACCTCTGATCTCTATTTGGTATGATTGAGGATAGAACTCCGTTCAATCTCATGATCTCCTTGATATATAACTGAGCTAACCTTTCCATGTTGAATTCCATGGGTACAGGCAGGAAATGAGCCAACTTCATCAAACGGTCAACTATAACACATATAACGTCATACTTTCTTTGTGTCTTTAGCAACCCCGTGACAAAGTCTATTGTGACCCAATCCTACTTCTACTATGGAATCTATATATGTTGAAGTAAACCCAAAGAAACCTGATGTTCTTTTTTCACTTGTTGACATGCCAAACATCTTGTTGTAAACTCTGAGACATCCTCTCTTTATACAAGGCCACCAATAGAATGGTCGAAGATCTTGCTACATCTTGTTTCATCTCAAATATATGATGTAAGGGTTATGATGCGCTTCCCTGACGATATGGTCTCTCAAATCCTCTAAAGTGGGAAAATACAATCGTCCTTTAAAGCACAAGTACTCACCGTCTCATACTTCAAAGTTCAAAAGCTCACCTCTTTGAAATTTCTCTATTTATGCTACGAAGTAATCATCCAACATTTGTGTCCTCTTTATCTTTTTGTACTAAGTTGGGCTCAACTCGAACCTCTACTAATAGCCCATCATCATATGTCATCCTTAAATGAGTGACCATAGATCTCAAGTTCGACATGGACTTACAACTCAAGGCGTCACCTACCACATTTGTCTTGTCTGGGTGATACTCTATTATGCAGTCATAATCCTTTAACTCGATCAAACAATGTTGTCTCAAGTTCAAATTCTTCTAGGTGAGTAGATACTTTAAATTCTTGTCGTCCATGTAGATGTAGTATTTCTCCCCATAAAAATGATGCTTCCAAATCTTTAATGCAAAGATAACTGTAACGAGTTCTAGATCATGGGTAAGGTAGTTTTGTTCATGTGGTTTGAGTTGCCTAGAGGCATAGGCAACCGTCTTTCCTTCTTGCATAAGAACACACCCCAAACCATTCAATGATACATCATTAAACACAACATAGTCCTTTTCTGGCTCGAGTTGAGTCAAAACTAGTGCCTCGGTGAGGAATGCCTTTAATTGCTCAAGACGCTATTGTCTCCTCATGTTCCAAACAAAAGTAACCCCTTTTTGTAACAACTTGGTTAATGGTGCAGTCAAGATTGAGAAACCCTTAGCTAACCTTCGATATTCCTAGGTAGTTTCCACTCCACTACTACTTGGATCTTTTGATGGTCAACACAGATCTCGTTCGATGCCATAATGTGACCCCAAGAAACCACCTTTAATAGTTAAAAACTCACACATACTTAACTTGACATAAAGAAGTCTATCCCTTAACGTCTAAAACACTACTTATAGATACTCATCGTGCTCTTTTTCTGACTGCGAGTACACCAAGATATTATTAATGAACATTACTGCAAACTGATCCAAATATGACT
This sequence comes from Abelmoschus esculentus, assembly GCA_035048815.1. Classification (NCBI taxonomy): domain Eukaryota; kingdom Viridiplantae; phylum Streptophyta; class Magnoliopsida; order Malvales; family Malvaceae; genus Abelmoschus; species Abelmoschus esculentus. The sequence goes on along the minus strand of JAUCBN010000038.1, from coordinate 12,830,915 downwards.
AAAAGGTCTTGTTCATGAGATCCATGAACGTTAGTGGGTATAGGTAAACCCAAAAGGTATTACTAAGAACTCAGTGTCCATACCACGTCCAAAAAATAGTTTTTTGCAAATTCTCCTCAGCCACCTTCAATTGGTAGTACCCCAACCTTAAGTCTATCTTAGAAAACACGTGCGCACTTCATAACTGTCAAACAAGTTGTCTATCCTTTGGACAGTTTAGCAATTCTTTATCGTTACCTTGTTAAGCTAATGATAGTTAGTGCACATCGTCATTCACCAATCGTTGTTTTCACAAACAAGACTAGAGCACCTCAAGGTGAAACACTTGGTCGAATAAACCCCTTTTCCAACAAATCTTGGATCTAATTCTTCAACTTTATTATTTTGTTCAGTGCCATATGGCATGGGGTTATGTACACTAGTGTCGTACCTAGCATCACCTCAATTTGAAACTCAAGATCTTAGTCTAGTGGTAAACCCTATAACTCCTCTAGTAATATATTGGCAAACTCTCAAACTATTCGGAAACTCTCCAAAATTGAACCTCCAACTCTCGTATCAACTACATGAGTTAGAAATATAACCCCCTCAACCCGGTCTAGACACCACCTGACTCGAACGAGCTACACAGGGAATACCGACGCTAATCTAGAGACTCACCCCGATAAACAACCCTAAAAACCAAATGGTTTTTTATTTTTTCATCTTATTTACAAACTTTGTTTTGATCATAGATGTCCATAAATATATTATATTCAATTGCAGTGGGAAAAAAAATAAGGAACGAGTCCTAAAACGTACAAACATGCTTCAGAGACCAAAATATAATTTTCCAAAAACTAAAGGACTAATTATGAAATTAGTGTTATTAATCTTTAATTAGGTTCATTACATGTTTGCATCTCAAATTTCAATCCTAAATACACGTTATCCACATATCATATACAACTTACTAGATAAATTGCAACCTAGTTAGCAACAATTGGTTCAACTTATAGTCATGTTTCATTATCAACAACACTCAAATTTACACATATGGATATCAAGAATCAAACTTCAATATAACTTTATTATAACTAAAGGAATACCAACAAGCAATTCAAGTTAAGCTTACAAGCTAAGATCAACTTTGATAATCATCCTAATCATTGAAAGGATCTTTAGCATAAGCAATAATGTCAATATGTTATCTCATTCTCATTGCTCTCTCACTACTATTAATGTTATAAAGACATACTTGAGCTTTCACTTTGTGATTACTTGGATCATTGCTTCTCTTTGCTGCCTCCACATTAAATAATCTACATTGCAAGGTAAATGAGAGGGTAAGCATAATTTTAGTGAGTGAATAAAAATATATTTAAAAACATCTTGCAATGTAGCCCATAATATACCAAAATCAATTTTAAAACAAGTCATGCTCTAAGTAAAAACAATGTCCATGGCCATCAACGCCATTATTTAAAAAACAAAAAGTGTACCATAGCCCAAGAGCCACAAAACCTTTTTAAAATACCATTTTGAAAACACATGCTTAATAAGAGAAACACAAGACTTACATGTTACTCACGACAAAGCTTAAAGAAAAACCACTTATTCACATATCAGATACACATACAAACCTCGTTGCAAGGTATCATACACTTTCTTTTAAAACGTATTGGTATTAGTGAACCCGGTTAGACAATCACTAATCGTCAGGATAAACGAACTCATCGCATGCAAACATATTTGTCAATACATGCCAAGCATGACGCTGATCGTCGATCGCCAACATGCCACGTATGAGAGCCAAATCGTTGCTCATACCACGTATGAGGGCTAAACCACCTACTCATACCCATCATGGATTACCTCCAACCATGAAATTTTACCTTAGCATCCGGGATAAGTAATGCTTAAATATAATACAACACATATACCACACTCTAAGCATCAACTCTAATGCATCACTAAGGCATTTAAAACATGTACGCATTTTATAATTTCAGTGCACTCACATCCTATTGATCGATCAACTTATCCATGCTACCATCATCTTTAATACCAATACAAAAAAAAACAATTCTCAAGTTTCGAGTTAAAAATAGTGAAATAAACTCATGCATCCCACCAATACATGCATTAAATGCATAAACCGGTAAAAACCACTTTTCTCATATTTTCAAAACAAAACCGTGGGAGCATCATATACATATAAAAAACTTTGTAAAATCACCTCATGAGCATTAAAACACATGCATAATCACATATGCATAACACAATATGAGCATGACTGAAAAACATAGTAAAACAAGGTATAATATGAAAACCTTTAAGAAAGCAGTACTTTAAACTTAGTTCTAAGTATATTGAGTTTTTTCACACCTTCAATACACCCCAAACATTTGAAAACACATTTAAAACACTATCAAATCGACAACCCTCATAATTCACTCACCGATTTACTGAAACTTGCTCGACAAGTCACTCAAAAACGCGATTCGGCTTTATGATCTTCCTCAAACTTGTTCCTCTACCTCTTGACCTGATTCAATAATCAAAACCCGAGGGTTTAGTGCATTAAAACACACCCAAACACCCCTCAAGTCGGACCAATACATGGCAGCCCCTAAAAACACCAAAAAACCTAACCAAAAGTCACTGAAAACCTCTCCAAACACCACCTAAACCTTATGTTTGGGATTAGATACTTAAAATCTATATTAATTACATCTAAACACTTCAAGATTCATGTATTTATTCATCAAAAATAGCCATGTAAAATCCTTGAACGAAAATCAAGAAAATAATAGAATTTTTATCAAGAAAATTGATTTTATTGATTCAATACTTTAAAGATTATTGCGATCAGCTGAGAACTTAGTAATTTCATTAAAGAACTTTAAGCTTCAGATATTTGAATGATTATCACCTCTAAAATTGATCCAACCTCCTTCCAAGGTTTAAAAACAAGTAAAACCAAAGAAAAACAAAATGATTTTGAAGAAAAAAATATAAAGAATAAACCAAACGAATTTTTATTGAAAAGATTGATATTTACCTTTGAAAAGATGATGAAGTGTATTCCAAGAATAGGAGAAGTCGAAATTCTAAGAAAATAGGTTTATATTTTGATGAAAAATTGGTTTTTTGGATTAATATTAAGTTATTTTAGTTATTAATTAAAAATATGGGTTATGGGTTATTAAAATAGGCCCTTGTAGATTGGATCAAATCACCTTAAAGATTCAAAGTTTTGGCTTAGTTTTATAAAATTGTTCTCCAATTTTCAATTTTTACAAAATAGTCACTAATTTCAAAATCTTAGGCATTCAAGGATCAATTTTCGAAATTGAGTTGACTAAAGTTAAATATATATTAGATAAGGATTTTAGGATATTTTTACATAATTTATTTTGAGTTAAAACTAATTTTTAAGTATTTAATCAATACTAGGCTATACCAACAAAACCGGTTCACTAACTTCTAGGCCTATTTTTAGAGCGTTACAGGAAAAGCTTCATAACCATATTGGATTAACCTTTTTTTCGTCAAAGATGAAATAATATTGAGGATACAAGCATTATTTTCTCCACTAACAACCAATTTAGATCCATTGCCAACTAGGCTCTTGGTCCCACAACTCAAACTAGAATCATGCTAAAAAAACCAATTCATACATAATATTGTATTAAACTCTTAGAACGACAAGACCATAAGTTTAATAGGGAAGATTGAACCTTTCACCTCGATCGGACATCTCCGATACACCTTATCCGCTATCATATTTAAGACCAACGTGCTTGTCACCCGAATCTCTATCTCTAGATCCTTAGCCAATAAACTCCATTGTTGGAATATCCCCTATAGATATAGGAATGCGTAGAGACAACATCCACTAATGCTACTATAGGTACAAAAAATAAGGAGAGAGTACCTAATATCACATCAGTAGGCTCGTACACCTCCTAAGCTTAGTTTTCGAGGGCGTTGGGTGCTCCGAGGCGTTAAGAGTCTTTTAAGCCGAGGCTCTAGGCGTTAGGTGAAGGCGCTCGCCTTTCATAGGTAAGGTATTTTTTATATTAAAATATTATAATATTATTTGTACTAAATTAAATAAAAATAATATAAAAATAAAAAATATAATCTTTATTATGTAATAAAAATAACTAATAAATATATATTTATAATAATTTATAAACGCTTAAAATCAAAATACTTTAACATGTAGATTTTAAAATTATTAAAAAGGAATGATTTAATATATTTAAATTAATAATTAAATTTTAATTATTTTCTTAATTTTTAATAAAAAATAATTTTAAAAATATTTGATGAATTCGTTAATATTTTAATTATAAAATTTTATAAACGAGATATATTTTATATTATGTTGTATAAATATTATTTATATTAATTTAAATGTAAATAAAATAAAAATAAGAAATTATATTCTTTATTAAGGAATGAAAATAGATTATAAATACAATTTTTTTTTATAAAAATTTAATTATAAAATAAATAAAATAGGACATCAAATAAAAAATTATAAAATTAATATGAATAAAATTTTAGTTAATTAAAATTTAGAAAACAATTTAATTACAATATATAGAAAAATATAATATAATTTTGGGGTAAATTATGATTTATGTAAAGTTTAAAGTGATCTTTTAGAATTTTTTGTTATTTGGGTCAAATAAAAAACCTAAAGGAGTAAATCTCTAAATTATCATTTTATTTAGGAAAATTCTAGAACGTGCGTCGAACATTGCTGAACACCACTAACGATGAATATTGCTGAACACCATTAAACTAATTAATAAATATTAAAAATTTTAAGGACTCAATATATAATTAATAAATATTTAAAATAAAATTTTAATTAAATTATTTTTTATAATGAAAACTATACAAATGGTCATCCAACTATCATTAATTTTTTGGGTTGGTCACCAAACTAATTTTTTTATCAAAATTATTGTTAACATTTTATTTCAGTATTATTTTGGTCATCGACTGTTAAATATTTAACAAAAATTGTAACCTGACATGGTTTCATTCAACTATCATTTTTTCTTGTGTTGGTCACCCAATTAATTTTTTCATCAAAATCATCATTAAAATTTTATATTGTTATATTTTGGTCATCAACTGTTAAATATTTAACGGAGACTATGATATGGTATGATTTAATAATAACGGAGACTTTGAAAATTAATTTATCAACTCTCTCTCTCTCTTTTCTTGTATCTTTGAACAATTTATTAAGATTATAAAAATCATTTTAATTTTATAATTTATTCTTTTAAAATCTAAGTTAAATGGATAGTTTCTTTTTCTTTGAATCAGAATGACGTTTTTGTCGAATAATTTCTTTTTCAATCCAAAGAAGGTTGTGTTCCGACATCTAAAAAGTCACTGATGCCAAATTTCTGTGAAGTTGTAGGAGTATCCATATGAAGATCGAAAAGTTGGTTTGCTCAATGAAAATTTAAGTGAAACCAAATTTTATTTAATCTCAAGAAAAATTTTACGACATGTGTCAAATTGATCTATATTTACATGTTAAAGATTTTATGACTATTGATCTATATAAACTTTTATGTAAATTGATAAATCAAATTTTTTTATAGATCTGATAAACATAAAAAATAATAAAATATATATATACTAGTAGTTTGAGAAAATTTTAAAAAAACTAGATTAAATTTTAAAAGAATAAATCATGAAATTAAATTGATTTTATATAATCTAAAATTTAATAAAATGCTTAAAGACATAAGAGAAATAAAGAGAATTGACAAATTAATTTTTTAAAAATAATATTACAAGAAAAAAAAAGAAAAAAAATTAAGGTTTAGTTCAAATATTTCATGAGTTATATTCTATTGGAATTATTCTAATATAATATAATAATTTTAGGGACTAAAATTATTATTAAACCATGTCATGCCATAATTTTTGTTAAATATTTAACAAAAATTATGACCAAAATAATAATGAAATAAAATGTTAACAATGATTTTGTTGAAAAAAATAGTTTGGTGACCAACCCAAAAAATTAGTGATAATTGGATGACCATTTGTGTAGTTTTTCTTATAGAAAATAATTTAATTAAAATTTTATTTTAAATATTTACTAATTATATATTGAGTCCTTAAAATTTTTAATATTTATTAATTAGTTTAATGGTGTTCAACAATGTTCATCGTTAGTGGTGTTAAGCAATGTTCGACGCACGCTGTAGACTTATCCTTTTATTTAATATTTCAATAATTTATTGAGTTGCTGCAATGTGATAATAATTAAACACGTGGGATATTGTTTTAAATTTACTTTTTTTCTATTTTTAACACATATTTTCCTAGGGCTTCATCGTGTTGCTATCATTCCTCTCTTCATCTTCTTCTTATTTCAGAGCGACCTTCGATCCAAAATTCTTTTTTTTCTTGTTTTTTTCTTAATCTTTTATAGATTTAGGATCCGTTTTCGTTCAAAATCCTAAAGCGACAAAAGAGTCGCACCCAGAGCTTTTGGAAAAGCGTATGCCTTCTGATACTTCCCGACACTTCTGATACGTCTTTACGCCTCCGATTGTGGAGACGTTCTTCTCCTCGCTTCTCTTCAGTCAACCCCTATGCACATTGTAATAATTAATTTTATTCGGGTTTATGCTCGAAATAGATCAATCCACATCCTTTTTAATACCCAAACCACCTTAACTTACCCTAATTTAATCACTTACTTTATTATGATTATCATCCTTATTATCTCTCAATTAAAATAAAAAATCCAATATATATATAAATATATGATATAAATAAAAGTTTTTATTAGAGCCCACTTTTATAAGCCCAAACCATAAATAAATTTGACCTATTACATATAGTTTTATAATTAAAAATATAAAAAATATAATAAAAATTTCTATTTGGTACCCAAGGTCTTATTTTTAATTGGTTCTCATTTCTAAAAGGATAAAACTAAAATGCTCCTTATCATATTATAGATATCTTATATATTAAAAACCTGTATTCTATTTTATGCCCATATAATACCTTTACCCTAATTATATGTATAACATTTACCCTAAAAATAACCCCTAACCATACCTAGCCGCAGTACCCTTACCATATACACTACACAGCCGCAAAACTATGCCAGAATCACTTTAAATCTCCCTGGCCGCAATACACCTGGAAAGTTTGTCGAAATCATTTCATTTGTCTAATTTCCATTTTCATTTGTAAGTTGGTCGCTTCCATTATTCATATTTTTATATTCTCACCGAATCATTTCACCCATTCGGTCAGTCAATTTTCAAGTTATGCCCTAATCTAACCATCGTTTTTTTAACATTTAATTTGTGGATTGATTTTAATCGAGCATATTTGAGTATATATATTTCTTTTGATATCTTATTATGTAATACATTCTTATGATTTAATGAAAATATGAATATTTTTATTGGTATCTTTTATTGTTTATTATATGTTATTTGCTTGTTTTGTATGTTATATTTATTTGATATATATTATCATGTGTTATGTAATTTTTTTAGGTGTTCATGTATATTTTTACTCATGATATTTATTTATTTTTTAATGTTGTCATTTGCTTTATATATATGTATGTCATGTTATTGGTTTAGTTCACATGCTTTGTTAGGGTTGTGTAAGTGATAATGTTTATGTGTCAATGTATAAAGGCATACTTTTATTTATCAATTTTATTGAATAAAGGTATTACCATTTTTATTTTCAGATATATGTGTCAATGTATAACATAAACTGAGAAACAATAAGGTCCATATAATAATATATGTATTATTATTAAAAGTTCCTTAGTCAAGTATTATTATGGGTATGAACAATAATAATACGCTTAAAACTAACATGTGATTAATTGATGACAATTAGTTGTCATTGACATAGAGATGTCAGAATTAATACATGAATGTATTAGTAGAGAATAATATATTGGATTCACCCACTATGAGCATATATCTTGGATTATTATGTGACGGTCACGATATTGCTCATAGTGACAACTATATGTATGATCCTTAGACTTGAGATTATTACTATCTCAACATATGTTGTTTTATATTTTGATGCAGTTAAACGTATCTCGTAATTAGTTACACTATAAAAACTGACATTGGACATATTACAATGTATGTAGCAAGATGTGAATGATCAAGATAAGATTTCTCCTTTCTACATACTAGGAAAATATATCAAAGGCCACTTGATTGAGTGAGACTAGAAATGCATGGCCAGACTTGAATACGTTGATAAGAGATATCACAAATTATTCATTAAAAGTAGTCCACTCTAGACATCAAGAAACATTAAAATAGACTATACAAGTGTGACTATTCCAAGACTTGTGCCTATTAAAGATATAAAAGGAAAAAAAGGATATAATACATTAAAAGAGTTGGTCACGGACATGATACATCGAATCATGATCTCTTGTAACTTAGATGACAATGATATAATGCTAGATGTCACTCATTGTTTGTAATATTAGAATTGTTCTAATATTATTACTAACGTTACAATGAGTCTACAAGGTCACACCCAATGGTTAAAAATGAGCAAAAATATATATGTATAAGTTGTTATATTTAATCTCGGGTTTTAAATAAAGAATATATAATTAAAGTAATTATATATTTTTTTAAAATTCAAATTAAATATAGATTCCGAAATTTAAGGAAATAATTAAAGTAATTATTTCCTAAACAAATTCAGAATAAAACTCTTATACCTAGGATTTCACACACACATATATATATAAAGGATCTTTGGGTCTAGCAGCCACAAACAAAGAATTTCGAATTCCCAAACCTAGAATCACGAAAAACAGTTTTTTGAGATTTGCTCTCTCAACTGGGTGAACTGAGTAGAGGCCGAGACGATATTCGTGGAGGCTAAAGATTTGGATCGTCGAACGATCGTGATTGTAGCAGATCTAGTTGTTGTTTTTGTTGCTTATCAAGGAACCCAATGTAATTCATCGCATCTCTTTCTCTCAATTTCGGATTAAACGTATATGGATCACTAGAAATACCATCGTAATTTTGTTCCACTGTGCCATGGGGTGTGCTGACGGTCCCAACAGTTTATGTATGTTTTGTATTATTTTATCATGATTTATGTGTCACTTTTTATTAGTATCTCTTTATTCATGTAATTATATTGCTTGGTTTATATTATGTCTCTTTAATTGTTATCATGTGTCATATGCTATTTTATCTTTATATTTTTTGTCTTTACAATTATGTCTCTTTGTTTTATATAATGTATACTTTATTCAACTTTTGTTCACTATGTAAGTTGCAATTCGAATCGTTAAATCACTAATTAATGTGATATCTCTTTATTCGGTCGTAACAGACCCGACGCCAGGCGCAGTGGCAGCGGTGTATGCGTTCACCTTCGAATAAAGAAACATTTAAAGTAAATTCGAATTTATAATTAAATACAAACTTAATTGTCACTTTAATTTGGAAGTTTAATATTAAATAAGCGGTAAAATATTTTTAAGGTACCAATTTTGGACGGTTTAAAAATGCTAACCCTTTTTAACCGCAATTGACTCCCAAACCCTTTTAATTTTGAATCTTTGGTTTTACGGTATCCGGTCTAGCAAAGTGATCGATGGCGACTATAATCGTTTTTCTAAATTGGTTTCCAACTTTTTAAATATTTTTTATTCTTCAAATTATTTTTTAAATCATTTTTAAATTTCACTTTAAATATAGTGACCCTTTTTATTTTTAACTTTTCCCCAAATTTTCCAAAATTCCCAAAACCTTAATTTTTAATCCCTAAATTTCAATTTTTTTGAATCCTTAATTCCCTTTAAAATCCCAATTCATTTCAACATTTCAAAACCTAATTTCTAATCTTTTATCTTTTTCAAAATAGCGATCTTCATCCTATTAAACTCGAATTTTTAATTTTAGGGTCTCTACACACATCTAGGCACGTTTTTGAAAATTAAGCTCTTGAGGTTTGACTGCATATTGCCTCACTAGTACTTTAGCAGTAGACTTGAACGTACCCTTACTTTGATATTCGATGCTCTGACTTTCCCCTCATTTACGAAAGCCTCGACCCCTCTAGGTAGAAAAATAGATCATCAGTGTCTGAACCGGTATGATAGTGGCAACAATAGAGTAATCTTTCATAAAATGATCTAAAGATCCACACTCAAAATAAGTTTCATTCAGCCTCTAACACTCACCATGGTACCTACATCCAAACTTATTATAGACTGGTGTGCCCGTACTCCCTTGAGAACTATCAAAACTCAACATAGATGAAGATGATGAAGACCTCATACAACCAACACATTCTAACCTACAGTTTGATCCTAAGCCCTAATTTGATGCTCCTCATCCTTAATTCTATCAATTTTTGTCTATCCTTGATTTAAACTGTGAACTGTTAGAGAAATTTTAATTTCTCCCATTATAACTTTTAATCCTTTTAGTAGAACCATATGTCAAATCTTGTACTTACTCCAATGATTTGGCACTAGCTGTTAACTTAGAAAACACTTATAATGGAGTAGCTATCAAGTAGATTTGAATTTTCTTCCACAAACCTCTTATGAACCTTTACACCTTATTCTCTCGGTAGCTATCAATTCCGGTGCATACCTACTCAGCTATAGGAACTCTTTCTTGTACTTGAAGACTATACGATTACCTTACACGAGGTGGGTGAACTGATTCCTCTATCGGTTGATGTAAGACTCACTCACGTACTTCTTCTTAAACTCATCCGAGAATTCGTACCATGTAGGTTGATCGGGGTATCATTCCATTTCCATGATTTCGTACCATTTTCTTGCGTTCTCTTTGAGTAGAGATAGAATGCAAGATAGCTTATTCTCAAATCTCAATAATATTTTCCATATGATCCAATGAGTTTCACGAAGCCACTAATCCGTTTTCACCTAATTATTTTTTCCGAACCCAAGAAATTTGTAGAATCTTGTTTACGTATCCTTTCGATCGGTGCCTCTCGCGAGGTAGGTGCACACCTTGGAATAAGTCTTTCTATTCAGTCCAAGGAAGGATGTAGATGGGTGAAGTAGTTCGTATCTTGCTTAGTCCCTTCTTTAGAACTGTCCACCTCAATTATATAGTCCTCGTCAATGCTCCCATCATGGGAACCCAAGCTTTCTTCAATATCTCTCACTCTCCTAGGCATGATTCACTTCTGCATAGACAAACAAGAAGGATTACACCATCGAAATTTAGCTTATTCAAAGTACAATTTTGACTCATGGGCATATATTTGCTAAATACTTGTTACCAAACTAGACTAATCCTAGACTTTGATACCACTAAATATAATACCCAAACCCGTATGCTACATTTGGGCCATAAGTCTAACATGTTTCCATAAAATTTTCCTCTTTCCAAATCAAATTAAAATGATGTCATCAACTACGTCATAATATTTAAAAACATTATAAAAGTACGAAACTACTTAAAATATTTTAAAATAGTTAAGAGATCCAAATATAGTTTAATAAAGCATTTGACCAATACAATTTAAATAAATAGTTATAATACAAATAATCCTCTGAATATATAGTCCACTACATCTAAGTACTTGTACTTTACCAACGGTCAATGCTAAAAATCCTTTATGATGGTGCTCCGGCACACATAAACCACCTACTTGCGTACAAAAACACATTGCCAACACTAAGCTACAAAAAAACAGTGGATACACAACCTATCGACTATGCTTCAAGTGTATCATAATATGCACATAGTAGACGAGATTTGACAATATGGTGTAAAGAAATGGTGCTACCGTAATCGCCTAAACACATTATATGATCTAACAACAATCAAATCATAAATATAAATAAACCAAGAATGAGACCCAATGTCATTCGACACTAGGAGACCCACTCATGCTCGAAATCTCACATCGAGATCGTATACTCAGAATATTGTATCGAGTATTCACTCGGGATCTCACATTGAGTAAGGCTCAGAATCTCGTATCGAGCAAAGTTATCATTCTAAATCTCACATCGGATGACCTTCAATACATCACTGAGAGTCTCACATCTTGACCTTTATTGTGTTGTGACACTTACTCATTGGGTATACGGATCCCACCATACAATGACTCAAACCACATATTAATCCACCAAGTTTCCTTAGACGATACTATTACAAGAAACCATCAATATCCAATCAGTATCTCTGAGAGAAATTGACCATCTTAAAAAAAGGGCGTATCGATACTCAATATCGAGTGAGTATCAGTATCCGAGTCTAGAAAACACGAGTTAAAGCTTAGAAATTCCTTGTTTTGACCCTCAATACAAGTTTATCAATCTAAAATTGTTCATACCTGTTATTGAAAGTGTTTAGATGATTTTCTAACCATTTTTAGCCTAAAGCAATGTCCATAATTAAGATTGTGATTGATGCAAACATAAGCTCTAACCTCAGTCAAAATCACCAAAACTAATCAAGCATGCAAATCGAGATAATGCATATGAAAATCATAGGATTTGAAAGTGTACTAACCACCTTCAAAACAAGTTGATAAAACATCTCACTCTACTCTTCAAGTTCTCTTCTTGACAAGCTTGAAGATGGTTCTCTTTGTTCCCTCACTACAAGATTGAGTACCAAAGAATTACCAGTCTATTGTAACGATTTAAGGAAACTATAAACGAAATCTAACCATCTTAATGCTCCCAAAAGCTCTATCTTATCCTACCCTCAAACCCCCACTAAAATCCCATCTCCCACTATATCTTACTAAACTTATCTTACTAGATAGATCCCCTTGAGTTGAGTAAACTTTCCTTTATCAACTAAATGAGTTTTCATAAGAAAAATATTCAAAAACAATCTTTGTAATGGATATTTGGAGAGAAAATGGTTGAGAAAGAAAAAGGGGGTTAGGGCATTACGGGAGGGTGATATCACCTTTGCATTATGTAAAAAAATATCATTATTTTCCCCTCTTTTCCCTCCAACAATCTCATTACTAAAACACCCTTAGCCTAAATCATCCTAAGCCTAAACAAGTCTTTTAAAGACCAAATACGAGGCATATTGTCTCGGGTTGACCCGAAATTTGAGTTCTAAAACTCGGACCGTGACATTATAAATATTCGTTTTAAGTTCTATTATAAATTTTTGACATCAATTATAGGAAAACTGTCCCTATAAGAATATGAGAACAACCCTCTACTCCTTAATTTTTTTGGTTTAATTGAAAATTAGATATTTTGGTTTAAAGTATTTAAATTAAGTTTTATCCTTAATTTTTATTTAAATATTATGTATGTGTCCCTATAAATAGAATGTTGTTATCTTTAAAATAACTGGATTCAAATTACTTGTTTGTAATAATATGCGTTATCAAAATGTTAAAAATAAATAAATACAACCCTATGATTATATTTGATGTTTAAAAAAAAATTAAGAAACGTATATAAATTTTGAAAATAACATTATTTATATGGACATTCACGAATCATGAAATAGATCATAAAACATATAAAATCTTAAAAGATTTTTTTTTGGAAATATGAAAAACATAAAAAAAGTTAATTAATCTACACGCCTATAAATTACGAGTATCCTCAAACTTTTGAATTTTTTATATTTTCATCCTCAAACTATTACCCAAATTTTAAATTGGTTATCAAACTTTTAGAATATTTCAATTTCATCCTCAAATTATCGTTTATATCACATCATATTATTACATAAATCACATAAGTGTTTCATGACAATTATAATTTTTTATAATAATTTTATTGACATAAGATAGAATTAACATATATTGATAATTTGATGTTGTTATTAGAATATTCAAAACGTTTAATGATCAATTTAGAATGAGATTCATGATTTTAGGATGAAGTTGGAATATTTAAAAAACTAAAAATCAATTTAAAATAAATATTATATTTTAAAAATGTATAATACCATAAACTCCCGCATAAAATAATATATTAAAAATATTTTTCTCCACTAAAATTTAGGTTGCATTTAGGAATGCTTTCTAAATCAGCTTTTGGGCCAAAAGCTGGTTTAGAATGCAGAAATAATGCTAAACAGTTAACTTTTAGAGAAAATACTGCGTTTGAAAAGTGCTTTCAAACTGTTGGAAAAGTGCTTTTAAGAGTTAGATTACAATTTTAACCTTCATTTAGTATGTTTTAATATAATTTAATTTTTATAAATATATAACTATATTTAACATAAATTATTTTTTTATTTTAAAAATTATCTATATTTATATATTTTCTCAAAAGCACTTTTGAAAAAACACTTTTTAAAAATAATTTATGTATTATTTATTAATATTTTTATATTTTATCATAATTTAAATTAATATTATAATATGAAAGAATTATCATTTAAATATATAATTTTTAACTTATAACATCATGTCTAAAATAGTCTTTTAATTTTTCAAAAGCATTTTTTGATAATAATACTAAACACATATATCTAAAACTAAAATTCTAAAAGAATTTTTTCACTACATTTATTCATTATACTTCTCCACCACACTTTTCAAAATCAATACTAAACTTACCCTTAGAAGATTATGGTTAGGTCCGGCGGGGCAAAGAAGTAAATAGATAACTTCCATTAGTATCAGGGTCCGCTAGAAGTTGGCGAACGAAACACGACGCTAATCTAAAATTACTTTAAAGAAAGTGCAGGCTGTCACTGCCCGTTTCCCCTGCCCCTTGCCCCAATCCCTGCCCTAGGAAAGTTTTCTACAATAAAATAAAATAAAAGGCTGTGTATCTGGCCATCTTTGTACTCATATTTCATATTACCACTGACACTGAGAAAACTGAAAAACCCAGCATCTCCTCTCATTGCCCTCAAATTTGTTCTTCTTGGGTTCATAAGGTACTCGCTTAGGCTTTTTGATCTGGCAGAGAGAATCTGCATTCTTAATGGAATCTTGGATTAACTTCGTTAACGATTTATTCTTCTTTTTGAACTAGATTTGCAGCGACGAGTGAGAAAACGGAGAAGAATGTCGAAGGCTGGTGCACTTGATCTGGCTTCCGGTCTCGGTGGAAAGATCGATAAAACAGAAGTCCTTTCTGCTGTTGAAAAGTATTCTTCTCATTATTTTTATTTTGTCTTCAGAGTGTTGCTTTAATTTTATCTTTCTTTACGTTTATTCTTCCTCTTTCGTGGATCCCTTCCTGTTTACTTTTTCTGACGTTTTTAGATTTTTTTTATTGCAAAAAACGTCTTCAATGTATGTAATTGAGTCTCAAATTATCATTATCGCCATTTCGTCAACCACTTGTTTAATTTTTTCAGTAGGTGACAGAATGATATTGTTAGATTGAATCTCAATTAAATGTTTTGAAATTTAACAGTATTGAGCCCTGATATTTACTCGAAAAGAGAAATTTGTAATCATGTAAAGAATTCTTTAGAATTTTGTTAAGTGTTTTTGAAATGTCATATAAGATTATGGTAATGATTCAGGTACGAGAAATATCATGTCTTTTATGGGGGTGAAGAGGAAGAGAGAAAGGCCAACTACACTGACATGGTTAGAATAACTTTTTTTTTCCCAATCTTGGAATCCTACCTGCTGCCTGATTCCTTTTAGTTTTGCTCATTTTCAACTTTTGCAAATAGTTATGAATTTGGCGCTTGGATATTTACTTTATTGTTTTGGTGGGCTGTATTAGGTACGCCAGCAGATCTAGTTGTCAATTTCATCAAGCTATATGATGATCAGTATCTGCTATTTTGTCTTAAATTAATGAATACCATATTCTTCCTCACAGCTTTACTGAATTGATAAGGTTAAATTAGGACTTGATTGCATGTGCAAACCCTCATATGATTTTATGAATTCAGGTTAACAAATACTATGATCTGGTTACAAGCTTTTATGAGTTTGGATGGGGTGAATCTTTCCATTTTGCTGCCAGGTATCCATTCATTCACTTCTTGCTTGTGTCTACAAGGTAAATATCACAGTTTCTTATTCAAGTCACTGTTGATCATGATCTTTGTGTCTGCAGATGGAAAGGGGAGTCTCTCAAAGAAAGCATAAAGAGGCATGAACATTTTCTTGCTTTACAACTTGGCTTGAAGCCCGGACACAAGGTTTTCCCACACATTAGAGAATGAAGCAACTGCATTCTGAGTTATCTTTTTTGTGTTATGTTTTACTTTTCACTTAAGCTTTTACTTTTCTTTTAGGTGTTGGATGTTGGATGTGGAATTGGTGGACCACTTAGAGAAATTGCTCGATTCAGGTACATAGCACTTTGTTTTCAATGCTTATTTTCTTTATTTTTGTTCTTCCTTTTCTATTCCCCCGTGTTTATTTGTATCTATTTTGTAGCTTTATTGCTGATTAGGCTAGTTTTCTTTGTTATATTTGTGTATGTATATGGATGAGCGTAGAAACTTGAATTATCTGATCTCAGTTTTTGTTCATTGAGCCTGTTTCTCTCTCTTACGCCTGTCTCTCTTTACTGTTATTGCTGCAGTTCCACCTCTGTCACTGGGTTAAACAACAATGAATATCAAATAACAAGAGGGAAGGTGAATATCTCTTCATTCTCAAATAGATACGCTAATTCATTCATATGCAGAAGATGGTATTTTTATCTTGCTGTTTTTTTTTTTGTTAAACACACTTGTTTCTGATTGTAAGTTTATTGATTTTGAATCTATTATTAATCACTTTGGGTTTATTGAAATGGGCAGTATTTTGATAATATTTCAAGATATCTCTTTAAATATTGACGGATCATGGTTATATAGTTTTTGTCTCAACTGCCATAAAGTTTTCATTTTTTAATTAAAACTGTAATCTTTTACAGGAATTAAACCGCATTGCTGGTGTGGAGAAGACTTGTGACTTTGTGAAGGTTGGTAATTGTCTGCGTCAAGTTGTTTTATTTTTCTTTCACTCAAGTGTACATTATATCTGTTATTATTCCCTTTTTTTAAAAAAAAAATCACAATATCTTGTAATAAAGTTTTTTTATGATGCAGAATATTGGTATGACTGATTTTCTTATGGTTATTATCTAATGCAGGCTGACTTTATGAAGATGCCATTTTCTGACAACTCCTTTGATGCGGTTTATGCAATTGAAGCTACCTGCCATGCTCCAGATGCAGTATGTAAATTTGAATTTCCGCATCACAATCAAGATCCATGTTTTGGTTTGATTGTTTTCTTGTTACTCCACGTTATTGATTTGACTGTTATCTGTTGTGACATAGTATGGCTGCTACAAGGAGATTTACAGAGTACTTAAGCCGGGTCAATGTTTTGCTGCATATGAGTGGTGCATGACTGATGCTTTCGATCCAAATAACGAAGAACATCAGAAAATTAAGGTGGGCAACTTAAAGAGTTGTATATGCTACCAGTTTGTTGTGCATCCATGAGTTTAGCTTAAACCAAATTTTTATTTACATAGGCCGATATTGAGATTGGTGATGGTTTACCGGACATCAGGTTAACTAGACAGTGCCTGGAAGCTCTAAAACAAGCTGGTTTTGAGGTGAATTCTTACCTTTGTTTCCACTCTCCATCCATACCTTCTAACCCATTTTATGAATTCATGTTAATTTGTTTTTGTATCGAAATGTAGGTAATTTGGGAGAAAGATCTTGCTATTGACTCCCCTGTCCCATGGTACTTGCCTTTAGACAAAGATCACTTCTCATTGAGTAGCTTCCGCCTAACAGCACTCGGACGCTTTTTCACTAAAAATATGGTAAAAGTTACCAAGCACCATACCTTCTCGTGATACTCTCTATGAACAATGGACTCTTTTAAAAATCATGATATTTTACTGGTTATCATCTGCAGGTCAAGGCTCTGGAATTTGTAGGATTTGCTCCGAAGGGAAGTCAAAGGGTTCAAGATTTTCTAGAGAAAGCTGCAGAAGGGTTGGTTGAAGGTGGCAAGTAAGTTGCATTATGATTCTATTTCCCCATGATTACTTTGTTGTGTTTGATTGATAAGTTATGAGAATGTTGTCTGGTTTGCTGATGATTATTCGTTTCGATTTCAGAAAAGAGATCTTTACGCCTATGTATTTCTTTTTGGCCCGTAAACCGCTTTCGGACAGTCAGTGATGCAACATCGAAGGGTTGACAACTGAATCAATCTATCCCAGTTAAGCTTAGTATGGCTATTTGAAAATGAAGTGGACTATTAAGTTATTGTCTTTTAACCTTTCTTAGATGTTTTATTTTGGTGAAACCTTAATGCTTTTTGTATTTGAATATTTGGTGGATGATTAATGCTTATTTTACTCGCAATATAGCCTAACTAAGGTAGGTTCGGCCTGTCCATTAAGGGAATTTATTTTGGTTTCCTAATGTTTACCCAAAACGAAGATATCCTTATATATCCCCACAAGACAAATTCTTTTCTTCTCTTAATAGTACGTAACTAATATTAATCACTCCACTATGAACCTAAAACCTTCCATTATTGGCCACAAGAATCCTCTCTCCTAACCCAACCATTTGAAATATTAAATAATAAAATCCCTATTTATTCTATTTAAAAAAATATCAAGATTTAAACTTATATTCAGATGTAGGGGTGTTTAACGAGTTAAGCATCTCGTGAGCAACTCGAACTCGACTCGGTCAAAACTCGATAAATACTCGACTCGGATTAGTTCAGCTCGAGCTCGACTCGATACCTTAACGAGTTGAATCAAGCAAAGTCTAACTCGACTCGATAAGTTCGTGAGCAACTCGTTAATTTTTTTAAAATATTTTTAATAGTTACTTTAAAATAATTTCATTCAAAAAATAAGTCTAAATAATAATTATTAATGTATGAATTGCTATCTTAATTTTAATACATTAGTTTGTTGTATTTATGAATTGTTACTTTTGAATTTAGATTTTAAAAATGTTTTATACACTCTTTTAATATTTTTGGTTAAATTTATTAATTTATGTTAATATTAAGCCTCATATGGTATTGTTAAATTTACTTTTAATTAAAAATAAGACAAATTTTTTAATGAGTTTAACGAGCAACGAGTCGAATTAAGCAATAAGTCGAGCATAACGAGCACAAGTCAAGTACAATTTTAACGAGCTTAACGAGTAACGAGTCAAGTTGAACAATAAAAATTTTTAACGAGCACGAGTCGAGTAATGCCTAACTCGCGATTGATTCGCTCGACTTAATTAGTATATTTGAACATTCAGTTAATTAATATATTTTATTTTATTTGTTATTTCTCGAAATAAATCTATTTTCTTATTGTTTTTTTTCATATAGAAAAAACCTTAGTCTTATATTATTTAATAATGATAAAAGTTAGATATAATTTTATTAAATTAAAATTGTATGATGTATACGAAAATAGATAAGATTAATATTATAAATTATTCAGACCGCTCAAAAATATTTTCTAAATGATTTTATATAATCAACTTAAATGACAAAGCTAGTTATTTAATAACCCATAAATTACTACCTCACTTCGGCTTATTAATCAGTGATTTAATGGTGTGGACACCAATACCAAACTATCGACTTTAAGTGGAGTTAAATTGTTTGGATCTTTTCGTATTGAATGAGATCGGACCTCACCTCTAAATAGAGAGCAGGGAAGAGCATTATATAGTTTTAATCAAATAAATCTATCGAATTAATTTTTTAGTTAATTGGTTGGTTAATTAATTAATTTTAAATATAATTAATTAAAAATTACAATTTTTTAAATTTTAATTATTAATTAATTCGATTTAAAAGTTAACAATTAACCAAAAATATTATATGTTATACATATTATATATAAGAAACTTTTAAGTAATATGAACTTGATATTGAATTCCGAAAAAATTTGGTCGTATCCCCTAATCTATGTTAATTTTTTTTTTAATTTTTTATCTTATTTTATCAATTATGAAAGATAAATGATTTGTAAAGATTTGAATTTTTAACAAAAAAATATGTCTAAATATTTGATGTTATATTCATCATCATTGAACTTCTCCCACGATTTTGTTTTAAAGTCTTTGATTAACAAAGGGATATTTGTTTTTCTTATTATTTTCATAATTGTTCCCAAAAAAAATCCAAAAAAATACCCAATTTGAAGAAAAAATGAATTGATTAAAATTGGTGTTCTTGAATAGAATTTTTCAAAAAAATTTTGCCAGAGATTTTAGATATTTTTGATAATATTAATGAAGTTGGTTCATAAAATTCCATTATTTTTAAAATTAATTGAAAAATTTATATTTAGAATTAATTTAAAGTATATAAATCAAGAATGTTTCATATATATATTTATTTAAGAAAAAAACATAGAATCAAACTATTTGATAGTCCTAATATGTGAAAGAATATCTCATTTTTTTTTTTAAATTGGGACTATCAAATAACCTGGGTTCCATGCTTTTCTCACAAGTAATCTACATATGAGATATTCATGGCTCATGTATTTCAAATTTGGTTTTAAATATATATTTCTCAATTAGTTTCAAGAATGGTGGATATTTCATGGACCGATTTCTTCTAAAATATTATCATAAAAAATTAAGATCTTTGATATTTTTTTTTCAAAAAATTTAATCAGAATTAGACAAAAAACACATATTCCAAATTATTCATTTTTCTTCTCCAATTGTGTATTTCTTGGATTATTTCTTGAGATGTAGTTATAAATATAATGCAGACATAAATATCCATTAATTAACCAGAACATTCAAATTAAATGGTGAGATAGATTCAATGATGAAAAATATGATTTCAAATATTTAGATAATTTTTTTTAATATAAGTTTTTATAAATTATTTATCTTTGACAAGGACACAACAAGATATTTTTTAAAAAATCAAATGCCAATATAGTCCTAGCCCAAGTTAAAAATAAAAAAAGTACAAAAAATTATAAAAAAATATTAAGTTTAATGATCTACAAATCGAAAGACGAAGACAAAGACAAAATTTATCAATCGTCTTTAATTAAAATTATTGATTTTTCAAATGATGATACCTTCGTCACAAACTCACAATAATCAAAACAAAGGTGAAAAAAATAAATTTTTGAAAAAAATGATAGTAAATATTCTAAGACTTTTAATATAAAGATTATGGTGAGAAAGATTTTTTTAAAATTCCCCTAAAATTTGGTGAAATCTTATTATTGGTCAGTATTTAAATATTTGCTGGATGGTTAATACTTATTTTAATCCTAATATAGCCTAATGTAGGTTTGGCTTGTCCTTAAAGGGAATTTATTTTGGTTTCTCAATGTTTACCCAAAACGTCGAACCTTATATATCCAAAAAAGTCAAATTCTTTTCCTCTCTTAATAGTATGTAATTAATATTAATCACTCCACTATGAACGTAAAACCTTCCATCCTCTCTCCTAACCGTACCATTTGAAATACTAAATCATAAAATCTTTATTTATTCTATTTACATAATAAATATCAAGATTTAAACTCATATTCATAAGATAATATGAATATCGAGCATTCAGTTAATTAATAAATTTTATTTTATTTGTTCGTTTAGATAAGTGCATTTTATTCTCCAAGATTAATAGAAAGAAAATCAAATACAAAAAGCTTATAGCGTGTTCACGGCCAGTCATTTCTCCAAAGAATTCCCCAAGCGACAAAAGGGATCTATATACATCACCTTGATGTTTGTGTGTATGTCGTATTCTAATACAAGCAATTGCTTTCACTCTGTTAAAGAGTGCATCAACAAATCGATGAGTGTCTTTGAACAATCGAACATTTTTCTTTTCCCAAATAAGATTAGATGAGGGCTTACCAAGTCAAGTTTAGGATGAGTTCTATCACAAGCCGGATTTCGGAACTCAGTGTTAGGTTAACACAAGTTTTGAGGCTCGTGTTTGAGTCTTAAAACCTCAACGGGCTTAGAGTTTAGCGAGCCTTGTTGGGCTTTGCTTTGGGTTGGGTTGGAAGTTGGATAAGGACAATTTGGACTTTTGGTTAGGTGAAGATGTGGGGTTGGAGGGAGGTTTAATTTCTCTATCAAGTGTAGAGAAATGAGATCATATTCTCCATTTCCTTCAAATCTTTTTTCCCTCAAAACTTCATCTTTAAAGGTGAGATCTTGATCCTTGGATTGTAGATTTTTGTTTGGTTATAAGAGGGAAGTTTGTTCAGCTCCAGGAGATTTTTCTAGTAAAAGTAAACTTTGTTTCAAGTGATGGAGGTAAAGTTTTTGCAGGATTTTTGAGGTGAGAAAGGGAAAGTGTTTTGGGAGAGATTTAAATTGGTTAAGAGCTCGTTTTAATCTCTTAAAATCGTTCTAGTAGAATAATAATCTCTTGGTATCTTCCCTTGTAGTGAAAGAGCTTGGTGAGCGTTCAAGGAGCTTAGGCAAGAAGAAGGTTTAGGAGCTTGTTGTGGAGTTTCTTTGGCTTGTTTTGGAGTTTGGTACACTTCCAAATCCTTGCATTCATGTACACCATTATTTTGGCATGCTTGATTGGTTTGTGATGGTTCGGCTTAGATTAGAGCCTTTGCATGCTTTAATGGTAAATTGAATTATGAGTGATGATATTAGGTAAAATCTATTAGAAACTCACCTAAACTACTTCAATATTGTGTAAGAACGTTTTAGGATCGAATGGATCGATTTAGGGTAATGTTCTTAGGCATTTTAGAATCCAGACCTGCGTTTTCTTACATATATTTTGATACCCATTGATCGGCGTATCAAAGCTACAAAGAGAAAACAAGGGCTAGAATAGTAAGCGTTTCGAAATGCCTTTCCCATGTTTTAATACCTAAAATTCTAGTAGCAAATCGTTTTTGTACCCCTTATAACACCCTAAAAATATTCCTAATTTTGAAATCCCTAATTTAAAACCCTAATTTTCAGATTTCTTAATTTTTGAAATCCTAATTTTTTTGAGGTATTTAAATTTATTTTCTAAATTCAAGGGAAAATTTTTGAGATAATATTATAAATTTTTAGAAGTTCAAGGTGTGAATTTAATTTCCAAAGGTTAAATAGATGTTTTTGAAAATCTAAAAGAGATCAATAGCTAAATATATAATTTACTTTTTTAATTCTTTTTTTTTTGCTTTCAACGTGATATATGTTTATTTTATTAAAAATGTTATTTTATTCTAATTATTGTTTTATTAAAACTCTTTGTTTAATAATATATATTATATAAAGTCTCTCTTAAAGAAAGAAAATCCCTTTAAAATTTTATAACATTTTTATTAATATTTATTATATTTTGATCTAATAGAAATATAATTCTAATTGAAATTATTTATTTATATATATATTATGGTCTAAGAGAAAACTCTACATTATTTTATTTCATCAAGATTCTCTAAAGCCTCTGTTCTCACTCTTTATTTCTGTTCGAGTTCAAAACCATGTTATTCAGTAATTTGAGTCGCTTTAGCTAAGGTGTGTTCTCTTACTGATACTATATATGTTTTTCCGAAAAATATATTTTTTTGTGACATACTTAATTTTGTGTTTTGAAAAATACTCGTGTTTTGCTAGCATGTATAGTTTTTGTATTGAGACTTTGATTGTGCACTTGTGTTATCATGCATACATGTCATTGTGATTTGAGAAATATTAAAATTTTTCAGATTTGAGATTTCACACTTTTGAGAGTAAATATGATTTTTATATCCTGTAAATTTGTGTTTTCGAACAAATTAAGATTTCAGATAAATTATGATTTCAAATTGAATCATGATTGTTTTCAGATTTTCAAATCATGTTACATCATATTGTGTGCATGAGATTGGATTGTGTACGAAGGAAGTCATGACAACTTTCCGAAAGCCTAAGATCACTCTCGGATTTTGGTGACGTCGTAGGTGAGGGTTCTTGGGAACTCCTCCATTCAGACTAGTGACGCAGTAGTTTAGATTTGTGTTGTGCGTATGATATCATTCATACATTATGATTTGCATTTTTTTTAAATTTTACTCTTGAGAAAAATATTTATGTGAACTGTATTTTAGTTTTTAAAATATTACTCTTGAAAAATAATTTTATAAACCTGTTTTGTTTTTTTATCTACACTTTAGAGACACACTAAGCTCCTTAGTTTACTCCATCTTAGTTTCCTCTTACAGATCTTGAACTTTAGGTGATGCGGTACTTGGAGGATCTCGGATTTTATTCAGTTATTTCATTATCAAAATGAAACTATTTTTTTGATATTCAGGTTATTATTTATTATTTTAGAAACTTTGAGTTATTTGGTATATTTATGTTTTTTAGATTATTTAAGCATTCTTTTAATATATTTTTATTTATTAAATCACTATGATTTTATTTTAAATCAAAGTATAATTTTTAAAATTGGTTTTCTTGAGGGTAAAGTTTACAAAGGTGACTTCCTAAATTCGACCTAATCTTTTAGGTTGGGTTTAGGGGGTTACACCCCTTGGTAGGTGTTTTGATACCCAAAACTCTAGTAGCATTTCTTTTCGATACCCCATGGTAGGCCTATGAATACAGGTGGATTTTCTTGTAGACTTTAGTAAGCTATTTAGCTTAACATATCGATTCGCATATTGAGGTGTATCGATACTATGAGTCTCTCATAGTCTTCTTCGAAGTTGTGGTCTAGCGTAATGATACGAAAAGGAGGTGTATCGATATTGGGTGTTTCGATACCCCATATAGACATATCGATACCCCTAGACAATCTGCCCAAATTTTTAAGAATTGAGTTTAGGGGTTCCATAATTCATGATATGGGTTCTTATCGGTTAATTAAGCCTAAACCTAATAAGTGCCTTATATAGGCCAAACCCTAAGTTGATCTTTCCATGCAAGGAAAGAGTTCTAAACGGGAAAGAAATCTATTTCCTAATTAAACTATATTAATTTAATCTTATTTCCTAAAATATCTCTTTTTTTCGCGGTTGGCTTTGACATGGGCTTGACCTCCTAACTGAGTCTTCTTATTTCTTTTGCTCTTTGTCCTTTGAGTTTGGTATCTTTTCCTTTTTTTGTTGAGCACCAAATGTTGTCTTTTACGCTGCTACTGCGGCCTTCAGAATATTGACATGGCGGGTGCTTTGTCTATAAATCAGCATCTATTTTCTTTTTTGGCTCTTTTTGTGATCTAGTTTCCTGTCTAAGAAAGAAAACTATCAAACATATATGTTTTATGCCATAAAGTAGATAATTTAATATAGTTAGTGTTCGGATAAAGAGATATGGAAAATAACAAGAAATATCTATTATCGCCTTTAATTCTGTCTTTATTGGCAATAAACAAGTGGGGAAATGATATGAAAAGTGAAAATTTTAGAGTGCTCATCACACCCCAAAACTCGAACTATTGCTTGTCCTCAAGCAATAGAAAAGATAATTTTATGTATGGAATTTTAAGATAATATATCGTCCTACCTACCGCGACAAAGTTTCTTTCTTAACTCGGCTTCTTGTAGGTTCTAGTCGTTCCTCAGAATTGGACTAAAAGTCTTAGTGTGTGTGTGCGTAGATATGTCAAGGCTGATTTTCTAAGTTCTAATCCTTTTTCTAGCTCAAGACTTTCGACTAAGATTTTCTAAGTTCTAAACCCTAAGTACTAAGCCTAGTGGACCTTTCTGAATTCATGTCTATGAATGGTGTGAACTGCTGCGGCGGCTGTAGAATATATTACTACCGTGA
This sequence comes from Abelmoschus esculentus, assembly GCA_035048815.1. Taxonomy (NCBI): domain Eukaryota; kingdom Viridiplantae; phylum Streptophyta; class Magnoliopsida; order Malvales; family Malvaceae; genus Abelmoschus; species Abelmoschus esculentus. Next base: position 12,805,212 of record JAUCBN010000038.1, on the reverse strand, counting down.
CAGTTTCAATAAAATTCACTGTTAAGAAAATATAATTGCATTTGTATAAGACAAAATTTTAAGCAGAATTTTTTAAGAAATAATAAGATACTCTGATTACTTCCATACAATTGACAGATAATTACATGTTACAAAATTTGGACAAGTGTTCTCTAGACTCGAGAGATGCATTATCCTTAATGCATGGTCAAGTAATAGAGAAAAAAAAAGAAAAAATAACCAAAAAATAAAAAGATAAAAGAAAAGGAAAAATAAAAAAGAAAAGAAAAGTTACCGCCTTTAAAATTCTGCAGACCCGAAAAAATCTTCGGAGTCACTTGTCGATGAGGAGCTTGCGGCGGGTTTTGGGTGGCTACTCGGTGGTTGGTTTCAGCGGGCTCACCATTGGCTTTTTGACCCAGCTTGATGGTTGAACGCGAACGAGAGTGGGGTCTTGTTGCTCTTCCTCTGTATCCAGATTGATCGGAGAGGTTGTTGTAGCAGAACTAGAGGCCTTTCTTTTTTTTGCTGGTTTCGGGTGCAATGAAATCTGTGATTGTTTTCATAAGTGATTCTATGTCATAAGAGGAGCTACTCCAATCAAGTGAGTTGTATTTTATTGGTGTGATAACGTCTTATTTCTTGGTTGTTGCTGCGGAGTCGGTAGAGAGTGGTTTCATTGCTATTGCTGCATTGGTGGCAGCGGGGGACAGTGGAATCATGGCCGAGGCGGTTGGTGTGGTAGGTAGAGGTCGACTGTGAATTCTGGGAAGATAGCCGTGCATGTAGGGATTTCTTTTCGGATTATTATGATGATGGCATTGTTGAACTCCATGACATACGTCATAAAGGTCAGCTACCTTCTCTCCATCCTCTGTAGAGTTTCCAGGACTTGTGTTAGTGCGTTCTCAGCCTGGTCTGCTTGTTGACCGACCTCGGCTGACTTTACTTTGACAGTGGGAGGGATGAAAGCTCGTGGATCAGCTTCCTCCACTTGTATTCTTTTGATATATATATCCTTGGTCCATCCTTTTCTCTCTGGGGTGTATGTGTCCATGGGCAGTGTCAGTACACCTTCATACCTTGCCAAGTTAATAATTAAACATGGGAAAATTAATGTACCTCTGTCTTTGATGGCATAATCGAATATTTGTTCACTTATTATGCGGATGACATTTATCCTCCTACTGTAGATGATTGAGTGTATTAATGTTGGTCGTGGCCTATCTACTGTCTGGTTGTGGGATGTCGATATTAGGTTCCTTTTTATAAAGGTGTTCCACAGAATTATTTTTGGCCTTAAATCTCAGCGGCTAACAAAGCCGCTATGTTTTATCGTGTTCCATTTTGCTCTCAGAATACAAAGTTCTGTTTTCATTATTTCGTAGTCATTGGTTGTCAAGGCGGCTACGAACGCAGCATGTTCGTCAGTTGTGTTGTCGAGGACAAAATGTACATTGATAACTACATCAACGATGGGAATGTCTCTTCCTCGATGGTAGGAGTATGGATTTTTCACTACTGGTCTGTGTGCGTAGAATTCCCGTACCCATTCAATTTTCACCATTGGAGGTTGTTTGGTGAACTTTTGCCATTTTTGAAATGTGATTTTTGACAAGATGAAGTTGTCTAATCCCAAATCTTCTTCTTCTGTGTTGTAGAATCCTTGTTCTGAAATTGAATGGAGTGTGAGAAAAAATGATTACTCTAGCTCTCGTATATAAATTGATGGACCTGCTTGGCTTTTAAGGGAACAACGTGATTAATGTCCTTAGGCGTGTACGTAATATAATTACAACTGCTATCTATTGACAGTGGAAACGACGTAACGATGCAATTCTTGAATTGGGCGACATAATTTCTACCCAGAATTTCTTCTTTGTGTGAGTTGTGTTTTTGGGCTTTCTCATATGTTTTTTTATTTTCTGTATTGGGACTAAAAGCTGAATTTAAAATTAAAGTTGAAAGAAAATTTAAAAGTAATTTGCGAAAATTAAAATTTAAATCCTAAAACTGATAATAATAATTTAATTTCTAAAACATAAAAATAAATTAGGACTAAGAGTTAGAAATTGAGGTTACTGCAGAAGTGAAATAAAGTGCATCTTCGGCAACAACCATCTTCCCCTTTTTGGGTGGAGGACAAACTGATGTCCCAGTTGTTGTCTCTTCATCAGGTGGTTTCTTTCGAATATAATATTGTTCAAGGGACGTGCTGCCTCGGCAGAGGTTGCCTTGGCAGGTTCTGTTCATGCATTCTATTTCTGGATTGAAGTAAAATTCAGTTTTAGCTTCAATTCTTTGGCATCCGTCTGGTTCGTCCTGATTCCTTAGAGTTTTAAATACATTGATCTTTACTTGTTAATCATTGACCCTTATGATCAATTCTTCTTTCTCACAATCGATCAATGTTCTTCCTATGACTAGGAATGACCTTCCTAATATGATTGGTGCATGTTCATCTGTTTCACAATCAAGAATTAATAAGTCAACAGGAAAAATAATTTTATCCACTCGTACCAGAATATCTTCAATCTTTCCTTCTGGTTGTACGTAAGAGCGGTCTGCCAACTGCAGCATTACTGTTGTTGGCTTTGCTTGCCCAATGCCTAGCTTCTGAAATACTGACTTAGGCATGAGATTTATGCTGCCGCCTAAGTCGCATAGTGCCTTGCCCACATATTGATTACCGATAGCGCATGGTATTGTGAAACTACCAGAATCTTTTCTTTTAGTTGTGGCCTTATTGTGCAGTATTGTCATACATCCTTCTTTTGCGGTAACAAATTCCCCAATTTTCTTCCTTTTGGATATAATCTCCTTAAGGAACTTGGCATAGTTGGGTATTTGCTTTATTGCCTCCACCAAAGTTATGTTTATATGTACCTGTTTAAGTATGTCCCGAAATTTCTTAAACTGGTATTCCTGTTTTTGCTGTTTCAACCTTTATGGAAAAGGTGGTGGTAAACGCAGATCTTCGATCTTTTCATCGTACTAGAATCTTATCTGTGGTGCTTCTATAGCATCATCTACTATGGCAGTATTATCGGCAATGTATACTGGTTCCTTTGCCTTAGATGTTTTATCAATAGCTTCTTCAAGGACTACTGTTTTAGGGGTCTTACCTACTATTTGAGCAAGTATTTCAGGGTTCTTCAGTTGTAATCTATTTTTGGTTGATATGGTTTTACATTGTTCATGTGGATCAATTCTAGTGACTTCAGTATCACTAGGGAGAACTCTTATGGGTCTGTTTTTCATCTGTTGTGCCATTTGTCCTATTATGGTTTCCAACAATTTTAGAGCAGCTTCGTTATTCTGCATTCTCATTTCTGTTTTGTCTATGAAAGTGTCAGCTCTTTGGATGAACTTGTTGGTGTTTGCAATGTATGCACCAGTCTGGGCCATAAATGTTTGTAGTGTGTTCTCCAAAGTCTTGACGTTTGTTGTCTGCTGCGGCATCTGCTACTGAGCAAATCTATTGTTTTGCTGGAATCCCATAGATTGCACTGATTGATGTTGCATGTTAAGTGCATTATTAAGATTGCTACATGAGAAATTTGGATGCTTCCTCCATGATGGGTTGTAATTGTTGGACATATTATTTCCATTAAAGTTTCCAACATAGAAGGAAGATTCTGGATTGTGTGGGTATACATTTGAGTCATGGTTGTCACCATATATTTCGCAAAGAACGGTTTGTAATACCCTAAAATTGGGTTAGTAGAATGATTTGAATAGATTCGTAAAATAAATTGAATCACATCTTAATTAAATTAAAAGGAAATGATCAAATTAAATTAGATGAGAAACTTGAGCATTACATGATAAAGTATGAATTTCGCTAGACTACCCTTCTTAATAAACTAAGCCTAGGTATATCATTAAGGGTAAAATGATCTTTTCTCACACCATAAACAATCAAACAAAATCAGCCTCAATTTGTTCTATTCTTCCTCACTTCACGTGAAACTCAAAGAAAGGGGAGGAGAGAAATTTTCATGGGAGTTTAATCGGATAGCTCAAAAGCTTTGCATGATGGAGTAAATACACTAGGAAATTGAATCTAAAGGCCGTGGTAAGTTTATCTCTCCATAACCGAATATTTTAGGGTTTTGGAATTTTTGGTTTTGATTATTCTATGATGATTTCAAGTTAATTAGGCTGATAGAAACTCAATTTAAGGATTATGTTGCTTGGGGTTTAGTTATTGAAGTAAGAACATTAAATTAAGGAACTTGAATTTATTGATTTTATAAATGCCAAATGTGTGTTATTTGATCTTGTAAGTTACTGTAAAATTGGATTTTGAGGTGTTGGTGTCATTTTAGAAATGTTGAAAAATTGGTAAGAGTAAGTTCGGATTGGGTTCAAACCCATAGAATGAAGGTTAGCCGATATTGCCTAGAAAAATGCCATTCAAGGTAGCCATCTTTGAAAAATTCCTAGGTCGGATTTGAAGGAGTTAGGAGATGAAATTTTGAATTAGAATATTCCTATATATCTAGTTTAAGTAAAAAATTACAGAACATCAATCGGAGTTTAGTAGAGAAAGTTATAAGTGTTTCCGTAAGGACTGTTCGAACAGTCCCAAATCTGGACAAGTCTGATTTGAACGAAATCTGGTACTAATTGATTGGGAATTAAAATATGAGGTTATTTTTAACTTGTATAGGATCCTCTTAACTTTCTAAAGAGGTAAAATGGGCTAAAATTGGATATGGGAATTAGGAGATATGATTGATTCTTTAAAGGATAACAAAACTGTCCCTAATTAACAAATGCACATGTTTACATTTGTTAAGTCTAAGATCACTTGGATTAAATGATTGAATATGTCCTAATAAATTTTATACGTGTATTACTTAGTAGAGAATCCAAAATAATAGGACATTGAAGAACAAGAAAGGCTCGAATTAGCAAGAAAGAGGAGTAAGGGGATCACCATCTTCAACCCTTAATTGCTTGGAATCATTGTGAGTGTGGCAAACCTTAGGGTTAGGACTTAGGTCCTAACCACCTTTTATTTATTTGATTTGTCATGTAAATAGACTAAATCTTATATTCGGTAAAAAAGGAAGGAGGCTTAATGTTAAATGACTTGTGTGATAACATGTTTGGTGGCTAGATTGCTAGCATTAGCTTAATACATATGCATAGCTCGAAAATGTCGAGGTAAGTTATGGCACGTGGCTATGGATGCCAGGTACGTGAACCATGCATGAAGCATGTATACAATGTTATGAACATTGAATTGATGACATGCCATGCATGATTATGTGTTCACATGATATGATAGTAACATGATAAATGCTTTTATGTTAGCATGTTATGAATACTTGCTATTGTGACATGAATTTGGTTAATATGAATTGAATAATGATAAAATGAATATGAAAATGTTATTGAGCCTTGATCGATTGTTGGTCATAGGTAGTACGGCATGCCTAGGGTCTGAGCTCATTGTTTAGTGCTTTGACACTCTTGTTTAGTATTTCGGTACTCTTGTTTGGTACTGTAGGTACCTTGATTGGTGGTTAGTCATCATTTGTTAGATACTATGGGTATCTCTTGTTAGTACCTTTGTGCTACTCTTATTAGTGTCTTCGTGACACTCTTGTTGACTCGCTTACCTTGTCTATCTATACCAAGGCTTCACACAAAACTTAATTGAAAGACTAAAAGATTAATTGTGAACTATTTGAACATGTATTGGCTTATGAAGCATTAGTGCTTGATCATGTATTTTTATAGAGCTTTAAAATATAATTGTTGCTATGAGTAACACTTGAATGTGAAATGACTATTGACATTGAAAATGAATATATGGCTTTAAGTAGCCCTTGATACGAATTGTTTCATGAAAGCTTGAGACATGAAAATTGATTAATGAGTAACATGCATCGAATATATGCTAGTTAATGTTTGAGCATATAGATTATGAAATTGAATAGTATGTTAGACTTATAATTGACTTGAGAAACATGATAACCTTGTATATTGATTAGTCTTTTTTCATGAATTGGATCTATTTGCTTATTTGTAGCATGTCCTTTTTGTTAATTGATTCATGGCAAATATGGTTAGACTTAGGGCTGCCTCACTAAGTACTTAGCAATTACTTACCACTCGTTTGTTTTCTCCTTCCCAAAAGAACAGGTTAACGAGCCAAGGAGCTAGACTGAAGCTGAGCGAGGGCAAGGACACCAAGAAAGCCAAGTATGGTATTTTGAGATTTTTAGTTAACTCCTAGTTTATGATGACATAATGAGCATGTTTTGATTAGTCTATGTATTTGAGACTTTGTCAATGTTTTGTATATATAATTCTATTAAGCTCCTGGTTTGTAAGCCATAATTCATGTAGATCATGTTAGGCTAGCCAGTTACGTCTTGGGTTGGCTTATGTTTTGCATATGTGGGCAACTGTAATATGCATATGATATGTAAGTGACTATACGAGCATAAGGAATATGGAACTAAGTAGGATAGCATGTGAAACCTTAAAACTACCTTATGGATATATTAGTTGCTTAGGCAAAATGGAATGACTTAGTGTGAGCCTAGCTAATGAACTAAACAATAAACTTGATTGATATGTATATTGGCTTGGACAATAAATTTGATTAGAGAACCTAGATTTGGGAAGTTGTCTTTGATGTCCATCATGTTAGAAATCATCCCTTAATGTTTGTGGTTGAGGTGAGGCCAATTAGAAACCTCTTTGAGTTGACTTGAATGAATTAAAAGCTGGAAACCTGCCATTTCGAGAAGGGGTATCGATACCAACCCCATGTGTATCGATATACCCTTGTTAACAACCATCTTCTTTGATACCTGGATTGATGCTAGATCAACCAGTGTACCATGTGGTTCGGTACCTGGTTCAATACTGGAACCTCCAGTAGCGAATTGGATCGATGCTTGGTTTGATACCAACCCTTCTAGTGAGCTTCCTGGTTCGATACTGGTATCGAACCAGGATGCTCCAGCCTCAAGTCAACAAGTCAATGGTCAACATAGTTGACCAAGCATCAAACTTGGGATCGATACCCCTGTTTCGATACCTCCCTATAGGGTATCGATATCTCCTATTACTTTTAGTTCAAACTTGAGATCAAAGTTAGTTTGGCTAACAAGAACACAATAACGAATACTAAACGAATAAAATATGGTTAAAGGTTTTAGATCGAGCTCGCTTTTGATCGGAATTGATAAATGAATTGGACTTGAAAAATTGGAAATGGTTATATGTATAAGATCTAAAAAGTTTTAAATGGACCTTAAAATTGTTAAGTGTTACAAGAGATTGACTCACATTGTTTTAAAAGTAATTAAAAAGGTCATACAAATGAATGAAACGTCCTAGAAATATTTACAAGTTCGGTTCGATAATGGTTTGTAAGTTTGGTCGATACTCCTGTCTCCTAACCCAGGGCGAGGGTGTCACATTTTATGATATCAGAGCTTTCGGTTAAGTGATTCTTGGACCGAAAAAAATGTGCATGTGTCTTATAGGATCGAAATATGCCGCCTAGGAGTTTTATACCGTACTTGCTTGTGTTCTTGCTTAATTGAATAATTTTTTTCTATCTTTTGTAGTATGGTTGATACGAGACTAGCCCTGAGAGATGGAAGTCCCGAGGGTTCATCTAATGAGAACGAAAACTTGAGGATGGAAACAAATCCTCCACTAGAACCAGAACTACCACCGGTAGAAGCTGCCCTTGAGCAGGTAGCCCCGGTTATACAAGATGTTTAGAGGGAATGTCACCTGAGTATGAATGGGTTGTTTGACCAGTTGGTGTCTTTCCTGAGACAAGATCGTACCGCTGTCCTTGTAGAGGTGAGACCAAGTAGGTCCCATATTGAGAAACTGTCTTGATATCGAGCTTATACATTCGCGGGTATTAATGAGGAAAAACCCGAGGAACCTAAGCAGTGGTTAGAAAGGACCACTCAAATCCTGACTAAGCAATTGCAGTGCTCCGATGAGCTTAAGCTCGAATGTGCCAAATTGCTTCTAGTTGACAAGGCCTTGAGTTGGTGGGAAACTACAATCTTGACTACTCCCACAGACTCTATCACTTGGGACTTCTTTGTAGAGGAGTTCAAAAAGAAGTATATCAGTGAGCAATATATAGTCGAAAGACGAAGACGGTTCTTGTATCTGAAGCAGGCCAATAGGCCTATTGAGCAGTATGTGATAGACTTTTGTAAGTATTGTTAGTATGGAGTTGAGTACATCAAAACCGAGAAGCAAAAATGTTAGATATTCATTGATGGGCTCAATGATGAGATGAGCCTTATGTTTACAGCTTTGTGAATAACTGATTTCCATATTTTAGTCAACCGAGCTATTGCTATCGAAGCCAAGATGAAAGCTTCGAAAAAGAGGAAAGGTGAAAATAGAAATGACAAGAAGTGAAAATGGGAGGATAAGCCAGATTAGAATTTAAAGAGAGCCAAGCATAAGAAAGAAGGCTCCTCGACCCATCATCATGAATCTAAGAGCCATTATGTGTCAAGACCTCAGTCAGCAAATAGACCGTTAGCCCCGGTTGCCTCTGTTCATAGCACAGGAACTCTGGAAAAGCTTCTGCTTGTCAGTTCTATCAGAAGTTTCATGCTAGCCCTTGTCGACTTCAGATGAAGTTATGTTATGCATATGGTGGATCAGATCATTTTATCAGGGATTGCCCCCAGAATCCTAATAGAGGCACACCTCAGTCTCCTGCCTATCAGAGTCCTTCACCTCAGACCAGAAACAAGCGCCCAAGACAGGCTCATTCTGAAAATAAAAGTAAAGGAAAAGACATCAGTCATCCCCTCCTCGTTAGGAATCTCGAGCCTTAGCTAGAATGTACCACGTTCGTGGAAGAGAAGAGGAAAATTCTCCCAATGTGATTGTAGGTAGCATTGAATTAAATTTAAGTCCTACATATGCTTTAATAGATTCAAGATCCACTCACTCATTTGTATGTTCTAAAATGCTTGTAAAAGTTAAATTAAAGCCTGAAAATGTTGATAGGGTTTTTGTAGTATCAAACCTAATGGGAGGTATAATGAATGTTAACCTCGTTTTCAAAGATTCTCCAATTACGATTCGAAACATTCCTTTTCGAATCGATCTATTTGTAATACTAGTGTGTGAGTTCGATCTGATATTAGGGTTAGATTGGTTGACCAAACATGAAGCTTGGATCGATTGTCAGAATCGAAGATTGTATCTTCATAGATTGGGAAAGGATTTAATCCTCCTAATTGATAAGAAGCCAACTTCGATCTTTACTGCCATGGTTTTACAAGATGAATATGATTTCGAATTATCGAAAATCCCTATGGTATCCGAATTTGTTGATGTTTTCCCTGAGGAACTCCCTAGTCTTCCTCCAACCAGAGAAGTGGAGTTTGGGATAGAAATCCAACCTGTGATTAATCTGGTGTCAATTGCACCAACAGATTTGAAAGAACTTAAAAAGCAACTCCAAGAGCTACAAGATAAAGGATTCATTCATCCTATCTCTTCTCTATGGGGTCTCCTGTTTTGTTCGTAAAGAAGAAAGATAGTACAATGAGACTTTATATCGACTATCGACAACTGAATCAGGTTACCATCAAGAACACGTACCCTTTGCCTAGAATTGAAGATTTGTTTGATTAACTCAAGAATGCTACGTATTCTCACGGATAGATCTTCGATTGGGGTACTATCAGATGAAAGTGAAAGAAAAAAATGCCCCGAAGACTACTTTCAGAATTCGATATGGCCATTTTGAATTTTTGGTGATGCCACTTGGGCTAACCAATGCCCCGGCTGCATTCATGGATCTTATGAATCATATATTCAAACCTCATCTTGATAAGTTTGTAGTCGTCTTTATTGATGAAATTCTGGTGTATTCTCGAAATAAGAAGGAACACTCAGAACACCTTCGAATTGTCCTGCGAACTCTTTGGGAACATCACTTGTTTGTTGAGTTCTCGAAGTGTGAATTTTGGTTATCGAAAGTGTCATTCCTTGGCCATGTCATCTCGGTAGAAGGAATCAAAGTTGATGCTAAGAAAGTGCAAACTATTTTAGATTGAAGACCTCCGAGGAATGTTAGCGAGGTCAGAAGTTTCCTTGGTTTAGCCGGGTATAATAGGAGATTTGTTAAGGGATTCTCGACTATTGCTTTGCCATTAATTAAGATTCTCTGAAAGGATCAATTGTTTGAATGGTCAAAGAATCAACAAAGAAGTTTTGATTAGCTTAAACAAGCTTTGACCTATGCTCGTGTCCTTATTCAACCGAAGTCCGATAAGGAATTCAAAGTGTAAAGTGATACCCCACATTCGGGACTAGGTTGTGTCCTGATGCAAGGAAATAATGTGGTTACTTATGCATCAAGGCAACTAAAGCCTCATGAATTGAATTACCCCACCAATGATCTCGAGTTAGCGGTTATCATTTTTGCCCTCAAAATATGGAGACGTTATTTATATGGTGAGAAGTATTACCTATACACCGATCACAAAAGCCTTAAATATCTCCTGACTCAGAAGGATTTGAATTTGAGATAAAGAAGATGGATGAAATTTCTAAAAGACTATGACTTAGTCATTCATTATCCGGAAAGACCAACATGGTGGTCGATGCTCTTAGTCGTAAACCGACATTGGGTAAGTTAATTTATAACTTTAAAATGTTATAATTTTCCCTTGAATATTCGTATCTGATTTGAAAATTTCCATGTAGCCCCAAACTCGATTAATGCTCATCTTAGAGTATATCAAAAGCAAGGATATTTGTCTGAACTCCAGGTTCAATCTGATATAATTTCGAGGATCAAAGATCTACAACAATTTGATTATGAACTTCAAGCTATTGCATTGAAGCTTGATTCGAAAGCAAATATCGAATTCTCCCTCAATTCAAACGGATTGCTCTACTTTAGATATAGAGTATATGTTCCAAATAATGAGGAATTGAAAAGAGATATCTTACAAGAAGCTCATCAAAGTCCATTCTCGATCCATCCTGGTTTTTTTAAAATGTATAAAGATTTAAAATATTTGTATTGGTTTCCTGGCATGAAAACAACCATCACCGACTTTTTATCCCGATGTTTAACTTATCAGAAAGTTAAGGCTGAGCATCGAGCTCCTACGGGATTGCTTCAGCCTATTGAATTGCCTAAATGGAAATGGGATCGGATGATGATAGATTTTATTATTGGCTTGCCTATTACACTAAGTAAGAATGATGCTATCTGAGTGATTGTGGATAGACTCACCAAGTCTACACAATTCATTCCTGTTCGGAAGAATATGAACTCGGAGACCTTGGCTGAGTTGTATATACGTGAGGTAATTCGATTACATGGTGTGCCAACATCAATTATTTCTGATAAAGATCCAAACTTTACCTCTCGATTTTGGAAGTCTTTGCAAAAGACTCTAGGAACTAAAGTGCATCTTAGCACTGCTTTCCATTCGTAGTCTAATGGCCAGTCTGAAAGAGTGATACAAGTATTAGAAGATATGCTACGAGCTTGTGTTATAGACTTTGAAAAGAATTGGGAAAAGTCCTTACCCTTAGTGGAATTCGCTTACAATAATAGCTATCAGACATCAATTCAAATGGCTCCCTTTGAAGCTCTATATGGGAGGAAATGTAGAACTCTCTTGTGTTGGTCTGAATTGGGAGAGAATAAGGTTTTGGGACCTCAGATGATCCGAGAAACTGAGAAACAGATTAGAGTTATTCATGATCGATTGAAATAAGCCTTCGACTGGCAAAAGGCTTATACAGACTTGAAACGAAGAGACATTCAATATAATATGGGAGACAAGGTCTTCCTAAAAGTTTCTCCTTGGAAGAAAGTCTTCCGATACGGAAAAAGGGGAAAGCTTAGCCCTAGGTTCATTGGACCTTTTAAAGTCATTGAAAGGATTGGCCCGATGGCCTATCGTCTTGCACTCCCTAGTGAGTTTGATAAGATACACAATGTCTTCTATTTTTCTATGTTGAGGAAGTACCGATCCGACCCTTCTCATGTTTTGGAACTAGAAGAACTAGAATTGAATCCCGATTTTTCTTATGAAGAAGAACCGGTCCGAATCCTTGATCATGAAGTTAAAAGGCTTCGAAGCAAGAATGTTCCATTGGTGAAAGTCCTTTGGAGAAATCACCAGATAGAAAAAGCTACTTGGGAACCCGAGGCAACCATGAAAGCATAATATCCGCAATTGTTCCTTTTAGGTAAATTCGAGGATGGATTTCTTTTATGGAGGGGAGAATTGTAACACCCTAAAATCGGGTTAGTAGAATGATTCAAATAGATTCATAAAATAAATCGAATCATATATTAATTGAATTAAAAGGAAGTGACCAAATTAAATTAGATGAGAAACTTGAGCATTGAATGATAAAGTATGAATTTCCCTAGACTATCCTTCTTAATAAACTAAGTCTAGGTATATCATTAAGGGTAAAGTGGTCTTTTCTCACCCCATAAACAATCGAACAAAATCAACCCCAGTTTGTTCTCTTCTTCCTCACTTCACGTGAACCTTAAAGAAAGGGGAGGAGAGAAATTTTTATGGGAGTTTAATGGGATATCTCAAAAGCTTTGTATGGTGGAGCAAATATACTAGGAAATTGAATCTAAAGGCCTTGGTAAGTTCATCTCTCCATAACCGAATATTTTAGGGTTTTGGAAATTTTGGATTTGATTACTCTATGATTATTTCAAGTTAATTAGTTTGATAGAAACTCAATTTAATTTATGTTGCTTGGGGGTTTAGTTATTGAAGCAAGAACATTAAGTTAAGGAATTTGAATTTGGGGATTTTATAAATGCTAAATGTTTGTTATTTGATCTTCTAAGTTGTTTTAAAATTGGCTTTTGAGGTGTTGATGTCATGTTTGAAATGTTGAAAAATTGGTAAGAATAAGTTCGGATTGGGTTCGAACCCATAGAATGAAGGTTAGCCGATATTGCCTAGAAAAAAGCCATTACGGGTAGCCATCTTTGAAAAATTTCCTACGTTGGATTTGAAAGAGTTAGGAGCTGAAATCTTGAATTAGAATACTCTCATATATCTAGTTTAAGTGAAAATTTACGTAACATCAATCGGAGTTTTGTAGAGAAAGTTATAAGCATTTCTGTAAGGGATATCGAACAATCCTGAATTTGGAAAAGTCTGATTCGAACGAAATCTGGTACTGATTGATTGAAAATTAAAATATGAGGTTAATTTTTTACTTGTAGAGGATCCTTCTAGCTTTCTAAAGATGTAAAATATGCTAAAATCGGATGCGGGAGTTAGGAGATATGATCGATTTTTTTAAGGGTAGCAAAACTGTCCCTAATGAACAAATGCACATGTTTACATTTGTTAAGTCTAAGATCACTTGGATTAAATGATTGAATATGTCCTAATGAATATTATACGTGTATGGATTACTAGAGAATCCAAGAGAAGAGGACATTGAAGAACAAGAAAGGCTCGAACTAGCAAGGAAGAGAGACAAGGGAATCACCATCTTCAACCCTTAATTGCTCGGAACCATTGTGAGTGTGGCAAACCTTAGGGTTAGGACTTAGGCCCTAACCACCTTTTATTTATTTGATTTGTCATGTAAATGGACTAAATCTTATATTCGATAAAAAGAGAAGGAGGCTTAATGTTAAATGAATTGTCTGATAACATGTTTGGTGGCTAGATTGCTAGCATTAGCTTAAGACATATGCATAGCTCGGAAATGCCGAGGTAAGTTATGGCACGCGGCTATGGATGTCAGGTACGCGAACCATGCATGAAGCATGTATACAATTTTATGAACATTGAATTGATGACATGCTATGCATGATTATATGTTCACATGATATGATAGTAACATGATAAATGTTTTTATGTTAGCATGTTATGAATACATGCTATTGGTGACATGAATTTGGTTAATATGAATTGAATAATGATAAAATGAATATGAAAATGTTATTGAGCCTTGGTCGATAGTTGATCGTAGATAGTACTACATGCCTAGGGTCTGAGCTCATTGTTTAGTGCTTTGACACTGTTGTTTAGTACTTCGGTATTCTTGTTTGGTACTATGGGTACCTTTATTGGTGATTAGTTACCGTTTGTTAGATACCATGGGTATCTCTTGTTAGTACCTTTGTGGTACTCTTATTAGTGTCTTCGTGACACCGCTTTTGACTCGCTTACCTTGTCTAACTATACCAAGGCATAACACGAAACTTAATTAAAAGACTAAAAGATTAATTGTGAACTATATGTACACATTGTAGCGACCCTTTAAAAATCTAAAAATTTTAATTATAAGTGTAATAAAAAACTAATGAAAAAAGTGTAATTAAAAAATAGGGTAACTAGTGGAAAGAATTGGGGAAATTGAAATACTAACCCTAAATTAGAAAGTTAGGTCTTCAAAATTAAAAATCGAGTTTTAATTTAAAAATTGGAAATTGGAGAATTTGATTAAAAATTAGGGATTTTGAAAAGATGGAATTTGGGAGAAGAAATTGGGGATTTGCAAAATTAGGTTTAGGGATTTTGAAATTGAAAAAGGGAAATTTGTAATTAGGGTTTGAAAATGTCTCAAATAAAAGAGATTTTGAAGAATTAAAAATTTTATTCAAGATTGGAGTTTTTGATTTAAAATTGTGATTTTAGGGATTAAAAATGTGGGGAGTCACCACCGGCCACTTTGGTTGGCCGGACACCGTAAAAACTAGAGATTCAAAAAAGACGGGTTCGAGAGTCGGTTTTGGTTAAAAACTGGTTTAGAGTTTAAAACTGCCCAAAATTGGCACCTTTATCAAAATAATCGCTTAATTAATCTTCGATTTTCTGGATTAAAGTGATATTTAAATTAATGTTTGTTTAAATATTCGAATTGAGTTTTATTTTTACCATGTCTTTATTCGAAGGCAACGCATACACCGCGACCACTACGTTGAAACATGGGTCCGTTACGATCGAATCAAGATGTATTTCTTAGGTTCGTTAATTAAATGTGGTGGTTATAATTTGCAAAAATAAATGCTAACATATATACAAAATATGTACAAGCATAGATGAATGGTATGTAAATAAATAAAAAACAAAATATACAACAATAAATATACATGGCATAAAAAATATGCATAAAATGTAGATATAACAAAATAAACATGCATGGATAGCAAAATATGATAAAACAAAAATGCAAGTATGAACAAAATCTAATATATTACAAATAACTCAAAAATAAATATGCAACATAAATATATACAAAAATATGACGAAATATGAATAAAGTGTAAAAAATTAAATGCAAAAACAAAATATGTATGACATAAATTAAGTTAAAAACAAATATGTACAAAAGAAAATACCAAATTAAATACATATAACATAAGGTGTATAAATAAATAAAATAAATAAATAAGTAAAAGAAATTAAATTAAAAGAAAAAAGGAAAAATACTACTGTAAATGACTAAAATAAAAGAAAAACAAAAATTTGGAGGACTTGAAAGTCGATTTTACCAAGGGGAGTGGCCAAAAAGTTTGTTCGTAAACACGAAGGGACTCAAAATGATAAAACCATTTTCAAAACTGATGATTATAACAGAATCAGGACTAAATTATAAAATATTTAAAAACAAAAGGGACTGCGGAGTTTATTTTGAAGGGACAGAGGGGTTTAATGAAGGAATATCCTATTTCCCTTTTATTTTCAAAGTATAAAACACAACCATTTTAACATTAAACTCCTTCCTTTCCCTTTTCTTTCAATCCGAAAAAGAAAGTTCTCATATTCTCTGGGCATTTGGATGAACACTATAGGTGTTCATCCTCTCAAACCCAGAAGACACCATAAACCCAGAACTCGGTCGCCATGTTTTCCAAAAAACACTGCAACGGCCGGCGATGTAAAAAAAGTCGTTTTCCCCCTTTTTAAAACCTCCAAAACCAGATCTAATCTTTTATTTCAAAAAAGAGACCAAGAAACCTTTTTTCTTTGTAAAAAAAATTGAAATAGAGAAACCTTTCAAAACTGAACATTTTTTAGACGGAAAAGGAGAAGTCAAAGCTTTGGTTTTTTCCCTTGTCTCACCGTTAATAGCCCGGAGGCGTTAGGATTATTGCCGAAATGGGAGAAGACAAACCGGTGTTGGCTTTGAATCGAAGATAAGAATAGAAACTTTAACTCTAACTCCTATATTTTTCAGTGTATGAAAAAGAAAAACTCAAGAGGATTTATCTCTGGAAGTTTGGTTTCTATTGATTCAAGTGTGGGAAAATGTTACATGATATTTTGATTCGGCCTTTATAGCCGGATTACAAAGGGGAAAGCCCTAAAATTTCTATTGCCTTCTGGAAACCTGTTTGTCTGGATGTGCTTTCTGATATGGCTTCTGAAATCCGTTCTAATTTTTGTGTAATGGTTGTGCATGTTGGCTGAATATCCTCTGTTGATTTTGGTAGATGGTCTGATTCTAAAATTTGTTGTAATGTTGTTGTAATTGTATGTATTCTGACATTTTCTTTCTTTGTTTGTGTGTACAGTGTTGCCGAAAATACGCTGGGGGACCACCGAAAGATCATCAGAGCGGCCACCGGTGAGGAGATGAATAGACTGATGGTATCCGAAGAGGCACGTGTCACGGGGTCAGAGTTCTCGCGCAGGGACTTCTACCCGTGCGGTGCCTCGGGACACTCGCATGCCCGAGGATCAGCCTGAACGATCTCCGATGCTTACTGGTTTCGCCCTCCCATGGGGTCATCAGAGAAGCGGGGATAGCTCCCGACTAGTGTGGTGCACGATCAGCGCGCCCATCCCAGATGGGACGGCTGCTCGGCACGTACTATACTCTTAATGCTATCCTGCTCCTAAGCTTTACGCACCATCAGAAAGCATCTCGCTCGGTCCCACGTAGTCACGACTCACGGTCCGTGACATTCTCCTCCACCCAATTCATGCACGCCCTCGTGCATGGGAGGAAACTCTTGACCTTCTCTTGAAACGTGTCAGAAACTAGTGTGCAATTCTTCCAAACTGGCCCACTAACCTGGGTCCGCCCTCCTAGAGGACACAGGACTCCCTGCAATCACCTCGTGGCCACCTGTCACTTTACCGAGGCATCCCGTTGTAGTTCGCCTAACCGGAGAACTTTCGCTGCATTTTCTTGCCTACCCGTCCTCGTCTCTTGAGGACCCACTCGCGAATACCCTCTTCTCTTTGGGGTACGAGCTAACACGCTCGTCCTCTGTCTTGTTCTCGCAGCACAAGGGGCGCTTGGTCAGCCCTACAGCTAGCACACAACCTCGCTCTGATACCACTTGTTACGGGGTTAGAGTTCTCGCGCAGGGACTTCTACCCGTGCGGCACCTCAGGACACTCGCATGCCCGAGGATCAGCCTGAATGATCTCCGATGCTTACTGGTTTCGCCCTCTAATGGGCTCATCAGGAAAACAGGGATAGCTCCCGACCAGTGTGGTGCACGATCAGCGCGCCCATCCCAGATGGGACGGCTGCTCGGCACGTACTACACTCTTAATGCTATCCCGCTCCCAAGCTTTACGCACCACCAGAAAGCATCTCGCTCGATCCCGCGTAGTCACGACTCACGGTCCGTGACATATGCGTGCGCTGCACGCAGACGTGAGGAACCCAACCGTTCACGCGTGTGGTGCGTAGCTGTAGGTGAACCGGTTCTGCTCCTTGCTTTGGGATCGTTAGATCGATATCTGATCTAACGATCCACAGAGGGCTGCGCAAAGGGATAAGGAGGCGTTATGGTTTTGTCCATTTTAACCGAATTGGGTCTAAGTGTATGGGCTTGTATTTAATTATTTTCGGGCTTATAATTAAATTAGATTTGGGCTGGTATTTTAATTATTGGGCATGTGTATTAATTTAATTTGGGTCTAATGTAATAAAATAGTGGGCTGATATTAGTTTAGTATTAAATTATTTGGACTGAATTTTTTATTAAGGTCTGGGCTATGTAATTTTGTACTAATAATAGATTAATAAATGGACTGATATCATTTTAAAAATTGGATTTTATATTTGAAAACATATTGGTTTTTATTTAATATTCTAATAAAAATATTATTATTAATAATAAAACAAAACAGAAAAACACATGTAATATTATATATATTATTATTAAAACCAAACATTACGAAAAGAAAAAAAATATATTAAGTAACATATGTAATTTTTATATTATATATTTATTTATTATTATTTTTATTATTATTATTCTTAGGTAAGAAAAGTAATATATTTATTATATATATTTTTTAAAGTATATTATACATAGTAATATTTTCGTAATTTTTGAATTAAAACACATGTAATAATAGAATAATATTTTTTGATTTAAAAATCAAGCCCGTTATTCGAATTGGAAATTAAAATCGGGTTAAAACCCCGGATAAAATTATTGATTATATACATGTATTGGCTTATGAAGCATTGGTGCTTGATCATGTATTGTTATATAGCTTTGAAATGTAATTGTTGCTATGAGTAGCACTTGAATGTGAAATGGCTATTGACATTGGAAATGAACATATGGCTATAAGTAGCCCTTGATATGAATTGTTTAATGAAAGCTTGAGAAATAAAAATTGATTAATGAGTAGCATGCATCGAATATATGCTAGTTAATGTTTGAGCATATAGATTATGAAATTGAATAGTATGCTAGACTTATAATTGACTTGAGAAGCATGATAACCTTGTATATTGATTGATCTTTTGTCATGAATTGGATCTATTTGCTTATTTGTAGCATGTCCTTTTTATTAATTGATTCATGTCAAATATGGTTAGACTTAGGGCTGCCTTACTGAGTACCTAGCAAATACTTATCACTCGTTTGTTTCCTCCTTCCCAAAACAACAAGTTAACGAGCCAAGTAGCTAGACTAAAGCTGAGCGAGGGCAAGGACACCAAGGAAGCCAAGTATGGTATTTTGTGATTTTTAGTTAACTCCTAGTTTATGGTAGCATTGTGAGAATGTTTTGATTAGTCTATGCATTTGAGACTTGGTCAATGTTTTGTATATATATAATGCTATTGAGCTCCCGGTTTGTAAGCCATAATGCATGTAGATCATGCTAGGTTAGCTAGTTACGTCTTGGGTTGGCTTATGTTTTGCATCTGTGGGAAACTGTAATATGCATATGATATGTAAGTGACTATACGAGCATAAGAAATATGGAACTAAGTAAGATAGCATATGAAACCTTAAAACTACCATATGGATATATTAGATGCTTAGGCAAAATGGAATGACTTAGTGTGAGCCTAGCTAATGAACTAAATAATAAACTTGATTGGTATGTATATTGGCTTGGAAAATAAATTTGATTAAAGAACTTAGATTTGGTAAGTTGTCTTTGATGTCCATCATGTTAGAAATCATCCCTTAATGCTTGTGGTTGAGGTGAGGCCAATTAGGAGCCTCTTTGAGTTGACTTGAATGAATTAAAAGTTGGAAACCTGCCATTTCGAGTAGAGGTATCGATACCAACACCCTGTGTATCGATACCCCTTGTTAACAATCATCTGCTTCAATAACTGGATCGATGCTAGATCGACCAGTGTACCCTATGGTTCGATACCTGGTTCGATACTAGAACTCCAGTAGCAAAATTGGATCGATGCTTGGTTCGATTCCAAGCCTTCTAGTGAGCTCCTTAGTTCGATACTAGTATCGAACTAGGATGCTCCAGCCTCAAGTCAACAAGTCAACGGTCAACACAGTTGACTAGGCATCAAACTTGGGATCGATACCCCTGTTTCGATACCTCCCTATAGGGTTTTGATACCTCTTGTTAATTTTAGTTCAAACTTGAGACCAAAGTTGGTTTGGTTAACAAGAACACAATAACGAATACTAAACGAATAAAATATGGTTAAAGGTTTTAAATCAAGCTCGCTTTTGATCCAAACTGATAAATGAATTAGACTTTAAAAATTGGAAATGGTTATATGTATAAGATTTAAAAAGTTTTAAATGGACCTTAAAATTGTTAAGTGTTACAAGAGATTGACTCACATTGTCTTACAAGTAATTAAAAAGGTCATACAAATGAATGAAACGTCTTAAATATATTTACAAGTTCGGTTCGATAATGGTTTGTAAGTTCGATCGACACTCTCGTCTCCTAACCCAGGACGAGGGTGTCACACGGTTACTGCTTTTACTTCCCGAACGTGGCTTGGTTTCTGCAAATCTTTGACCATGTTGTTTAAGGCTGATAGCTGCTTTAGGATAGAATTTGTATAGTCAGAAGTTTTCATACCTTGCCTATTTATGCCTCTTCGGGTGGTTGGGTGTTGATAGTCATTTCTTGCCAACCTATCCAAAATTTCTAAACTCTCATGGGTGGGCGGTCTAAGAGAGTGCCATTGGCGGAAGCATCAAGCATCATCCTCGTAGGGGTGTTAACTACATTGCAGAAGATGGATACTTGGGTCCACTCAGGCAGACCATGCATGGGGCATTTTCTGTATAGTTCTTTTTATCTTTCTCAAGCCTCATACATTGATTCATCTTCGTCTTACCTAAAGGATGTTATATCGTGCTTGAGTTTATGAATCATATTAGTGTAACTAAATCTGGCAAGGAAGCTTCGACATAGTTTTGTCCATGAGTTCAACGATCCCGGCTGGAGGTTGTTTAACCAAGATTTTGCCCTATCCCTCAATGAATAGGGGAATAATTTCAGCTTAAGGATGTCGACTGAGACTTTCGGCAGCTTAAACGAATTATAAATTTCCAAAAAGGATTTAAGAGGCTGCCGAGCATCTTCATTGGCCGAACCCCCAAATTGGCCTAGGATGTTGATCATGTTGAACATGACCAGTTTTAGTTCGAAGTGTTCTGCCTCATGTTAGGCATCACAACAGCAGGAGTTAATCCATCTAAATCTTCCTCCAAATAATCTCGAACAGTTCGAGCGCGTTCCTATCTTGGAATATTCACTAGATCAACAACTGCGAAAGCACCACGGTTTTCTGCGGCGGCAATATTCATACCCGCATTGCTTTGTTGGCCAGGTTCTACGTTCATTCTTTGTTGTGCCCTACGTTTCAGATCTCGTGTAGTTTTTTCGATTTCTGGATCGTAAAGGTATTGATCAATAGTCGAATATGACTTGGTCATATATAAAACAACCCTTGGAAGTTAAACTAAAACTAAACTAAAATAATTAAAAAGATGCAGAAATAATTGGTAGTAAAATTGAGCGCCAGTCCCCGACAATGACGCCAAATCTAATGGAGGCTATGGAGTTCTATTAATTCTACCTTTTTTAGATTGTAGTATTTAAGATGTCGGCCCACGAGGAATGTGTCAACCTTGCTACTTCTTATGAATGCACTTAGGAAACTAAAAACACAAGTAAATTGAAGGTGTAAATTATAACTAAGATAATTATAAAAGCATAAAATTAATTAACGAAATAATAAGATAAAGGCGAGGTTAGATTGATTACTTTGTAGAGAAGAATTCAGTTATGTTAAGTATCCACTTATTAATACAAGAGGTTAAACTACCGCCTCGACGGATCGCAGAAAGGGTCACCACAGCTACCTAGGAGGGTTTATGCCTTGTCGACAATTCAACATTCCATAGTTCAAAAGAGCATCCTTGTATGTCTTCTTCTTTATCCTTAAGAAAAGAGAACTGTTGAAACCCACGTCTTAATAATACCTCCTAGTGTGAATCAAGGCAGAAAATAACCAAACACATGTGTCTTGTTAGTCGTTGAAATCCTTGACGAATTACTCAAAGCCCATGATCAAAGACCGTATTCTCTCATTTCGTGAACCTACATCTCTCGATGCTAGGCAAATGAGTTTTTCTCACATACTTATCTTTCGAGCTCATATGCAAGAAGAGTAACTACCAAAAGAGAATAAACTATGAAATATATTTTTGTAATAATAAATATCAAACATAACATAACCTTCGTCCGACTACTACACAAACAATCTAAACCTCCGAAAGACTTAGAACATGATGGAGGCGGTGGCTAAGGATTTAATAATGTGAGAATCCGTCTCGACTTCCCTCAAACCTAAACCTAATAAGTGCCTTATATAGGCCAATCTCTAAGTTGATCTTTCCATGCAAGAAAAGAGTTCTAAACGGGAAAGAAATCTAATTCCTAATTAGACAATATTAATTTAATTTTATTTCCTAAAATATCTCTTCTTTTCCCACGGTTGGCTTTGACATGGGCTTGACCTCCTGACTGAGTCTTCTTCTTTCTTTTGCTCTTTGTCCTTTGAGTTTGGTATCTTTTCCTCTTTCTATTGAACACTAATTATTTTCTTTTACGCTGCTGCTGCGGCGTTCAGAATGTTGCCGTGGCATGTGCTTTGTCTGCAAATCCGTATCTATTTTCTTCTTTGGCTCTTTCCGTGATCTAGTTTCCTGTCTAAGAAACAAAACTATCAAACGTATATGTTTTATACCAGAAAGTAAATAATTTCATATATTTAGTGTCCGGATGCTGAGATATGGAAAATAACCAAAAATATCTATTATCGCCTTTAATTCTGTCTTTATTAACAATAAACGAGTGTGGAAATGATATGAAAAGTGAGGACTTTTGAGTGATCATCAGTCATCATCCATGATGATCTCGAGAGTTCTCAGGGGAGTGCGGATATACTAGTTTGTAACCAGTGTGGGCATAGGCACCATGGTGAGTGTTGGGGATTGAACAAGACTTGCTTTGATTGTGGATCCTTGGACGATCTTTTGAAGGACTGTCCTTCTGCTGGCACTATTGTACCAGTTTAGATATGGAGGACCTCTTATCCGGATCAGAGGGGTTGAGGTTTCTCTAGAGGAGGTACGAGTGAAACCACCAACCATCACATTAGGTGCATGTTTTAGTCTACTGCAAGTGCATCGACGAGACAGTATACAGTCAAAGCTCACGAGGAGTGTGATGAGTGCCCAAAAGGCAGTTATTTACTACCCTTCTCATGGCACTTTATGCATCTACTATAATCCAACTTGAGCTGAAATATGGACTCTTTGCACAATATTGGATATTCCGTTATCACTATTTACAAAGTCGAAATTTATAGAGAATGTGAATATTATTACATATTCTCTACATGCTGGAATATCCAAGGTCGAAGCAGCGGTGAAGCAGTGTTGAGGCCAAGATAGGGACAAGGCTGCGGCAGCATCCAGAGTGGCAACATCAACATTGTAGGCGAATGAAAGACAAAAATATAGAGAATATTCTGGAAGATGCAGCGTACTAATTGGACGAGGCTAGCACACTGAAAGTCCAAGTCAAAGACCAAACGGGAAAATCTTTCTAGAAGGCTGCAAACTACGGAATATCCAATATTATGCAATGAGTCCATATTTTAGTTCAAGTTGGTGTACAATAGATGTATAAAGTACCATGAGAAGGGTAGTAAATAACTACCTTTTAGGCACTCATCAGTGACTATCGTTGATTCACGCCGAGAGGTATCATCAAAGACTAGTCATCAATAGCGCTCTGACATAGAGATAAGCAGAGTCAACTACGGACGCTTTGCTAAACTTTGATGCATCTGCCCAAGAGCAAGAGATTGCCGCGGCAGAGAACATTAACACTGCCGAGATTGTATCTGCAGTACTGCCGAAGCAGTATTGTGTAATTGCATTGGACAAGAAGAAGATCAATCGAATCCACTAATTGACGCAGCTGGATCCTACCCACTTTCTCTATATCATTCTCCATCCTTTATTTTATGTTTTTTTATTTAGTTACTTAGTTAGACAATTTCCACTTATCTATGTTTTTACTTTATTTTTCAAGAGCAAGGGAACAATAGGAGACATATTAAGTATACCAATCCATGTGAAGACGATACACAATATACTTATCACTTTATTACTTGCGACGTGTACACTGCACAGTTGCGCTATTATTACACGCATCATGTTTTTGGCGCCGTTGTCGGGGATTGACAACTAAATTTTTGTTTTCTTTATTTTCTTGCTCTTGAACCATTCTTTATTTAACTTTAATTCTAATTATTTATTTTTTTATTAACTTTGACTTATCTGGTGTATGACTAGGGCAAACCCAAGTGGTCCATTGTACGAATTGGATCCTGAAATTGAACGCACAGGACATCATCTAAGGCGCAACCTGTTTCAAGTCATGGATGATCTACCAAGAGGACAAATTCCACATGTTGATCATAATGTATTGCTACCAGCAATGTCGCTGCAGCAACTGTAGCGACCATTGCCAAGGTAGCTCACTGTTAGAGACTTTCTGGTGGAAGACCTAAACAGACTAAACTCTGGCGTAGTCACCCTAGAGATTGAAGCAACTCACTTTGAGCTCAAACCAGTGATGTTCAACATGTTGAACACAATTGGACAGTTTAGTGGGTCTGCTACTGAAGATGCAAGGCAGCATCTTAAATCTTTCATGGAAGTGTGCAATTCTTTCAAAATCCAAGGAGCCCATGAAGATATTTTAAGATTAGAGTTGTTCCCCTAACCACTGAGGGATAGGGCAAAAACTTGGTTAAATGGCATCCCAGCAGGATCCATAGGATCTTGGGATGAACTCTATCGAGAATTCATTATGAGGTTCTACCCGACAAATCTCTATGATCGCATCCGTAATGAAATCACATCATTTCGGCAGGATGATGATGAACTAATGTATGAGGCGTGGTAACGCTACAGAGAATTGTTAAACAAATGCCCACTACATGGTTTTCCCTTGTGGACGTAAGTCTCCATGTTCTGTAATGCCACCAATGCCTCCACAAGGATGATGCTAGATGCTTCAGCAAATGGGACACTTTTGGATAGAGCACCCGCGGAGGCCATTAAGATTCTGAACAAACTCACAAGGAACGACTTCCAGTTTCCTACATTAAGGCGAGAAGAAATGAGACGCCATGCCACGGCCCATGAATTAGACACAACCAGTTCGGTGGTAGCACAATTGGCTTCTATGACCAAGATGGTTCAGAATATGCAAGCCCAACAAAATATACATGAGGTTAAGGCAGTCAACTCATCTGATTACATGCAATATGAGGAAACCAACCTATATGTTGGAAATTATAACATGAACAATCATATGATGTCCATCAATTACAACCCATCCTAGAAAAGACATCCAAACTTTTCATGGAGTAACCCCAACAATGCCTTAAATCTAGTCAACCAAGCCCCTGGATACCAGCACCAAAGTCAAAACCTACCGCAGCAGCACACTCAGTAGTCCATGCCACAGTAGCAGGTCGAACAACAGCAGTCTCTGAATGCATTGGCATATTCTCTTACGGCATTCATGTCAAAGACTGATTCATACATGGCCGAGAATATCTGCTTCATGAAGCGTACTGATGACTTCATGAACCGAACTAAGATGAGACTGTAGAACCAGGAGGCTACAATTAAGTCTTTAGAAACCCAAGTTTGTCAATTTGCCCAACGACAAAACACTCAACCACCAGAGAGTTTACCTAGCAATACTGAGGTTGCTAAGGTGTTAGGCCACGAGCAATGCAAGGTACTTACGATAAGAAGTGGCCTACAATTAAAAGATAAATAAGGGCCCTCAATCGATAGAGTCCAACCAGAAAAGCAGCATCACGAGGACTCAGAAGCTGAGCAGGACCCTGCCGAAAGCACTGCCCTGGCAGCAAAACCAGTAGTACCTGAAAATCCTTTCAAGGCAGCTGCAGATAAGTTCACCCCAAGTATTAAACTCAATATCCAAGGAAACCTAGAAGATATAAGACACCATCTCCTTTCCCGCAGAGGTTAAAAAAGCATAAACAGGATCACCAATTTCAGAAATTCCTAGACATCTTAAAATAAGTCAATATCAACTTGCCATTAGTTGAGGCTATTGAACAAATGCCCAACTATGCCAAGTTCTTAAAGGACATAGTATCTAAACGATGAAGGATGGGGGAATTTGAAACGGTGGCAGCCATTGAAGGTTGCATGGCCATGCTACATAATCGTATGCCTCCTAAGCTAAAGGATCCTGGATGCTTTACAATCCCCTGTTCGATTGGGGATGGTTACGAAGGAAAGGCCCTATGCGACTTGGGGAGCAAGCATCAATCTAATGCCCAAATCAGTTTTTCAAAAACTTGGAATAGGGCAGGCAAAACCAACAATAGTACTGCTCCAACTTGCGGATTGGTCCTATGTGCATCCTGAAGACAAAATTGAGGACATTCTAGTTAAGTTCGACAAGTTTATATTTCCTGCCGACTTTCTTGTCCTTGACTGTGAGGCCGACGACAATACACCGATCATCCTGGGTCGACCTTTCCTTGCTACTGGACGCACCATCATCGATGTGTAAATGGAGAGCTCACAATGCGGATAAACGATCAACAAGTCAAGTTGAACGCCTTCCACAATCTCACAAATTTAGACGCTCCAGCAGAATGTAAGGCTCTCCATACACCAGACCAGGGTACTAAAACATCCTGCCTGGGCAGCACACTCGGCAGACTATTCTGTAAGCGAATAAAGCCCAAAGGAGAAGCCGAATGCACTAAAGGGACTGGCCAACACGCGAAGGAAGATACAAGCCAGAAAGAGATAACCAAATTAGGAGATGCATTCATATGCACTCCACAAGTAACATAATCTCTTCCCTTCTATTTTATTTATTATATTAGGACTAGTTTTATATGTTGTTATGTTTTATTTTCAGTATTTTATGTTTTTAAGTTTTGTTTTTTTAAGGATAAATAAAGCAACGAATGTAGAAAAATTATTTCACAGCAAGAAGTCTGTTGCCGCGATAGTGCACTGTGTCAGAGTCGCAGAAATCCTAACAGGCAGAAATAGTGCAACGGTTCTCTACCGAGAAATCCGTCGCGACAGTAATTGTTCAGCAAGGTAGTAAATGCCTAACGGCTAATTTTTAACAGTCATATTTTTTACAGCCTATATAAACAGCTCCCTTGCTTAGAATTACCCATTCTTGCATTCTTGCTAATCTTCTTTCTTTCACAATCTTACTCTTTATTACTTTAACTCTCATCTACTTCTTGAAATTTTTAGCAATCTTTTCAAGTACTTTAGATTTCGTTCAAGGCATCCAATAACTACAATCATGACCGCTTACAATCGTTTTTTTCCTACCGCCATTAAAGAGTGATTCAACCGTTCTTTTATGCCCCGACAACTATGGGAGGAGCAAGGATTTCAGCACTTGGATGAAGATAATTACGATATCGAACAGTTCTTGTTCGACAAAATCAAATACCAAGATTGGGAAATCTTCTGTCTCCAACCTCCCCAGTGAATGCCACGATCGTCCGAGAGTTTTATGCCCACATGCCGAGCGAAGGAAATTTATATCTCCACTGTCGAGGAAAGCCAATCGCCCTTAATGCAGAAGCAATCAACCAACGCTATGGCCTCACTCCGTTGTCCAATGCACATAGTGATTTTGAGGCGGAGGTCACCGATGTCGACTTCGAGTTAATCAAAGATGATCTTTGTTACGATGATACCCCTTGGGAGATCGGTAACCATAGAGGATCCGTAACAAGAATGAGCCTCAAACCCGAGGCTAAGATGTTATAACCCCCTTAGTCCAGCCTAGATGGAACCAACACTAACGGGTTACACGGGGAATTTCAAACCAAACCCGCGAAGGTTCGATTCGATAAACAACCCTAAAATTCGTTATATTTTTTTCATCTTACCTAGATGCACAATCTTGTTCCTGATGGTATGCAACAGACAACCCACACGAAGTCACCATTGACATGAAACGAAGTCACCATTACCTTAGCTTTCCCCTGATGGTATGCAACAGACAACCCACACTTACCCTCTTCGGACAACCAACAAATTCCTTCCTCATACCAAAGCAACAATGCACAACCTACCACACCATCTCAACCTCTACAGAAAACATAACTCAAAAGAAAACCCCATAAGGTTGATAACCAACTCTTGATAACCGCAACAGTTTCCATACCATCACCATCGAACTAACCTTAATTTTGACATCCTTCCACATACCAGGTAACCAACTAAGCGTTTCACCAACCTCCACTCCACACAACAAACTTCAGACTAACTTTGCACAAAACTGTCAACATTGTCTTAAGCAAACTCCACCACTACCAACAAATTCATTATGAGTCATACTAACCATATCACAACATCACAATATATCATCCATTTACCTATGAATGATAAAACCCAACATCCAAACGGCAACCTATGGCGGTCTTAAAATGCTCAAATCTTATCATATTATAGATACACCACTCATACACCTTGTCAACACGAACTTTTTATAATAATAATTAATAATTAATATAATAATTAAATAATAATAATAAAATATTAAAAGATTAAAAAATCAAAAAAAAACAAAAAAACAAAAAAAATAAAAAAATAAAAAAACAAACAAACAATGAAGACGTGGGGAGTTACCATATTTTTAGTGGGTTGTTTAGGATTTTCGGTTAAGGGATGTTGGGAGAGTTGCAGGAGTGGAGGAGAAGTTAGCGAGTTAAAACTGAGTCAAGGTAGGATAACTGGGAGAGTTTACGGGATGGAATCGGATTGGAAGGGGATGGAAACCTGACCTGAGACAAAGATCCAGCTCCCTCTCTGACACGGACTCCTCCCGGCTTGGGCAAAGCAAAAGATATCACACTCATACGCTTTGCCTTTTCTCTCCATTTCATGTGAAAATGAGAAGAATGGATTCATCAATCTAGTCTCCCGCTATCTCAGTGGAGAAGCACAGCATGTAGAATGGAGTAAGATCCAAACACCGACTGATATGGCTCCAATTTCTGAAGATCCGGCTGAAACTAAGAAGCTATTGGACCAACTTGTTGTTTTAAAGCTTAATGGTGGCTTGGGAACAACTATGGGATGCACTGGTCCTAAATTTGTCATTGAAGTCCGTAGTGGATTCACATTTCTTGATCTAATTGTTGCTCAGATTCAGAATCCTAATACGAAATATGGATGTAACGTTCCATTGGTGCTGATGAACTCATTCAACACCCATGATGACACAATGAAGATTGTTGAATTGTACTCCGATACAAACGTTAAAGTTCATATCTTTAATCAGAACCGACATCCTCGCATGGTTGCGGAAAATTTTACTCCTTTCCCTTGCAAAGGCCAGCCGGAAAGGATGGATGGTATCCTCCCGGTCATGGTGACGTGTTTCCATCACTAAAGAACAGTGGCAAGCTTGATGCTTTCTTAGCAGAGGGCAAGGAGTATGTGTTTGTTGCCAACTCAGACAACTTGGGTGTTGTTGTTGATTTGAAAATATTGAACCATTTGATCCAGAACAAGAATGAATATTGCATGGAGGTGACGCCCAAAACCTTAGCTGATGTGAAGGGTGGTACTCTTATTTCTTATGATGGAAAAGTTCAGTTCTCGCGGTGGAAAACCCCTTTCAATTCGAGCAAACGTCGTTCCCGCGGCACCTACAACGGAGGGACTTGCGCCGGCTATTTCCTTGACGGATAATGCTTTTAAACACTTGAATAAGATGAGAGCAGAGCGGGATGCGGATTTGTGCTTAAGAATTGGGGTTCCATATTCCCCTATCCGAGTTTGATGATGCCGAGAAGGGAGATGCATTGTACGCAATGGAGCTCACCTTGTCCCTGGAGAAACTAACAAATTAAAAGCTCTTGAACCTACATAGTGTAGCTGTGCGGGACCATGACGTGTAATTTACTTTTTGGCCTGACATCTGGTGGACCATATAACTACAATGGGACTCAAAAGTGGCCTTGGAGTTTTGATCAACGTCCACGTGAGAATATTGACTATGCTATTTGCTTAAATAGTATTGGTTCATGGGATAATGGATTATGGATTCATGTGTCCAAGCCTTCAGAGAATGCTTACATCAAGCAAGTTTTTCTTTTGAGATTGATTCATTTGAGTGCTCCAAATGTTGAACAATGTATGCTGCTCACCATCCCAGCTGAAGGCCATCAAAATGCCTTTGTTTACGTGATGTCAGAGTGGACACAACAATTCACAGGCGGTATTTTGCTCTTCACTGGACATATGGCCTTGAGATGACAGGTAAGCTTAAAGTCAAGCCTATTTCTTAGCACACATGGCATATTTTGTTTATTAGGCATACTAAACATGCCAGTAACAGTTAAAAGGTTTATATAAATCAATTTGGCATTTTGTCTTTCAATTGTTTTATTTAATTATTTAATTTATATGTTTGTATTTTTAAAAATCATATAGTATATTTTGTTTAAGAAAATATTTAATTTGCACTTAGTTAATTTAAATTAGAGACTTTTTAGGACTAGTCGCTTAAATTAATTAATTTAATTAGGGAGAAAATTTAGTAACATGACATTTGAATCTTATGTCTCGGCTACACTAAAGAGGTTGGTGTTTTGACGCACCATGATGCTGACCTAGAGAGTGTACCTTGTCATCGAATTCATGTGTTATTAAAACCTAGAATTTTGACGAAATAACTTAGGTTTAGAATTAAATAAAATGGATAGGTAAGTAACTAGTAAACATTAGTAACTTAGGTTTTAAACACTTAAACCATGGAGCCCTTTTTTAGGATTAGAACTTAAAATGAACAAGATAAAAAATAATCATGCATTTTACTTTAGCCTTTTGAGGCGGAAGTTACATTCTTTTAAATTTGGGTGAGGTTTTCTATCTAGAGGACGTCTCGTTCAACTCAAGTTTAGAGGTGGTGTACCTTCCAAATCAAAAGGATATCCAAATTCAAATAATGTTCAATTAACAATGGGAAATTAAATTAATATCTTTCTTCAAAATATCAATGTCACGTAATGTTTTTCAAGGTACCAATTTTTGGGCGTTTGTAAGGGTCGTCCTTACACGTAACCGACTCCCGAACCCAATGTTTTCTAAACGAGTTTCTGGTTTATTTTTATGGTGTCTGGCCTACCTAAGTGGTCAGTGGCGACTCCAAGTCAATTTTTCAAAATTAAATTATAGATTTTCCTAAAATTTGGATTTTTTTGAGAGTAAATTAATAAATTCGAATTTTTCAAAAATCAATCGTCAACTTTTCACACTAAAAAAAATCGCGTTTTCCAAAAGAGGTCACGGCAGCTTGGCGACTCTGCTGGGGACTTAAAAAATTATTTTTGTGAGTCAGACCTAATGTTTTCAAACTTTACGTGGCATTTTGGTATTTTAGAGTTAGATATTATTTTAATTTTTTATTGTTAGGTGAACATTATTTGAATGAGGATAACCTTTTACTTTTATCTTGTCATTCATGCATAAGCTCTCGACCCGAGCTTTCACCCTTAAGTGGGAGTTAGATATTATCCGACGTGATGCTCTCCAGCTCCGAGTTTCGGATTTTTATCTGCTTCCGGTATACTAACCTTACGCATCGTGTGGTTTTCACCTCCGTTGTAAGGGACCTATACCACCGAATCGATGTCTTATCGTCGTAGTAGACGGTAACGACAGTTTGGGAACCCAGTGTCTAGACCAAAAACCCGCATATAGAGTAGAAACCAATCCCTTCTAGAGCCAGACAGGAGCTGTAAGATAAGACGGTATGCTGCCGAAATGCCGCCAAACTTAAGATTTCTCTGCTAACATGCTCTCTGGTTATTTTGCGTACTTTAGCATGCTCTCTGATTATTTTATGCAATTTAGTCTGCTCTTTGGTTAATTTTCCTTGCATTATAAACTGCTCTGTGGGTTTTTTTTTCTTTTAGACAGTTTTTTATATTATTTTTGTATTCACCATACTAACACTTTTTTGGTGGCGTGTGAGTGGGTTCATATAGCATGCATTAAAGATATCGATTCATGAGCTGGTTGTATAGACAATGGTCATAAACTAAAAGATTTGATATACAAGTAGAAGACAATATGCCAGGATGAAGCATATTCGAGAAGACTCAGCACGCGATCAGATTTGGTGTTCGAGAAGACTCCGTGTAAGATCAGAGTTAATGTTTGGGGAGATCGAGTACCGGATATACAAGGGTATTTTAGAAGATTCTAGGCATAGGGTACGTCTACCGAAATTAAGGTATCTTAGTTGTTGTCAGGAGAATGGTTACAACACCAACAACTACGAGGTTTTGCTATACTGTTCCAGTAAGTGAAAAGAGTTAGACTTATATTGGGTTCAACGATTATTCAAGCTTCAAGTCGGGTTCAACAATTATTCGAGCTTCAAGTCGGGTTTAATAATTATTCAAGCCTCAAATCAGGTTCAACAATTATTTAAGCTTCAGGGTGGGACAACGCATATTTGGCAATTTAATTAGGGGCATCCCAAGGAACTATCGAAGGATGAAGATGGGAAATAGAAGAGAAACTCAGAAAGTACAACACGACATGTAGAAGATCAGTTTGCAAGTTTTGAATCGGCGTTTCAAGTAAAGAACACGTCAAGAGCCAAGCCGAGATGGTTACTCAGATGATGCGAGTTGGCGATCAATTTCAGAACCAAGTACAAGAAATGTCAGATATACATGGATTTCTTTTTCTTGATAAAGCAGAAGACACATCAACGGTTTCTACCAGGATAGGTGTCGAACCAGATTGAACGAGGTGATCAAGCAAGAAGCTCGGGCCAGCTATCTATCAATAAATTGTCTTCTCCTTGTATTCGATCTTTTAGTTAGATGAATGTTGTCTAATGACTAGCTTTTGAAATCGGTATCTCTTGCATTCATGCATTGCATCATTCAAATATTGCCTTTTTAGGAGAATAAAATTAATAAATTCGAATTTTTCAAAAATCAATCGTCAACTTTTCACACTAAAAAAAATTGCGTTTTCCAAAATAGGTCGCGACACACCTTTCCAAAGGGACTTAGAAACCTAAGAACATCGTACCTAAACAAACGATTGATCCAATAACTCTCATAAAAAAACTCCTTACCATCGATAGAACTTACTACCAAACTTATGATGATTTTTTCCGACTTCAACCTTGGGCACCTTTACTACTAATAATAACCCAAAGAAAATTGATACTCATTCTTACCTTATCAGCAAGATAAACATTTACATATGATTCAAACATAATCCAAACCAGCTTAGTCGAAAATACATGTTTTTCCCCAACTCCTACCACAACACTTACCACCAAACTCATGGAAAAAGATTACCATAAGCCCTGCTCAAGATACCATTCCATCTCGACACTTTTTGGAACAACCATGCGATTTACCTAACACAAAAAGATTCTCAACACAAAACTAAACCTTGCCAAAAACATATCCTTCACCAGACCCTAATCAAACACTTTGCCACGACTTGTCTCCGATCAACTTTACCAAGGTTGAATTTCGCTCATAGATCCACCATTTTACTAGGTCTCCCTATAGGTTAACCGAACATCTCCCATCGTAACTCCACAATAACCCTGGATTACCCACATAACAAACTCTCATTGCAAGCATCCTTATGTAAGCCAAGTCATCCCCGGTTGCTAACATTCTACAAAACATATCATACAAGAACTTACCAACTTTGTGTCAAACTCAACATTATACTCATCACAACGACAATATTTCCAACTTAAGGTTTAGCCACCACAACCAACTCAACACCATGGTTCAAACTTTAAAATCTACACATCATTAAGTGCCTTGACACTTAACCCAAAACTTTTTTTCCATTATCAAATCATCGACAAACCAACTCTTACATTAACTATACCACAACAAAATCCAAACTTGTAGAACCATTCCTTCCACTAGCTCCAACATCTCTTATTTTATAACCTTTCCAAAGTGGTAACCCTATTGATGAAACATCCACAAACATGAACCCACCGAACACAAAACCTTACAACATTTTTCGATAAAAGCAAACCCACAAGATTGAACAATCGATACAAACCATAAATTGTCCAGCGATCCACATTACACCACTTCAGACATCATCAAAAACTAACTTTACCCGAAGTATATCCAACTTAACATCCTGTAAACACAACATGTACACTTTCCTCCTTTATAGTACAACCAAACCTCTCAAGGTCACAACAATCTATGATTCAAACCCCCGATTTCACAACTCTCATACCAATATGTATCTCATATTTTACTTCTATCCTGACCATACCAAATTGATCACAACCCCCGATCTAACTACACACTAACTACACTACAAAGAATTCCATGTAATTTCCAAAAAAATAATTTCATATCACTCAGAAAAACACCAACCCGCCTTACTCTACAAAACATGCTGCAACCTTGTTACAACCTCCAGATCTTAACTAGAAAGAATCCGCAAAACTCAGCCCTTTCCTTTAGTAATGGCCAACTCAAACTAACCATAACACAGTGTATTTACCTTGGTTTCAAACATTCACAACTCTAAGACCAACCACTCATTGTTCATCCAAGATTATTCCCTAACCAAAAGGGTAGCTTGCCCACTACACATTCAGCTTAACACCACAAGAAAGTTCTTTCAACCTCTTTTTTTCCCATACCTTCACCTTAAAAGAACCAACCACACTCCACTTACACCCTCAAGGAGCTACTCGCAAGTGTGAACAAATGTATGCATGATTTCATGTATGTCCTCATAAATGCCTATGCAAGTGCATATGCATGTAAATGCAATTTCTAATGTCATGCTCAAGAATGCATGCATATCCTACATTATCTATAGATATATACATATATGTGCTCCTACTCTATGCATGATTATTGTTCACACTCACAAATAACATCCTCAATTCCAACAACTTCAACTACCATCCTATTGACAGCTCCCAAGTTAGATTAGCAACAGCCGTACTAGCTTCAGCAGACTAAAACACACCTGAAAGAACGGTGCAACACCACAAACTAACCTTCCGGCCTAACCGAATGCGCACTTACAAAGGAGGAAGAATTTACTCTTCCCTAACAGTAGTTCATCTTCAATCTTGACCATCAAAGTTCATACCAACAGTATCTAGTGACTTACGTCTCAGAAACATATTCAAAAACTTTAAACATGCAGTTTAAAACATAATGTTCAAATAAAACAAACTTACATTCGGGCATGATCCAAGGGAAATCTGAGAGCATCTGAAAATATGTTGGCATTGGCAATGTATAACCGATAACCCCAGTTTAACCATCATTAATCAAAGTACAATCATCACGAATAGATTTTCACTCTCCAACAATATATCATGCTCAATCACACATATCATGATCAATCGTATATTTAAACACATAACTTAGCAATCCTATACATGCTTTAGCCAACAAACTACACACTTTACAAACCAACCATACATTTTACAAACCTGGCTCTGATACCACCAAATGTAACCCCCTTAGTCCGGCCTAGATGGAACTAGCACTAACGGGTTACACAGGGAATATCAAACCAAACCCGCGAAGGTTCGATTCGATAAACAACCCTAAAATTCGTTATATTTTTTTTCATCTTACCTAGATGCACAATCTTGTTCCTACGTGACAAGGTCTCATACAAAGCATTATCGGTAACACATTAACTAAAAACAAACATCCGATTAAACACTAACATAGATTAAGGACTAAAACGTAAAACTTCTAAATTCCATTAGTAAAGTAGAAATTCTTTCCATCAATGATCAATTAAACACTCAAGTGTTCTTCACGGTAATTTCAACTCAAACGGATCATTCTAACATCATCAATTGCATGTTTCTCTAATTTAGGGACCAAAATGTAAAACTTCCAAAATACAAGGACTTCATCAAATTTAGATTACCCATCTTGAAATTAAATCAACTTTATGCATGCATGCAAAATTTCAGCTCAAAATAATATCTATAAGTACCTTAATCGAACAAAGGAAGTTATTCGAGACTAAAATATAATTTC
Source organism: Abelmoschus esculentus (assembly GCA_035048815.1). Classification (NCBI taxonomy): domain Eukaryota; kingdom Viridiplantae; phylum Streptophyta; class Magnoliopsida; order Malvales; family Malvaceae; genus Abelmoschus; species Abelmoschus esculentus. Next base: position 12,769,320 of record JAUCBN010000038.1, on the reverse strand, counting down.
TAGCAACTTTCAATTCTTGGTGATCAAAGGTTTTGAAACCTTCCCAGAGGTTCCGAAACTTTTTGTAAAAGGTTTCGAAACTTTTCTGGAAAGTTTTGAAACTTTTCGCGTCTAGTAGCTATCTAGAATTGAAACTGCCCGCAAGGTTTCGAAACCTCCTAAAGGTTTCGAAACTATTTGACAAAGGTTTCAGAACCTTCACCCAAAGGTTTCGAAACTTTGGGTCTGGAACCAAAAGTTTCGTTTCACTAAGTGCACACCAAATACTCAATACTCAACCATTAATTAGAACCACTAAATGCATCAATCCTAATCATAATTAACAACTTATAACACATGATTTACAATGTCATGGTCATCATTCAAACTATAGGCATGCTTCCTAGATAATAATTAACAACATAACAATCATGCTAGTACATGCTTCAACAATTCAACAATTCCAAAGTTCAACAATTAACAATCAGACAATTATGGTCTTATTACAACAGAAACCAAAACCTATGTACACACTCCTCACATTAGTTGGGTTACACATTGCCTTGCCCAATTTATTTGCCAAAAACATACCAAATCCAAGTGATTCTTCCCCTTAGTTTTCTTGCCTCGAACGAAGCTCCAAGTACCTTTATTTCTCTGCATGGATGAAAAGAGAGCTTAAGCAAACATGCTTAGTGAGGAAGCTCTACACAAATCATCAATGCATCTATTTAAAACCATGATAAAACCATAATTTGTAATACATTGTTAAATCATGCATGCTAACATCTCATGCTCATGTTCTTTAAATCATATGCATCCTTGAGTTTACATAATCTTGTCAAAACAATTTATAAATGATGCACAATCTTCTTCTCAAATTCATGTATGTATATTGGCATTCTAGTGACCACTTTAATGTGAACCTTGAGTTCACCGAATACACGGATCTATTGTTAGATACCATAGTCCCGTCATGACAAGAAGTCACCATTGACATGACACGAAGTCACCATTAGCACTACCACGTACGATTGGACACATAGTCACCCTTGTTACGTGTAGGCGGCTCTACCACGTACGGTTGGACACAAAGTCACCCTTGTTTACGTGTAGGCAATATTTTGTATTCTCAATTTTGTTTATAGTGCACTTAAGACAATCCTAATGACATGTCATTCGTATTCGAATCTAAAGTTAGTGTCACTAAGCCAATATCATAATCAAATGTGCATGATAACTTGCTGCTCATAATGCATGCATAATATGTTCAACAAATAAACCAAAAGCCAGGCCCAAAGGCACCATCATGTATAAGGCAATTAACCATATTGTATTCTAAATCATATAACTTGCTGCTCATAATGCATGCATAATATGTTCAACAAATGAACCAAAAGCCATGCCCAAAGGCACTATCATATATAAGGCAAATAACCATATTGTGTCCCAAATCATTTCTCATATTTTTTCATAATCATGGATGTTAAATAAGCTATGTATTTCAGCAAGTAATTCTCATGTATGCACCATTTCAAAACATGCTCATGTATTTCCATAAATTTCATTGCATTACCAACATAATGCCTTTATTAAATGTAGCCGAAATTCATATCGGTTTATCAAAAACATTTACTTTACTTACTCTTGAACTATGGAAGGTTTTCACACTTTTCCATAGTCCCCAAAACAGAACCGTACCAAACGCGGTTCGCTTTAAATCCGTAATCACTCATCAACAAGCGAAATGAGCTTTTGCCGCTTTCCGATGATCGCACCAGCACTCAAGCTTCTTCTTGTACCTCTTATACAACATTAAAAACAGAGCATTCTTCCATCATAACATGCTCAAACCAACAGCCATATCCGATCCAATAAACTATTGAAAACTTAGCCGAAAAGACCGTAAACTAAGCCAAAACTCATCCGAACAACATCAACCCAAAACCTAACGAATCTAACATCTAATCCACTTCAATTATGATCCAAAAACACATCCAAACCATCCTTATATCTCCAGCAATATTAAAGCATCTAAAACAGCCCATAAAACAATCGAAAAGCACCTTAAAACTACACCGATTGCATTATTTCGGGATTAAATTAATGTGGTATCAAATCAAGACTCAATTAATCATTTAATTAACATAAAAACATAATTGAATCCATCTAATTCCATCATTGAATGAGATCCAAAAAGATTTCACAAAAACATTCACAAAATCACTAGATCTAACATTAAAAAACATAGAATTAAGTTTTTATTAAAAGATTAGCAAGCTAATACTTGGGAATTTCAATAAAGAACCTTAGAAAAGAATAAAAATCCAGAAAATTACCTTCAAGATCTATTCACCAAAAAGATATAATTTCCTCTTCTTGATTCCTTGCAATTTGATGTTGATTTGATAAAATTGATGCCTATGTTTTGTAAAGAATGGAAAGATGATGAAAATGATATAATCTTTATGGAAAAAGATGCAAAAATCAGAAAGGAATTGAAGAGAAAAGATGAGAGAAAGTGAAGAGAAAATGAGAGAAAAAGATGAGAGAAAATGAGAGAAAAGTGGTTTTGAGAGAAAATGATTGAAAATCTCTAATTAAAATAATTAAAATACATTTTGGTGAACAAATCATTATTAAAAATTAGAAATGGGTTTATGGACCTCTAAGGATTCTAAGTTTAGCTTGCTTTTCAATTTAGTCACTAAAACATGTAATTTTTCGAAAATTACAAAATAAGTCCTCCAATTTTTCTAAAAATCACAAATTGATCACTTATGCATAATTAGATATAATTAAAAATCAATAATAAATCCAAATTACTTTATTTTAATCTTGAAACATATTTTTAATATTTTAAACCATATTCCAAAATTATTATTTTTCCTAATTAAAATATTCTTATTCATTTTTCCCCGGAATAATGAACCGGAGAACCCGATTCGACCCGAATCGAATTCTTCAAACTACTAACCCCAAAATCAGGATATTACAGATGTGGTGCACCTTTGTCCAAAGACGTCTAATGCCCACATCGCATAACAGCACAGTCGACAGGAGACGTTTGGTGCTCATCCAGTCTATAATCAACAAGAGGACCATCAACGTTGGAGGAATTATTCTCCAAAAAATTTATGATTGCGGTAAGAAAGACAAAGGCCCTTTATGTTTCCTGTTGTGTGTAATAATAGAGCAATTGTGCAGTGTACACGTCGCAAGTAATAAAGTGATAAGTATATCGTGTATCGTCTCCACAGTGATTGGTATACTTAATATGTTTCCCCTGGTTTCCTTGCTCCTGAAAGATAAAATAAAAACACAGATAAGTGGATTTGTTTATCTAACTAACTAAATATCAAAACATAAAATAAAGGATTAAGGACGATATAGAGAAAGTGGGTAGGATCCAGCTGCGTCAATTAGTGGATTCGATTGATCTTCTTCTTGTCCAATGCAATTACACAATACTGCTTCGGCAGTACTGCAGATACAACCTCGGCAGCGTTAGTATTCTCTACCGCGACAATCTCTTGCTCTTGGGCAGATGCATCAAAGTTCAACAAAATGTCCATAGTTGACTCCGCTTATCTCTAAGTCAAAGCGCTGTTGATGACTAGTCTTTGACGATACCTTTCGGCGTGAATCAACGATAATCACCAACCAGTCCAACACTTCTTTTAGCTTTTGAAACTCTTAACCTATCTCTAGGCTGAGTTAGTGTCATCGACACCGTACTTATCGTATTCGTGAATCTATACCTCTCGATGTTAGATAAATATATTACTTACAAACTTCTCTCTCGAGCTTTAATAAAAGAACAAGGAATAACAATAGGATAAGCAAACTTCGATATTATTATTGCATTAGAACAAAGAAACAAGAAACAATCTTCTCTCACTAATATCTACAACCTTCACCTATCCCTAAGATATTTAGAACATAATGTCGATAGATACAAATCTTAGGGGAAGGGTTTCTCTAAAATCGGCTCTCTTAAATAATGTGACCGACTAGGCTATATATAGTCTTAACCTAGGCAAACCTTTCCTAAATAGACTCTAACTTGGAGTAGGGAACAAGTCTTCTTCATGAGATCTGATATTTCCAAGTTTTCCGTCTTTTAGAAGAATTTTCCCATTTGGTCTTTGACTTGGGCTTTTAGTGCGCTAGCTTGGTCCAATTGGTGCGCTGCATCTTCCAGAATGTTCTCTATATTTTTGTCTTTAGTTCGCCTTCAATGTTGATATTGCCACTCTGGATGCTGTCGCAGCCTTGTCCCTGCCTCGGCCTCAGCACTACTTCACCGCTGCTCTGGCCCTGGATATTCCTGCATGTACAGAATATGTAATAATATCTGCATTCTCTATAAATTTCGACTTTGTAAGTAGTGATAACTGAATATCCAATTTTATGCAATGAGTCTATATTTCAGCTCAAGTTGGTGTATAATAGATGCATAAAGTACCATGAAAAGGGTAATAAATAACTACCTTTTAGGCACTCATCAAATACCCCCAAACTCGAACTATTGCTTATCCTCAAGCAATACAAGACATCAAATTGCCGAACCTTACTCCCCTTTGGTCTTACTTTTCCATCTATTCTCCCCACCATGGTCATGTCTATCTCTCCGTTTTAGCCACCAGTTTACCCAAGGACTTTTACTAAGAAACAAGCTATAAGGCTAGGTGAGTGTGTGCGTTTTATGGACAAGGTTGATTCAAGGCTTTCTTAGATAAACTCTAAGTTCAAGACAAGTAAAATTTGGATTAAAGTTATCTCCTTAAAACAATAAGTCTTGAGCCAATTTCGGACACCTCAAGATATGCGTTTTCTATTTTCTTCTTTTTTTATTTTTAACACCTATTTGGCATACTAGAGCCAGTTTCGGGCATCTCTAGCATGAAGGAGAGAAAAACTAGAGCCATTGATAGACACCTCTAGTTATTTTTCCAAAAGGTTCTAAGTCTTTATCACCTAAGTTTTTTAAAAGAACTCCTAAATCAAGCAAGTCCAAAAAGTGTTTATTTGTTTTCTAGCCCTAAAGCAAGCTTCTAAGTTTTATTCCATGAGCATCCTATGGTTATCCCTTCAAAACAAAACTTGGCCATGGTAAGGAGAAAGATTTCTATAGCCTTAAAGGAGTAAACTAAAGCAAAGCTGATGTAGAGTAGTGCAAGATTAAAAATAGTAATTCAAGAAAAGAGAATATTGCCAAAAATTTCAAAAAAATACTTCCTTTTTTCATGGTAATGTCGCGGTAGTAGGTTGCCTCAGCAGTGCTTCTGCACCTACAATACCCCCAAACTCAAACCGAACATTGTCCTCAATGCTCAATACATGAGGCAGTACTTGAAAAGATTGCTGAAAATTCAAGAAGTAGATGAGAGCTTAAAGTAATGAAGAGAAAGATTGTGAAAGAAAGAAGATGAGCAAGAATGCAAGAGTGGGTAATTCTAAGTAAGGGAGTTGTTTATATAGGCTGTAAAAAATGTGACTGTTAAAAATTAACCGTTAGGCATTTACTGCCTTGCTGAACAGTTACTACCGTGGCAGATTTCTCGGCAGAGAGCCATTGCACTGTTTTTGCCCATTAGGATTTCGGTGGCTCTAACACAGTGCACTACCGCAGCAGCAGACTTCCTGCTGTGAACTACTTCTCTATTATTCCTGCTTTATTGTCCTAACCTAAAAATATAAACATCAGAAAACATTCAAATAATGAGAAGATATTTTTCCTAAATACCATAATTAATAGAATTCATAAAAATAAAATAAAAGAGAAAATTAATATAAAATAAGAATATAAAGAAAAATTATGGAGGGTCGTTTTCGATATTTTTTATACTCCATCTGTACCCTCCATCGAGTTACAGTTCTGCTCAAAAAGGTTTGGACCATAATGAATACGGATAGTCCCCTTTTTATTATCTTGGTGGAGGTGTCATTCTTTCGTATTCTCTTGTAATCCATTCATGTCCTCCATCTTGATATTGTTTCTGAAGAAAAAAATAAATTGTTTGAAAAAATTTTATCAACATCCAACCACTTAATTACCTCATTGCCATTAACTTCCATCATATTTGGATATAGCCTCTGTTGTCGTAGTCATTGTTGTGATAGCCAATTGTCGTGGCAATCTTTTGCCAAAATTTGGTGTAAGTCAAGTGAAAAATCATCTTTCTTGAAGTCTTCAAGAGTCAACCCACATTATTTTTTATGCTTCTCAATAATCTCCATCAGAAGAGATTCTGGCTTGAAACTAACATTAGATGGAATTACCACAAAAATATCATCTTTCAAACATTCACATCCTATTTGTGATGGCTTCAAATCTTGTAACATTGACTCCTCGAAATATACCTGCATTGGAAGATATGAGTTTTAAAATAATTCAAAAGGTTCATTCATTACCATCTTATATTCTATTATCACGGCATTGTCATCTTGTTGATCGAGCATATCATCGTATAACTGCCCCGACAGCTGTGAGTGTGAGTAATCCTCAGATTCTATTTTCTGCATCATTGCTGCCGTAACATTCTGGGAATCAGACTCCTCATAATTTTCTAGAGCATTACTCTCATTAGTCTCGTTGAGTGGTATCGTGACATTGCCCTGTTCATGCTTCTCTACTAGCGCGATAATTGCCTCAGCAGTGCACTCATCCACTATTTGACAATCTTTCTCATCAACATGTTCTGGACTTAGAGGTTCCAGAATTTCCTCTTTGTCCTCTAGTGTTGGAATTTCAGTATCCCTAAGGTTTGAGTGTTGGGTCATGTTATCCAGGGCATATTCGGATTTCCGCAATTGATTTTTCGAATCCCTCAAGGGCGCATCCAATCTAGCTATATGTGCATCCAAAAACCTTGATTGCTCTGTCATGAATCTATCAATTTTAGCCATTGATGCTTTCAATGTTTCCTCCAATGAATTTGGATACTCATGAGAAAAATTATATTGCCATGGCATATTTATAACAACAACAAAATTTTATTTAAAATATTTTATAGTCGATTTTAATCGTTGTTTGAGTTTTTTTACAAATTTAATTATAAATATTTATAATGTTATGATATTAATTGATTTCAATTTATACTTTATTAAATTACATAATTATCAAAAGGTTCTTTCTTTTTGTTATATTCAAGTACGGGGTCATCGTTAGGCTTCATCTTTTCAATATTTAGGTTTATAGAGAATTTTTTAACCTAATAACTATTTTATAACAATTTAAAAACTATTTTACATTCGAGTTAAGTGATGATTTTATAACAATTTAATTAATACAATTTTACACAAAAGCTTGAATACCAAATTAATTTAAGAAAATGTCCACGATTTAAAAAACAAATTGGAATCATAATTAATAAAAATATAATACTAAAATTAATATAATAAAAATCTTATTTTTTAGACTTTCGATCCCATTAATTTAATCTAAACCAAATTAATCTTAAAATATTTAATCTAACCAATTCTATTCAAAATAAAATTAATCTAACAAATTTAAATGTTATTATTTTAATCTAAATCAAATTCATATTAACTGCAATTGCATCACATCCAATAACTCAATCCTAAATATAATTTATTCTAATAAAATCATATTTGATTCTATTATAAGTAAGTTATATATTTAAATATAATTCAAATTAACGGTTGAAGTAAAAAAAATAATTAACATAATTTTTTATTATTGATAAATTAGTCGAATAAATATCATTAATAAATTAAATAACAATAGTTATATAAAACAAAACAATCACTTGGATCGTAATTGTCCACGGAGAAAACATTGATAAAAATTTAATAAAATTATACATATTACATTTTAATTTTTTTTTGTTAATGGCTCTCGTTAACATTCAATCTTTTATCTTTAAGTTATGAATTTTTGTTCAAGTAATTTTTTTTTATTTTCTTTAAGTAAAAATATTAAAAATATATCAATTCTTGTATTACCATTTACAAAATCATAACCGGCATGACTAACTGGAAACGATTAGAGTAAATACACATATTAATTATATTCTATAAACAATGAAAGATCACAATAAAAATATCATATAAGAAAATAGTTTAAAAAATCTTATCAAATAATTTGAATAAAAAATAATAACTTTAAATCTTAAAACAATACTTTTCTTTAATCCTATAAACTAAAATAAACCCTTAAGAAAGGAGAAGACAATTAAAATAATTTATCTATTATAATAATATAAATCTTGAATGCATTAAATATCTTCTTGGGTCAGTTCCCTTTGATCATCTCACAATCCAGCGTATGATACATAACTGCATTTGGATTAAAACTATGTGTCAAATCAAGAGATTGTCTGATTTCATGTATAGCTATGGACAATAAATAATGTTCGCTATATGAATGATAGGATTTGATTTTCCAAGATGTATGTGATAAGCGCTTAAAATAGTTAATATTTTGTGCTTAATTACTCGGTTTAATGAATATGTTACTGATCTTGCTGTTTTTCGTATGATTTTGTGCAGTACTCTGAATCTGGAAAATGCACTTAAATGGCTGATTTCTGAAGTTTTTTTTTATTTTCTGGATCGAGTCTGGATTCGTGAGCTTGACTTTGGGCTTGAAATCTGACGCAGCATTTCGTCAGCAGCTTCTAGAAGATGACGTCAGCAGACGCATGATAGCTTATCAACATTCCAAATAGCTTATCAGTCGCGTTTTGAACTTCAAATTAGGATTTATCTTTTTGTAATTTGAATTTAAATATTTTTAGATGTACCTAGGATTTATCTCTTATTTTTTAGAGTTTGTAAAGGCTATAAATACCCACCTTGGGTAAGACTAGAAATCATTCTTCATTTTCTTTAATTTCATCTCTTTGTTCTAGGTTTTATAAAAGATTCTTCATTTCTTTTAGTTTTTATTTTTTCTATTTTATTTTATTATGTCGAGATAATTTCTTTTATAATTATGCTCGGCTAAGCTTTTATTAGCCAAGGGCTTAAGCGATTACTTGATCCAAATGTGAGGATTGAAAAACACATCAATAACTTCGTCTTTTTATTTCTTTAAAGTTTTCTTTTGAACTTAATTTTTTTAGTCAAATTGATTTCAAAACTAAAGATTGACTTTGGTCAAGATTTTGATTTGATCATTTGTGTGAGAGGAAAGATCGGTTGTTGAAGCAAATTTCCTGAAAATATATTAGCAAATTAATTTCTAAGAAGAAAACAAAGATTGGATCAGTTATTATTAAAATAACATAATTCAAGTCGGTTTAAATGATTTAAATGATTTTTCTATATTGAGTTGGTAGGTTAATCCATGAAACCAATATTAAAGATAGACTTGGGTATTCGTTTTAGAAGTTTTGCTTCAAGGATTGAACCTTGAAAGCTAATTACCGGCGTAAAATCCCGAAGTGAAAATCTTTTTCCGATATCTATTAAAGTCGAGTCAAAACGAAAGCCTAAGGCTAGTTTTTATCTTATTAAATCATTTTCTTTATTTCAATCTATTCCATTATTTAGTTTTACTTTAATCAAAAACTCCCCCCTTTTAAACAATCATTATTCGATCAACCTTCTTAGATCACCAGTCAAACAGAGCATAATCAGGAAGTTTTTAGTCCTTGTGGGATCGACCCTTACTTCTCCTTTAGTATATTTAATTTTCTATTATTTATTTGCAAATAAGGAATTTATTTTTGATACTTTACGACGCGTTTCAAAATTGGCATCGCTGCTGGGGACTACGGCAAAGTTACTGATTTAGTTTTATTTGATTTATGACCAGGAACAACCCGGGAGAACAAGGAGATTACATCTCAAAAATTAAAACATACGCCTGAATACTACACGCCCAAACACTTTGAGAAAAACGTAGACTGCGACAACAACAGTTAGAACGTGATCCAATTTTTGCATCCGAAGCAGAGTCGTATTTTGATCACATAACTGAAGAGCCAATTTTGATGGCAAAAAATGATCAAACTATCCGTTAATTGACTGCGGCTCCTGATGATAACCAACCAAGGTGCATAATGTTTCCGAATAGAGAGACGTCATTCGCTCTAAAAACAGGCATGATACACCTATTGTCAACCTATCACGGTTTGCAGAGCGAAAATCCTCATAAACATCTCAAGGAAATTCACATGGTTTGTTTAAGTACAAAACCACAGGGAGTTTCTGAAGATCAAATTAAGCTTCGTGCCTTTCCTTTTTCTTTAGCTGATATTGCAAAAGATTGGTCATTTGATTTGCCTTCTAATTCTGTTACAACATGGACTAATATGGTTCGTCTTTTTCTTGACTTGATTTTTTCCAGCAGCAAGGCGAGAGAACTTAAGCGAAGTATCCTGAGTATTCGATAAAAGGATACCAAAACCTTGTATGATTATTGGGAGCGATTTAAAAACTATGTGCGAACTGTCCACAACATGGTTTGTCTGAACAAATATTACTCCAATATTTTTATGAAGGTTTAACACCTTTGGATATGAAGGTAATTGATACGACAAGTGGAGGCGCACTTGTCAATATGAATCCTACCGCAGCCAGAACGTTAATATCTACCATGGCCGCTAACTCGCAGCGATTTCATTCTAGTGAACCGTCTCGACGGGTTCACGTTGTAGGTACCATTTCCTTAGAAAATAAAATTGATAAATTAGCTGAAATTGTTCAATCTCTTGTTTCAGATAAAAGAAACACGACTAGACTTTGTGAAACATGTATAAGTCCTGAACATCCGATAGATTGTTTTCCAATCATCCAAGAAGATGATAAAGCTCAAGTGAATGCCTTAGGAAATTTTCCTGGACCTTCCCATAGAACCTATAACCCCAATGCCAATACCTATAATCCTGGTTGGAGGGATCATCCGAACCTAAGATATTGAACAAACTTTAGGCATAACCAACCCTATCAATAAGGACAACAAAACCAACAACCAAAATCGTCATTAGAATCTATTATTGAAAGAATAGTGCTTTCCCAAGAGAAGTTCCAGAATCGAACTGAGGCCCATTTTCAAGAAATGATAAGCAAATATCTCAAATAGCTCAAACCGGAGGAAGATTAGAATCGTAAGGGAAGCTTCCTTCCCAAACCGAACTGAACCCAAGGGAAAACGTTAGTGCTATCACCCTTAGATGTGGAACGATTATCAATCCTAAAGTTCCAAAAGAAGCCGTTGATCAGTCGTGAAAAAAGAGATACAGAAGCTTCTTGATGTCGACATCATTTATTCGATATCACATAGTAATTGGTTAAGTTCGGTCTATGTGGTTTCAAAGAAAACCGGAGTAACGGTAGTTAAAAATTTGGAAGGTGAGTTAGTTCCAACACGTATGCAAAATGGATGGCGCGTGTGCATCGATTACAGGAAGTTGAATTCTTTAACTAGAAAAGATCATTTCCACATCCGTTTATTGATCAAATAATAGAACATTTAGCCAAAAAATCTCATTATTGTTGTATTGATGGCTTTTCAGGTTTCTTTCAAATCCCTGTGGCACTTGAAGATCAAGAAAAGACTAACTTTACATGCCCATTCGTCACGTTCACCTATCGACGAATGCGTTTGGACTATGCAACGCTCTAGCTACATTCAAAGATATATGGTAAGCATATTTTTTGACTATGTCGAGAAAGGAATCGAGGTATTTATGGATGATTTCACAGTTTATGGTAATTCTTTTGACGAATGTTTATCAAATTTAACAAAAGTCTTGAAAAGATGTCTTGATTTTAACCTTGTATTAAATTATGAAAAATATCATTTTGGTGGCTGATAAAGGGTTAATATTAAGACATATTGTTTCATCTAATGGGATTATTGTAGATAAAGCTAAAATTGATATTATTCATTCACTCCCTTCCCCAAAACTGTGAAAGATGTTCGTTCTTTTTTAGGCCATGCAGGATTCTATCGCCGGTTCATCAAAAATTTCTCAAAAGTGGCAACACCTTTATGCAATTTATTGCAAAAGGATCAAATTTTCGATTTTGATAAAAAATGCATAAATGCCTTTGATGAACTTAAGGAAAAGTTTATGTCAGCCCCAATCGTTCAGCCGCCGAACTGGAACTACCCATTTGAACTGATGTATGACGCATCGGATGTAAGCGTAGGGGCTGTACTTGGACAAAAATTCAGAAAGGAACCCTATTTGATAGCCTATGCTTCCAACACGCTAGACGCCGCTCAATGAAATTACTTGACTATTGAAAAGGAGCTTTTTGCTATTATCTTTGCTTTAGAAAAATTTCGTTCATATCTTTTAGGCACTGATATTATTGTTTATTCTGATCATGCAGCATTGACGTACTTTCTTAATAAGAAAGAGGCGAAACCCCGCTTGATCCGATGGATTCTTCTCTTACAAGAGTTTAATCTACAAATCAAGGATAAAAAGGGTTGTGAGAATTTAGTCGCAGATCATTTAACCTGACTTCTCGTTCCTCAACATGGTGAACTGATTGAGGAAAAGTTTCCCGAGGAACACTTATTTCTTATGCAAACAGTGTTGCCATGGTATGCAAATATTATTAATTATTTAGCCACGGGTGTACTTCCGGCCGATCTACCACGCTCTAAGGTAAGCCGAATTAAGCGAGAATCTAGATTGTACATCTAGGTTGATCCATACCTATGGAATAATTGTTCAGATCAGGTAATTCAATGTTGTGTTGCCGAAAGTGAGGTAAGTTCGATCCTTCTATTTTGTCATTTTTATTCTTGTGGAGGTCACTTTGGATCTAAACAAACTGCGCATAAAATACTTGAATGAGAATTATACTGTCCTAATATTTTTCGTGATGCATATTTGTTTTATAAATCATGTGATAATTGCCAATGAGCCGGTAATTTGAGTCGAAGAAATGAGATGCCTCTTAGTCCCATTCATGTTTGTGAAATATTTATTGTGTGGGGTATCGATTATATGGGTCCTTTTGTTTCGTCTTTTGGTAAATATTATATAATTCTAGCTGTTGATTATGTTTTGAAATGGGTAGAAGCTAAGGCTACTCGTACTAATGATGCTAAGACTACTGCCAAGTTTCTAAAGTCTTGTATTTTTTCCAGGTTTGGCACTCCGAAAGCGATTGTTAGTGACCAAACAACTTATTTCGTCTATTGGGTCCTATCGGTATGTCCCCATATCGCCTTGTCTTTGGTAAACTGTGTCACGTACTGGTTGAATTGGAACATAAAGCTTACATGGAAGTGAAAGAATGTAATATACAAATGGATGCCGTCGGCGAAGCTAGAAAACCCTACATTCAAGAACTTAAAGAAATTAGACGCAACGCTTACGATAGTGCTCAGATCTATAAGGATAAAACAAAAGAATTCCATCATCACCATATTTCTTTCAAATTTTTTAATATTAGTCAGAAGGTTTTACTTTCTAATTCCAAATTTTTTACAGGAAAATTGCGATCAAAATGGACAAGACCTTTTATTGTGACTGAAGTATTTCCTCATGGTGCAGTCGAAATTCAAGACAATTCAGGAGTTCGTTTCTAAGTGAATGGGAAGAGGTTGAAGCCATATTATGAAAATGCTATTGTCGGTTTAATTGAAGAATTCTAATTGGAAACGCTTGTAGTCTGAATCAGATGTCGAGCTATCGACGTTAAAAAAGCGGTTAATGGGAGGCAACCCATTCAATTCTATTTTATTTTTGTTATTTTCGTTTATTTTATTTTATCTTATGTTATTATTTTTATAAATTTATCTTTTATTTAATTTCTCATATTATTTTGTTTTAAGCATTCAAATATTTGAAATAAAACTCCAAGGAGAAGCAGCATAGTGACCGAATTTATCAAAGAGAGGATCCTAAATTTTCGGCTCACGTTAGAAGAACTCTTTCCCTTGACTATAGTGCACGATAGCAAATCCCAAGGGATCACCAATTGTCATACAAAATTCAAAATCAAGTGGCCTCCACCTTTAACTCAAGAAAACAATAAGTCTTAAGAAACAAATCCCTTGTTTTCTTTTCCCCACGCAGCCACCTTCGTTCTTTTTCTTCAACACCAGAAACCTCCCCCCACATCTTTTCCTCCTTTCTTTCGGATATGCACAATGGTACGAACTAGAAATTAGTCCAGCCATCTTCAAGCACCGGTAGTGAATGTCGGCCGATGGCGGTTTGCTCTGCCTCAATTTGAGGATGTGCCTAACGAATCCACCGGAAGCCCCACTGGACGTGAGCAGCAACAAGCTCCACCGTTGCAACCAAAACAACCTTCGCCCACGTTGCAACAACAGCACCCACGACCACCCGAAACTAAGCAGCCAAAGTTGGAACTAGTTAACCAACTGATGGCTGATGTTGAATCGAGAATAGAGGGGATTTTCATGTTCGTCGTCGTTCGTCAGTACCGAAGGTTACGACCGAACACTGGACCCTCCACAGCACCACCATCAACGGGATTCTTCGGCCACCAAAATAATGGTATGGATATTGGAAATTTTCACTGCTCGCATACCTTCCAGCCACAAAATATGGGTTCTCCGTCCAATAGCTCTCAACTGGAATAGAGTTTATGACAACACCCCTCCCCACCGGACCAAACAAGACTGAACACTGCTCCAACATCTTTCGATAGTGTGGAGATTCTCGGGGAGTACTTTCTTGTACGACAACAAATGGCAAACCCGACCTCATCCTATTACTCGATTCCTACTACCGATTCGGATCATCCGATGTCGGACGCTGACAATTCTATATTCTCGAAGTATTCGGCATTCATGGGACATGCCAAATCGGAGGTAAGTTCCGATTTGATATTCGTTCAACCCTTGTTAATGTATCATCCCATAGTTGGTTTTGCAGACTCTATTGGGCAATTTCACGAAACAAATATAGAACCACCAAGTTTTGATCAAAACGATTTCACGTTCGAAACCCATACTCAAAATTTTGCAAAAAATTTTGAGTAGGAAAACCATGATGAAACAGTGTTGCCAACTACCGAACGAAATCGAAGAGGGCGAGCATACTTTGTGCCTATCGAAGAGGTATTGAATGGATACTTGCAATTTGATGACGAAGATTCGGTAAGGTTCAATAGCATCCGACATCGCAAGTTTCAAGTTTGTAAATTTATCCCATTTGATGCTTTAGAAATCTTGAACTTATGTGAATCTATTATGCATTACATTAATGTCATCGGTTGGACTCTATTTTTGGAAGTTAGGTGTAGCACATATTATGAGTTGGTTTTTAAATTTTACGCTACATTTACTTTTCGGCATCATAGGGTAGCAACCATTAATTCGCCTAATGTCATCTCATTTCGTTTGCTTGGCCAATATTTTAATATGAGCACTTTAGACTTTGGTTTTTCCATGGGATCCGTGACTGATGTCTCGGATCCTAGTTATTTGACCTCTCTACTTGAGATTCCACAGGACTTTAGCACTGACTTTACGTACAATGCACTTACCGGCTTGGAGGGCGTCAATTTCAATGCCCGAACAACAAAAGGATGGCACATTCACGAACCTGTACTCCGTTACATTCATCAGTTTCTTGCATAAAATTACTTGGGTCGTAATGACACTACCTCTTGTTTGAGTAAGATTGAATTATTCTTTTTATCATGTATGCAATCTGGCACAAAGGTAAATTTGGGTTATTGGTTTGATCATGCTTTTGAGAGAGTTGTTCGTTCCAATCTTCCACTTATACTTGATCCTTACATCATCCACTTGCATCTCGCTTGTTTCCATTGAATTTTAATGTTCATGAGTTTACTTATGCTTTTGCTATGGATGCTAGATGTCTCGATTCGATGGGGTTACTTGTAGGAACTCCCGATGCACCATATATGGTTCCTCCAGAGTCATTACACCATGTAATGAGCGTGTCTATTTACGGAGGCTAACATCATATCCGACTTCGGAAGCAAACCCCCAACCAAGTATGCAAGAGGACTTACACGAAGTCCAAGATTGGCTCAACTCCATCGAAACCAATCTTTCGGAAGTTCTTTCTTACTTCGACCATGCACCTCACGACGAGGACGTGATCGCAGTCACGGCCGTCACTAGATCGGGGTGTATTCCTTTTCCCTTTCTTTAATTTTTATATTATGTTTTGGGACAGAACGGTTTAAGTGAGGAGGAGAGAAAGATTGCATGTATGCTGGTTTCACCTTGCTTATTTCATGCTTGGAATCTTGTCATTTTAATATTAATATGCTTGAAATTGTTGGTTACCATTTATTTAATTTGTTATATCTCTTGAATTTGCTTGATGGATTTTAATCTTGCTTTTGTTGGAACCTAGGATGCATGATAGTTTGTTGGCATTATTAGTTAACTTTTGATTAAGATACATTGATGTTCCATTATTGGTTAGTTGAAATGATGCTTCTTGTTACATTTACCCTTTTATGTGAGATTTTGAGCTTAATGGGCATATCTTTTCGTTCTTGCTCTTTGTTTCATTTGTGTGTACCGATTTGATTTTTAGCATTCTAGAATCTGTGATGCAATACTTTTTGATACTACATTCATGAATATGATTCTTTGGTCCGATAGAGGCACTTAGGTTTAACCACTTCACTTCCTAAATAGCCTACCCTATGGTTATATCCCTTAGTGAACCACTTTGAGCCTTCACCCATTTTTTTGTTTGCACCTTATTAATGCAATCCAAGACCTTTTCTTTTTCCATATTTCCAACTTTTTGCCCTTGTCAAGACATGAGATTATATTTGTTCCACGAAAAATAAAAAAATAGATTCGAAATAGTGAACGTTTGTGTGTTCGAAAAAAAAGAGAAAAACAATTTGAAAAAAAAAGAAAAATAAAAAAGTATCAATGTATACTTTTCGGAGAAAAATATTACCAATGTGTACCTTTCGGAAAAAAAGAAAAAAAAAGGAAAATGGGTGAAAAGTTTTGAAACCCTTGAAAAGAAAGAACAAAGTTTGATTGTTTCACTTTTTACATCTCTTTGTGCTTATTTTATTTCGTGGATTATTTTTAATGATTAATGTCTTTTGTCTTGACACTTAGCCCATCTCTTTCGGCTACCCTGTTACAACCTTCATCCTACCCCGTTACAACCATGTTCAAAGACCTCTTGACTTTTGCATCATGTTTTATTTTAGTAGTAGAGATTAAATTTATTTGCAGACTTATGGTAATGCTTTGATCAATTTCGGCTTGAGTGATTCTCTTGAACCTAAACACTTTGAGCGAAATTGAGTGAATCCTTGTGAGGGTATCAAGTTTTGCATCATTAAATTAGCTAAGAATTGTAATATTTTGTTTCGCATGAAATTTTTTCTAGCTTGCCACAAGCTTGATTGTTTCTTAGTTACAATGATTGCTTGACTTTTCTTTCATTGAGGATATTGAGACTTGTAGTGAATTAAAGTTTGGCAACTTGTGATTTTGGCATTTTATTTGAGGAATACTTGAGGACAAGCATTGAATAAGTGTGAGGGAATTTAATAAGTGCTTAAAATAGTTAATATTTTGTGCTTAATTACTCCTTGGTTTGATGAATATGTTACTGATGTTGCTGTTTTTCGTATGATTTTGTGGAGGACTTTGTTTCTAGATTTAAATGGTTGATTTCTGAAGTTTTTTTATTTTCTGGATCGAGTCTGGATTCGTGGGCTCGACTTTAGGCTTGAAATCTGATGCAACATTTTGTCAACAGCTTCTAGAAGATGATGTCAGCAGACGCGTGATAGCTTATCAGCATTCCTGATAGCTTATCACCGCGTTTTGACCTTCAAATTAGTATTTATCTCTTTGTAATTTGAATTTAAATATTTTTAGATTTATCTAGGATTTATCTCTTATTTTTAGGGTTTGTAAAGGCTATAAATACCCACCTTGGGTAATGTAGAACTAATATTTTGATATAATAATTAAAAAATAGATTTGAACTAATTTGAAAAGATTTCAAAAATGGTTCTTATGTCTAAACTACTTGAAAAATATATTTAAGATGTTTTGAGAGATTTTAAATATGTTTTAAATGATTTAAAGAAACTAAAAAAACTTTTTAACCTAGGTGTTTCGATACACCCTTAAGGTGTTTCGATACTTGTTCTTCAATGACTTGATTTCAAAGGCAAAATCATAGTGTATCGATACTAGTATCCATACCTTTTCATCACTGTGAGGTTTGGTATCGAACCTTGTTTCGATACACCCCAACGATCAAAAAGATTTTATGAAAACCCCCAATGGCTAGGAACGGTATCGATACTGGTATCGATACCTGTTCATTAATGCAGGTCAACGACTATTTCCCAAAGAAGGAGTTTCGATACCAGTTCAAGGGGTATCGATTCGTCTACACCAGAAACGGAAATAAGCCTTGAAATCAGCTCCAAACGGCTCCAAAACATCCTCATTGGTCATAAACGGCTAGAAGCTCATTTAGGATGATAAAAGCAAGCCACAAGCATCAAGGGAAGACTAATGCTTCACTTGTAACAACATTATGATCAAGAAATTGTCTTAGTGCTTAATTTCCTATTTTTTGGTAGACAAACACTTGTGAGCTTAATTGTCAATATATGCTCAAGTGTAATTAGGAATTGAGTGAGTACTTAGATTGCAAACATTAGCCTTATTAGAAGGATTCAAGTTTTCTTAAGAATTCTCTTTGTGAGTGAACTCCCAAAGTTCAGTTGTGAACTTTGTATACTTGATTCGGGTTGTGAATCAAGGTTGTAAGGTTATCCCTTTGTGCCTCAAAAGGTTGAATTCTTAGTGAATTATGGAAATCCTTTGTGAGAAACTAAGATAGTGGATGTAGGTGCTTGTTCGAAGGTCGAACCACTATAAATCCTTGTTTTCATTATCCAATTTTTGCTTCCACCACAAGCCACCCAAATCACCAATTCTTCATCAAATTAACAAGCTAAATCGGTTGTGCATCGAGCCACTCCAAGCCTAACAATTGGTATTAGAACGTGGCTCAATCGAGGAGGATTAACATCCTATTGAGAAGATCCGGAGAGCTCGACCAATTTACATTCAACCGAAAATCCATGGCTCAATCCATTGAAAAGCCACCTTTCTTTGACGGGTCCAACTACTTTCAATGGAAGATAAGGATGAAGTATTTCATTAACTCAAGAGATTACAAGCTATAGGATATATTTGAAGATGGACCATTTGTCCCAAAAGGAACAAAGGAGGAATGGAGCATGGAAGATCGCAAGAAGATGGTGTTAAACCATAAAGCTTTGCACATTCTTGTGTGTGCATTTCATCCAAGCATATATGGAAAGATTTCTTCTTGTAAGAGTGCCAAGAAAGATTGAGACAAGCTAGAAGTCGCATACGAAGGAACAAACGAAGTAAAGGAGACCAAGATAGGACCCCTCAACCAAGAGTATGAGAACTTCAAGATGAATCCAGAGAAGGACATTGCTAAGATGTTCGATCGGTTCTCCACCATCACCAATGGACTTAGAGGATATTAAGAGATCACTCCAAAGGAGAAGATTGTTCGTAAGCTTATCTATTCCCTTCTCGAGTCATGGGACTCAAAAAGAATCGCCATCAATGAAGCCAAAAATCTAAAGACACTCAATCTTGATGAACTTATGGGGTCACTCCTCACACATTAAATTATGATAAAAGGAAGATAATAGGAGAAGAAGAAGGAAGATATTAGAGCGATGAGGAAGAAGAATGTTCAAGAGCTTGGTGTAAATGTCAACATCGTTGCTCTAAAATCCTCCAATGGCATCCACTTTGAAGATTCAAGTGAGTAGGATAGTGAATAAGATGAAGAGCTTGCCAAACTCTTCAATGACTTTGATGGATTTGTGAGGAACAAAAGTAAGAAATCCTCAAAGCACGAATCAAAGAAGAAGATGGACTCACACAAGTCTATTATGAGAGGATCATCTTCAAAGAAGCAAGCATATGTGGCTACTTGGAGTGATGAGGACTCCACCGAAAATGAAGAAGCCAACCTATGCTTGATGGCCCTCAATGATTGGGAGGTAGCTTCTAACTCTCAAACTTTAAATTCTTATTCATTTGATGAGTTGCAAGAAGCTTATTATAAATTGGTTTTTGATTTCAAAATTGCATTTTCAAAGAAAAAGAAATTGATTTCAAAGTTGAAAATTGAAAATGATTTACTTTTGAAAACCAATTTGGAGTTTGAAGCAAAAATGAAAAATTTTGAACTTAAAGTTTTTGATTTACAAAATTTGCTTCAAACGATGGAAAAAGATCAACAAATTGCTTTAGATGATTTTAAGAAAGAAAAAGATTTGATTTCCAAAGAGCTAGAAAAGAAAAATAATTTGGGAAAATCAAATTTTTACATGAGACAATCTAGTTCCCCTAGATTTATTGATGGCAAATGTTTTAGAAGTGTTTGGGTCCCAAAAGGATTAATCACTTGAACCAAAAACGATGAAATTGAAAAATGGATTTCTAAGGGGACTAAAACTTTTGCTACTAACGTTAATGGATCCAAAGCAATTTGGATACTAAAAATTACTTGATTGTCTTATTTAGGTGTGATGAAGATATGAGGAACAAAGTGAAAGATTAAATGGGAGCTCCATACACACAAGAAGGACACTTGAAGAAGGAAGGCTTCACATCTTCCTTTGAGTTCAAGTATGGTAAAATCTAGTTATAGATTTAATTTTGTTTATCTTTTGTTTAAACTAGATTATCATAATTGTTGGACTAACACTTAGTGATGCCTTGAGTAAGGGGGAGTCTTTTTTTTCATAAACTAAGTTTTGACATTTGATTTTAAAACAATTGACTTTTTTTAAAATTCTCCTATGTTATAAGCTTTAAAGTTTTTCAAACTTGGTTTGAACCATTTTTGATATAACAAAAAGAGGGAGAATATTGTAAAAAATTGATTTTTCAAATGGTTTATTGAGTAAGGGGGAGCTTTAATGCTTTTTGAATCATTATTCTCTTATTCAAAGTTTATTTCACAAAGGTGGAGCAATCGCAAAAACAATTTTTTAAGTTGGTTTTATTATATCAAAAAGGGGGAGATTATAGAACTAATGTTTTGATATAATAATTGAAAAATAATTTTGGACTAATTTGAAAAGATTTCAAAAATGGTTCTTATGTGCAAACTACTTGAAAAATATATTTAAGATGTTTTGAGAGATTATAAATATGTTTTAAATGATTTAAAGAAACTAAAAAAACTTTTTAACCCAGGTGTTTCGATACACCCTCAAGGTGTTTCGATACTTGTTCTTCAATGACTTGATTTCAAAGGCAAAATCATAATGTATCGATACTAGTATCCATACCTTTTCATCACGGTGAGGTTTGGTACCGAATCTTGTTTTGATACACCCCAACGGTCAAAAGGATTTTATGAAAACCCCCAATGGCTAGGAACGGCATCAATACTGGTATCGATACCTGTTCATAAATGTAGGTCAACAACTATTTCTCAAAGAAGGAGTTTCAATACGAGTTCAAGGGGTATCGATCCGTCTGCACTAGAAACGAAAATAAGCCTTGAAATCAGCTCCAAACGGCCCCAAAACATCCTCAATGGTCATAAACGGCTAGAAGCTCATTTAGGATGATAAAAGCAAGCCTCAAGCATGAAGAGAAGACTAATGCTTCATTTGTAACAATATTATGATCAAGAAATTGTCTTAGTGCTTAATTTCCTACTTTTGGGTAGACAAACACTTGTGAGCTTAATTGTCAATATATGCTCAAGTGTAATTAGGAATTGGGTGAGTGCTTAGATTGCAAACATTAGCCTTATTAGAAGGATTCAAGTTTTCTTAAGAATTCTCTTTGTGAGTGAACTCCCAAAGTTCAGTTGTGAACTTTGGATACTTGATTCGTGTTGTGAATCAAGATTGTTAGGTTATCCCTTTGTTCCTAAAAAGGTTGAATTCTTAGTGAATTATGGAAATCCTTAGTGGGAAACTAAGGTATTGGATGTAGGTGCTTGTTCGAAGGCCGAACCACTATAAATCCTTGTGTTCATTGTCCAATTTTTGCTTCCACCATAAACCACCCAAATCACCAATTTTCCATCAAATTGACAAGCTAAATCGGTTGTGCATCGAGCCACTCCAAGCCTAACAATTGGTATTAGAGCGAGGCTCAATCGAGGTGGATTAACATCCTATTGAGAAGATCCGGAGAGCTCGACCTATTTACATTCAACCGAAAATCCATGGCTCAATCCATTGACAAGCCACCTTTCTTCGATGGGTCCAACTACTCCCAATGGAAGATAAGGATGAAGTATTTCATCAACTCAAGAGATTACAAGCTATAGGATATATTTGAAGATGGACCATTTGTGCCAAAAGAAATAAAGGCGGAATGGAGCGTGGAAGATCGCAAGAAGATGGTGCTAAATCACAAAGCTTGGCACATTCTTGTGTGTGCATTTCATCCAAGCATATATGAAAAGATTTCTTCTTGTAAGAGTGCCAAGGAAGTTTGGGACAAGCTAAAAGTCACATACGAAGGAACAAACGAACTAAAGGAGACCATGATTGGACTCCTCAATCAAGAGTATGAGAACTTTAAGATGAATCCAGAGAAGCACATTGCTAAGATGTTTGATCGGTTCTCCAACATCACCAATGGACTTAGAGCATATTGAGAGATCATTCCGGAGGAGAAGATTGTTCGTTAGCTCATCTATTCCCTTCCCGATTCATGGGACTCAAAAAGGACCGCCATCATCGAAGTCAAAAATATAAAGACACTCAAGCTTGATGAACTCATGGGGTCACTCCTCACACATCAAATTATGATGAAAGGAAGACAATAGGAGAAGAAGAAGGAAGAGATTAGAGCGATGAGGAAGAAGAATGTTCAAGAGCTTGGTGTAAATGTCAAAATCGTTGCTCTAAAATCCTCCAATGGCATCCACTTTGAAGATTCAAGTGAGCAAGACAGTGAAGAAGATGAAGAGCTTGCCGAACTCTTCAATGACTTTGATCGATTCGTGAGGAACAAAAGTGAGAAATCCTCAAAGCACGAATCAAAGAAGAAGATGAAGGACTCACACAAGTCTATTATGAGAGGATCATCTTCAAAGAAGCAAGCATATGTGGCTACTTGGAGTGATGAGGACTCCACCGAAAATGAAGAAGCCAACCTATGCTTGATGGCCCTCAATGATTGGGAGGTAGCTTCTAACTCTCAAACTTTAAATTCTATTCATTTGATGAGTTGCAAGAAGCTTATGATAAATTAGTTTTTGATTTCAAAATTGCATTTTCAAAGAAAAAAAAATTGATTTCAAAGTTGAAAATTGAAAATGATTTACTTTTGAAAACCAATTTGGAGTTTGAAGCAAAAATGAAAAATTTTAAACTTCAAGTTTTTGATTTACAAAATTTGCTTCAAACAATGAAAAAAAATCATCAAAAGGCTTTAGATGATTTTAATAAAGAAAAAGATTTGATTTCCAAAGAGCTAGAAAACAAAAATAATTTGGGAAAATTAAATTTTTACATGAGATAATTTAGTTCCCCTAGATTTATTGATGACAAATGTTTTAGAAGTGTTTGGGTCCCAAAAGGACTAATAACTTGAACCAAAAACGATGAAATTGAAAAATGGATTTCTAAGGGGACTAAAATTTGTGCTACTAACGTTAATGGATCCAAAGCAATTTGGATACCAAAAATTACTTGATTGTCTTATTTATGTGTGATGGAGATTTGAGCAACAAAGTGAAAGATTAAAGGGGAGCTCCATACACACCAGAAGGACACTTGAAGAAGGAAGGCTTCAGATCTTTCTTTGAGTTCAAGTATGGTAAAATCTAGTTATAGATTTAATTTTGTTTATCTTTTGTTTAAACTAGATTATCATAATTGTTGGACTAACACTTAGTAGTGCCTTGAGTAAGGGGGAGTCTTTTGTTTTCATGAACTAAGTTTTGACATTTGATTTTAAAACAATTGAATTTTTTTAAAACTCTCCTATGTTATGAGCTTTAAAGTTTTTCAAACTTGGTTTGAACCATTTTTGATATAACAAAAAGGGGAGAATATTGTGAAAAATTGATTTTTCAAATGGTTTATTGAGTAAGGGGGAGCTTTAATGCTTTTTGAACCATTATTCTCTTATTCAAAGATTATTTCACAAAGAGGGAGCAATCTCAAAAACAATTTTTCAAGTTGATTTTATTATATCAAAAAGGGGGAGATTATAGAACTAATATTTTGATATAATAATTGAAAAATAGTTTTGGACTAATTTGAAAAGATTTCAAAAATGGTTCTTAGGTCCAAACTACTTGAAAAATATATTTAAGAAGTTTTGAGAGATTATAAATATGTTTTAAATGATTTAAAGAAACTAAAAAAAACATTTTAACCTAGGTGTTTCGATACTTGTTCTTCAATGACTTGATTTCAACGGCTAGAAGCTCATTTAGGATGATAAAAGCAAGCCTCAAGCATCAAGAGAAGACTAATGCTTCACTTGTAACAACATTATGATCAAAAAATTTTCTTAGTGCTTAATTTCCTATTTTTGGGTAGACAAACACTTGTGAGCTTAATTGTCAATATATGCTCAAGTGTAATTAGGAATTGGGTGAGTGCTTAGATTGCAAACATTAGCCTTATTAGAAGGATTCAAGTTTTCTTAAGAATTATCTTTGTGAGTGAACTCCCAAAGTTCAGTTGTGAACTTTGGATACTTGATTCGGGTTGTGAATCATGGTTGTAAGGTTATCCCTTTGTTCCTCAAAAGGTTGAATTCTTAGTGAATTATGGAAATCCTTAGTGGGAAACTAAGGTAGTGTTTGTAGGTGCTTGTTCGAAGGCTGAACCACTATAAATCCTTGCGTTCATTGTCCAATTTTTGCTTCCACCACAAACCACCCAAATCACCAATTCTCCATTAAATTGACAAGCTAAATCGATTGTGCATCGAGCCACTCCAAGCCTAACAATTGGTATTAGAGCGAGGCTCAATCGAGAAGGATTAACATCCTATTGAGAAGGTCCAAAGAGCTCGATCAATTTACAATCAACCTAAAATCCATGGCTCAATCCATTGACAAGCCACCTTTCTTTGACGGGTCCAACTACTCCCAATGGAAGATAAGGATGAAGTATTTCATCAACTCAAGAGATTACAAGCTATAGGATATAGTTGAAGATGGATCATTTGTGCTAAAATGAACAAAGGCGGAATGGAGCGTGGAAGATCACAAGAAGATGGTGCTAAATCGGAAAGCTTTGCACATTCTTGTGTGTGCATTTCATCCAAGCATATAAGAAAATATTTCTTCTTGTAAGAGTGCCAAGGAAATTTGGGACAAGCTAGAAGTCACATACGAAGGAACAAGCGATGTAAAGGAGAGCAAGATTGGACTCCTCAACCAAAAGTATGAGAACTTCAATATGAATCCAGAAAAGGACATTACTAAGATGTTCGATCGGTTCTCCAACATCGCCAATGGACTTAGAGGATATTGAGAGATCACTACGAAGGAGAAGATTGTTCGTAAGCTCATCTATTCCCTTCCCGAGTCATGGGACTCAAAAAGGACCGCCATCAACGAAGCCAAAAATCTAAACACACTCAAGCTTGATGAACTCATGGGGTTACTCCTCACACATCAAATTATGATGAAAGGAAGATAATAGGAGAAGAAGAAGGAAGAGATTAGAGCGAGGAGGAAGAAGAATGTTCAAGAGCTTGGTGTAAATGTCAACATCGTTGCTCTAAAATCCTCCAATAGCATCCACTTTGAAGATTCAAGTGAGCAGAATAGTGAAGAAGATGAAGAGTTTGCCGAACTCTTCACTAACTTTGATTGATTCGTGAGGAACAAAAGTAAGAAATCCTCAAAGCACGAATCAAAGAAGAAGATGAAGAACTCACACAAGTCTATTATGAGGGGATCATCTTCAAAGAAGCAAACATATGTGGCTACTTGGAGTGATGAGGACTCCACCGAAAATAAAGAAGCCAACCTATTCTTGATGGCCCTCAATGAGGGGGAGGTAGCTTCTAACTCTCAAACTTTAAATTCTTATTTATTTGATGAGTTGCAAGAAGCTTATGATAAATTAGTTTTCGATTTCAAAATTGCATTTTCAAAGAAAAACAAATTGATTCCAAAGTTGAAAATTGAAAATGATTTACTTTTGAAAACCAATTTGGAGTTTGAAGCAAAAATAAAAAATTTTGAACTTAAAGTTTTTGATTTACAAAATTTGCTTCAAATGATGAAAAAAGATCATCAAAATGCTTTAGATGATTTTAAGAAAGAAAAAGATTTGATTTCCAAAGAGCTAGAAAAGAAAAATAATTTGGGAAAATCAAATTTTTACATGAGACAATCTAGTGCCCCTAGATTTATTGATGGAAAATGTTTTAGAAGTGTTTGGGTCTTAAAAGGACTAATCACTTGAACCAAAAAGGATGAAATTAAAAAATGGATTTTGAAGGGGTCTAAAATTTGTGCTACTAATGTTAATGGATCCAAAGCAATTTGGATACCAAAAATTACTTGATTGTCTTATTTAGGTGTGATGGAGATATGAGCAACTAAGTGAAAGATTAAAGGGGAGCTTCATACACACAAGAAGGACACTTTAAGGAGGAAGGCTTCACATCTTCTTTTGAGTTCAAGTGTGGTAAAATCTAGTTATAGATTTAATTTTGTTTATCTTTTGTTTAAACTAGATTATCATAATTGTTGGACTAACACTTAGTGATGCCTTGAGTAAGGGGGAGTCTTTTGTTTTCATGAACTAAGTTTTGACATTTGATTTTAAAACAATTGACTTTTTTAAAACTCTCCTATGTTATGAGCTTTAAAGTTTTTCAAACTTGGTTTGAACCATTTTTGATATAACAAAAAGGGGGAGAATGTTGTGAAAAAATGATTTTTTAAATGGTTTATTGAGTAAGGGGGAGCTTTAATACTTTTTGAATCATTATTCTCTTAATCAAAGTTTATTTCACAAAGGGGGAACAATCTCAAAACAATTTTTCAAGTTGGTTTTTTTATATCAAAAAGGGGAAGATTGTAGAACTAATGTTTTGATATAATAATTGAAAAATAGTTTTGGACTAATTTGAAAATATTTCAAAAATGATTTTTATGTCCAAACTACTTGAAAAATATATTTAAGATGTTTTGATAGATTTTAAATATGTTTTAAATGATTTAAAGAAAGTAAAGAAAACTTTTTTACCTAGGTGTTTCGATACACTCTCAAGGTGTTTCGATGCCTATTCTTCAATGACTTGATTTCAAAGGCAAAGTCATAGTGTATCGATACTAGTATCCATACCTTTTCATCACTGTAAGGTTTGGTATCGAACCTTGTTTCGATACACCCCAACGGTCAAAAGGATTTTATGAAAACCCCTAACGGCTAGGAGCAGTATCGATACTGGTATCGACACCTGTTCATAAATGCAGGTCAACGGCTATTTCCCAAAGGAGTTTCGATACCAGTTCAAGGGGTATTGATCCGTCTACACCAGAAACATAAATAAGCCTTGGAATCAGCTCCAAACGGCCCCAAATCATCCTCAATGGTCATAAACGGCTAGAAGCTCATTTAGGATGATAAACGCAAGCCTCAAGCATCAAGAGAAGACTAATGCTTCACTTTTAACAACATTATGATCAAGAAATTGTCTTAGTGCTTAATTTCCTATTTTTGGGTAGACAAACACTTGTGAACTTAATTGTCAATATATGCTCAAGTGTAATTAGGAATTGGGTGAGTGCTTAGATTGCAAACATTAGCCTTATTAGAAGGATTCAAGTTTTCTTAAGAATTCTCTTTGTGAGTGAACTCCCAAAGTTCGGTTGTGAAATTTGGATGCTTGATTTGGGTTGTGAATCAAGGTTGTAAGGTTATTCCTTTGTTCCTCAAAAGGTTGAATTCTTATTCAATTCTGGAAATCCTTAGTGGTAAGCTAAGGTAGTGGATGTAGGTGCTTGTTCGAAGGTCAAACTACTATAAATCCTTGTGTTCATTGTCCAATTTTTGCTTCCACCACAAACCACCCACATCTCCGATTCTCGATCAAATTGGCAAGCTAAATCGGTAGTGCATCGAGCCACTCCAAACCTAACAGGTAAGCCTAAAAATCATTCTTTATTTTCTTTAATTCCATCTCTTTGTTCTAGGTTTTATAAAAGCTTTTTTTATTTCTTTTAGTTTTTATTTTTTTCTATTTTATTTCATTATGTCAATCATAATTTCTTTTATAATTATGCTTGACTAAGTTTTTATTAGCCAAGGTCTTAAGAGATAACTTGATCCAAACGTAAGGATTGAAAAGCACATCAATAACTTCGTCTTTTTATTTCTTTAAAGTTTTCTTTTGAACTTAATTTTTTTAGTCAAATTGATTTCAAAACTAAAGATTGACTTTGATCAAGATTTTGGTTTGATCATTTGTGTGGGAGGAAAGATCAGTTATTGAAGCAAATTTCCTAGAAACACATTAGCAAATTGATTTCTAAGAAGAAAACAAAGATTGGATCAGTTATTATTGAAATAACATAATCCAAGTCAGTTTAAATGATTTAAATGATTTTTCTACAAACATTGAGTTGGTGGATTAATCTATGAAACCAATATCAAAGATAGACTTGGGTATTAGTTTTAGAAGTTTTGTTTCAAGGATTGAACCTTGAAAGCTAATTACTGGCGTAAAATCCTGAAGTGAAAATCTTTTTCCGATGATCTATTAAAGTCGAGTCAAAGCGAAAGCCTAAGGCTAGTTTTTATCTTATTTGTCATACATGAATTTTGGCTTAAGGCCTATGTAAATATATGATATATAAATAAATAAAATATAATAATATAATATAATAAAATAAACAAATAAACAAATAATAAAATAAAAAAATAATAAAAATGAAAATGGGCCCACGTTGGTTTTTTTTTTCTTTGCTTGGTCCACTTTAAAGAAACTGCAAGGAACCGTCCTTGCTTTGTGGATTTTAGGGACAGTTTCTAGGGAGGTAGGGATCACAAAGGGAGAGGGGATTGAGATTCATTTTGGAGAGGAGAAAAAAAAACGATTTTGAAAGAGGCTTCCAGAGGATATCAATCTACTGCTTTAATTCCTAAAGATGATGCAAAGTCAAAGCTTCATTCTCCACCGAAATCTTTGATGAAACTGGAGGACCATCTATTTCTAAACCTCATATATTACATTGTAAGTTTGACAAATAGTTCCACTGTATTTATTTATTTATTCTTACTAATTAAGAAATTTATATTGAAACATTATAAAAGTTGTTTAATTCATCTTGTTGCCATAAATATTAAAAGTTGTTAATTTGACTCATTTTGCTGCATACTTCTTTCAATTGACTAAGAATGCATAGTTCAAGGAACTGAAAGTTTAAAACCAATCTACATACCCTTTATTCATAGTAATATTTATTATTTGTTTTTTTATATGATGTTATTCGTTCTTGTTAATAATTATATAATTTGCATTCTTTTTTTTTGTTACCTTATATTCTTTCATGTTTCTTTTAGGAGTAGTAATTTGACTAAGTATTTAAGTTATGAGACCATAATTAGTAACTTAAGGCTCGTGTGTATATGTGTATGTATAATAGTTTTAGTTTTCCCTATGTTATATTTTAACATTTATGTCTCTAATAAAAAATAATTTAGTTTTTTTTTTTATATTTAATGCTTTATTTATTTTATTTATTTTGCATATTTTAAAATCATATAGTATATTTGTTTAGGAATCACATAATTTACACCTAGTTAATTAAATTAGAGCCTTTTTAGGGTTAGTCACTTTAATTTAAATAATTAATTAAATAGGGAGATAATTTAGTAAGGATGGCGTTCTAATCTTATACCTTGGATACACTAAGTGGTCAGTATTATGAAATGACATTATGTTGGTCAAGAGTGTACTTCGGTATCGTATTCGGCGCGTCATCGAAACGTAAAAAATGATAAATAATTTAAGGTTAGAATTTAATAAAATTAATTAGGTAAAGATTAGTAACACCAATAGAATTATTAATTTTGTTTGGTGTCGAAATGGTAGTGTCCGTGCATTCGGATGTTATCATAATACACCCGGTGAAATTAATAATTTAATAGGATTTAAATATTTAAATTGATGGAGCCTTTTTAGGTTAGAACTTAAAATCGACAAGATAATAATTGATCATACATTTTAAAACCTTTTGGGGCAGAACTGATATTTCTTTAAATACGAGTTAAGGTTTCCTATCTAGAGGACGTCTTATTAAGCTCGTATTTAAAAGAAATATATTTTTTTATCCAAAAGGATATTCTTATTCGAACAATATTTATTTGCCAATAACGGATTAAATTAACATTATTATTCGAAATACCGAAATGCCACGTATAATTAAAAGGTACCGATTTTTGGGCGCTCGTAAGGGTCGTCCTTACGCGTAACCGACTCCCGAACCCAATGTTTTAAAAATAAATCTCTGGTTTGTTTTATGGTGTCTGGCCTACCAAAGTGGCCGGTGGCGACTCCAAATTAATTTTAAAATTCAAATGTTTTCAATAAAATTTGGTTTTTCACAATTAATAGAAATTAAATTCATTTTTTTCAAATTCATTCGCCAGGCTATTTTTCACACTTTTGATTTTTAAAAACGGTCGCGACATTATTAAATCATTTTCTTTATTTCAATCTCTTCCATTATTTAATTTTACTTTATTCAACAACTCCCCCTTTTAAATAATCATTATTCGATTAATCTTCTTGGATCACCAATCAAATAAAGCATAATCAAGAAGTTTCTAGTTCTTGTGGAATCGACCCTTACTTCTCCTTTAGTATATTTAGTTTTCTATTATTTATTTGAGGATAATGAATTTATTTTTGACACTTTACGACGCGTGTCAGTATGGTTAATATTAAGGTTAACCCATCCATCATGAGGATAATAACCATAACCATATAAATTAGGAGTCAAGGTGGTGGTGAAAGAAATTTTAATATTAGCATTGTTGTCTCGGTATATCTTTTGGAACATAAACTCCGGGAAGACAACTTATTACTTTCGGAATTCCTCATCTATGACAATGACCACTATTGTAGAAGGCCGCGAATTTGATGACATAAGAAAAGTGAATTGAAAACCATATGTCAATGGGAAGTAGTACCCTTTTTCATTGGAAAAGGTATATTTGGCGTCCAAATGAGATGATTCATCAAGGTTCGGTCGGTCGGTGTAATTCAAAATAATATTTTTTTTCTCTGGTTTTATTTAAGATTATGAATAGATTCAAGTTCGAAAAATCTAAACTCGACTACAAAAGATTGTAACACCATAAACTTGAGAAATACTCTATAGAGTTGAAGAGAAAAATTACCGGTCATTGCAATTTGCTTGGGGAAAGTTCTAAGACAAAAGATGCTCTATGTAGGGATGTAAAAACAGTTACTCGGATGGGTTTCAGGTCGGGTACTGTCAGGTCAGGTAAAATCAGATACAGGTCATTTCAGGTTGATTTGATGTTTTGACTCAAATCGGGTCGGGTGCAGGTCCATTTCAGGTCGGTTTCATTTCAGGTCGGGTCCGTTTCAGGTCGGGTCCATTTCAGGTCGGGTCCGTTTCAGGTCGAATCCATTTTAGGTCGGGTTCAAACGGTTCAGATCCAAATCGGATAATTGACAGTTTCATTTCAGGTCAGGTAGATTTTAGGTCGAGTCCATTTTCGTTCGGTTGCATTTCAGGTCAGGTTATTTCAAGTCGATTTTGTTTCAGGTCGAATTAATTTTGATTTTATATTCATAATAATTTAAATTATTAATTTTGATTTTGTATAAATACGTAAAAAACGAATAAATATTAAACTATAAAGTTAAAGATTAACTTTTGAAATTTTAAAAAATCAACATTAACTTGTAAGGACTCAATTACAAAAATTAAAAATTAGAAACACTAAAGTAAAATAGAAAAATCAGTAATAATCAATTCAAATAAATTAACTTGTAAGTTATAAGGGCTAAACTACAAAAATTATAAATTAATAATAATTAAAAGTAATAAAAATCTAACTTTAATACATTATAAAATAATTATATTATAGTTTAATATATTTTAAAAATAAAAAAAAAATTAGACAATATATAGAATTTATACTATAAATGGAATAATAGTTATATAAAATCAATACTATATAAGAAATTTATACTATATATAGAAAATATATTATATATGGAGTAATGCTATAAATAGACTAATACTATTTTTTAAAACAGAATAATACTATATATGGATTAATAATATATATTATAATAATATAATATGTATTATATTTATACATATATTATATATATACATATATAACATATTTACATGTATATTATTTTTTAATGTATATATATAATATATATTATACATATAATATACATATATATAACATATATATATATAAATATGTATATATTATATAATATATTAATATATGTACATACATATATTATATATATATATCTAACATATTAATTCTTATACATATTTAATATGCATATATATCATATATAAATACTATATATTATAAATATTATATCAATACAATATAAATACATATTATATAAATATTATAAAATATATAAATACTATATAATATACACATATTATATAAATATTATATAATATATATAATAATAAAATTTTAATCCCCTAAAATCAAAATTTTCCTCCCCTCACCTACTTAAAATGAACAAATTTATTTTAAATTTTAAATTTTAGATTTATTTTAAAAATCAAATCAAGTACTAATGTTTTAATTTAAGTATTTAATATATATATATATTTATTTTATATATTATATATATTAATATATGTATACTTATATATATGTACATAAGATATATTATATATATATTATATTTTATGTTGGGTTCATGTTTTGATTTTATATTCATAATAATTAAAATTATTAATTTTTATTTTGTATAAATACGTAAAAATGAATAAATATTAAACTATAAAGTTAAAGATTAAATTTTGAAATTTTAAAAAATCAACATTAACTTGTAAGGATTCAATTAAAAAAATTAAAAATTAGAAACATTAAAGTAAATTTAAAAAATCAGTAATAATCCATTCAAATAAATTAACTTCTAAGTTATAAAGACTAAATTACAAAAATTATAAATTAATAATAATTAAAAGTATTAAAAATCTAACTTTAATACATTATAAACAGAATAATAATTATATAAAATTAATACTATATATAGAAAATAACTATATATGAAGTAATACTATAAATGGACTAATATTGTTTTTAGAAATAGAATAATACTATATATGAATTAATAATAAATATGAAATAATACTATTTTTGAAAATAAAATAATATTAAAATAAGAAATAATACTATTTTTGAAAATGCAATAATACTATAAATGGAAAATAAAATTATAATATATGCATAACATAAGTATATTCTAGCATTCATATATAATTATATATGTATCAATATATGTTATATGTATACATAGTGAATTAGTGATAGTAGTAGTATTATACATAGTACATTAATATATTAATATACATTATTATGTATCATGTATGCTATAATCTATATGTATATGTACTATATATATGTATGTTAATATGTCACACGTGTTAGTATGTATTAGTACATTATATATGTATATTAATATATATATGTTATATGTATATGTATTATACATAATACATATATTATATATATCATACATGTATATTAATTTTTGATGTATATAATATATATCATATTATATTATTATAATTTATACACATATATATAATATGTATTATATTATATATACATATATTATATATATACATGTATTATGTATATTTATTTTTAATATATATATAAATACTTATATGTATTATATATATATGTATGTTATATGTATTATATATATGTTAATATGTATATTAATTTTAGTACATGTATTATATATGTATGTTAATATGTCACATGTGTTAGTATGTATTAGTACATTATATATATTATATATGTATATAGTATATTATATATGTATATTAATATATATGTATGTTATATGTATATGTATTATACATAATACATAGATACATTACATATATTATACGTGTATATTAATTTTTATTGTATATATAATATATATCATATTATATTATTATTATTATATATAATATGTATTATATTTATACATATATTATATATATACATATATGATATACATGTACTATGTATATTAATTTTTAATGTATATATATATAATATGTATCATATATATATTATATATATACATATCTAACATATTAATTATTATATATATTTAATATGTATATATATCATATATAAATAGTATATATTATAAATATTATATTAATACTATATAAATACATATTATATAAATACCATATTATATATACATATATAATAATAATGTATACATACTAATATACTATATAATTAAAAATTTAACTCTCCGTCAAATTTAAATATAATTTCTCTCCCTCAAATTTTCCTCCCGCCTCCCCCCAAAATTTCCCTCCCGCCTCCCCCCCAACACGGCTAAATTCAATTCCCCCCTCCCCTTGCTAAAATCAAGAATTTCTCATTCCCCTAAAATAAAAAATTTCACTTTAAAATTTTAATTCTAAATTTATTTTAAAAATCAAATCAAGTACTATTTTTTTGATTTGGAATATTAATAAAATATATGTATATTTATTATAATATTTATATGTATATATATATTATATATTAATATATGTATACTTATTATTTATATATATGTATATATACTAGATTTATATATTAATATACATATATAATATACATTAATATATGATATACTTATATATATTATATTTTATGTATTAATGTATTATATGTAATATATAATATACTTTAATATATAATATATATTTTTAATATAATTTATATAAATATTAGTAATAAGAATGTTATAAATATTAAAATATAAATGTATCAATGTTTATAATAAGATCATTATAAATATTATATAAGTATGCTATAACTTATATGTACAATATAAATATGTATAATAAAATTGAACTATGAATTATTAATTAAAAATTAATAAACACAAATTATATAAATATTATATCCATATTAAAATTATAATACAAGTATGTTATGTAAAATATTTATATAAATATTAATATCTATAATAATATTATTATTTTATATTTGTATTAAAAGTATGATATAAATAATTAACTTAAGCATGTTATATAACTTATTTATATAAATGTTATGTTGATATTAGTTCAGGTTAATAACAGGTCGGATCATTTATCAGGTTGGGTTTAAAATAGGTTGGGTAAAATCAGGTCTCGGGTCAATTCAGTCGGGTAATATCGGTTATCTGCCAGGTCAGACTCGGGCTCGGGTCCATTTTAGTGGGATACAGGTCGGATTTTAGGTCTACCGTAACAGGTTGAAATCGAGTTCAGGTCAATCTCGGTCGGATACAGTTCAGGTTTGGTTACTACAGTAACAGGTCCAACTCGAGTTCGGGTCAATAACAGTCGGATACAGATCAGGTTCGGGTCATTACATCTCTGGGTCAAACCAAGTTCTGACTCGGACAGATTTCAGGCGGGTTTTCAGGTCGGGTCAGCTTTTTACATCCCTAGCTCTACGTGATTGTAGTTGGGTGTTTGCCTTCCTCCCTATTTATAACCAAAATTTTATTTTAATTTTTTAAAATAAGTTAATGGTATTTTAAATGATAAAATATAGTTAATAAAGAAATAAAGATAAATTATAAAAGGTGATAATATATATCAAATTAATTTAATTTTGATTTTTAAATTATTGTGTATTTGTATTATGTTTACATTGTTTTTATCCATTTATATAGTTTATCATAATTATTTAATTTAAAAATTAAATTATTATTTATATTATGTCTCAATTCTTCTCATATTAATGAATTTAGCTTATCTATAATAATTTATACGATCAATTATTAATTCATTATCATATTCTTACTGGTAAATTATATTAAAAAAAATATAAAGATATTCTGATAATACATGTCAAATTAATTATTTAATAAATTTAAATTTATCACATTGCATTATCATATTTATTTTTAGATATACTTCAAAAATGTATTATCATATTAATGAATTAGTAAAATTGACCTTATCTATCTTTCACCTTATTTCTCAATTTATCTCATGTATTATCATACGATTAAAATTAAAAATAAATTTTTAATCCTCCACGTTAATATTTTTTTTATCAATTTAACTTTTAATTGATTAAATAAGTAAAATAAAAAAATATTGGCAAATAAATTTTTAATCGTTTATGTTCAATATATAAATGTTACAAAATAAAATTTTACTAAAATTATAAAATAAATTTTATTTTGTAAAATTATTATTATTTATTTTTTTAAAAAAATTAACTATTAAACTAAAACTCTAATTTCTTTCCCTATTACAAAAAAAATTAATAATAAATTAATAATATAATCTATAATTTATACAATTTATTGATTGAATAATTCGGTGTAGATATAAAGAAAATATTTTATAGTAAAGAAGAAATTTGAGTTTTAAATTCAAGAATATTTTTTTTAAAATAATAATATTTTATGTTTTACATTTTTAATGATTATGAACCTAATTGGTAAATAAATTTTAAAATAATTATAGTAAAAATATGACTAAAATATAATTTAAAAATAATTTCACCTTTTAATTACATAAATAAATTTTAATAAAAATGTTTTTAATATTTTATATTTTTAATGATTAAGGGCTAAATTTATAAAAAAACATATAATGTAACACCCTCGATCCGAATGTCATATTAGGCATCCAATCCAAAATTTTGAGTTACAAAATTTCGCTTCAAAGATCAATAAACTAATTAAAAATTCAAAGCAAGTTCATCCAATTCAAATAGATATAAAGTTAAAGTAATTCCAAAAGTAAATGAGCTCCAAAATATTCGACTCAAACCTAATGACACGCATTATATAGTGTCAAATTAAAATGCCTTATTCTCAAATAATAAATAAGGAAATTAAACATAGTAAGGGAGAAGTAAGGCTCGGTCCCACAAGGACTAGAAACTTCTTGATTATGTTTGTTTGATTGGTGATTCAAGAAAAATGTTGAATGATGTTTAAGTAAAAAAGAGGGTTGTCGAATAAAAACTATGTAACTGAAGATATTGAATAAAATGATTAAATATAATAAAAACAAGCCTTAGACTCTCGCTTTGACTCAATTTTTATAGATCATCGAAAAAGGATTTTTCACTTGGGATTTTACGTCGGTACATTGCCTTCAAGGTTCAATATATGTAGTAAAACTTTCAAACTGAATACCCAATTGCTATGTTTGATATTGGTTTCATAGATTAATCCACCAAAACAATGTTTGTAGATAAAAATATTTAAATTATGAAGATAACTACTGCAAGCTCAAGATCATGTGTGGGATAGTTCCTTTCATGGGGTTTCAACTTCCTCGAGGCGTAAGCAACCACCTTACCCTCTTGCATGAGAACACAACCTAACTCATTCAAGGAAGCATCACTAAACACCACATAGTCTTTCCCTAGTAACGGTTGCGTCAAGACCGGTGCCTCTGTCAGATAGGCTTTCAACTGCTCAAAACTTTGTTGTCTTCTCTCATTCCACACAAAAAGAACATCTTTCTGAAGTAACTTGGTCAAAGGTGTCGCTATGATCGAAAATCCTTTA
Source organism: Abelmoschus esculentus (assembly GCA_035048815.1). Lineage (NCBI taxonomy): Eukaryota > Viridiplantae > Streptophyta > Magnoliopsida > Malvales > Malvaceae > Abelmoschus > Abelmoschus esculentus. The sequence goes on along the minus strand of JAUCBN010000038.1, from coordinate 12,731,597 downwards.
ACAAACCTCCTATAGTATCCAGCAAGTCCAAGGAAACTACGGACTTTCGATAAATTCCTTGGTGGCTTCCCTTCCACCACAACTTGGATCTTTTGAGGGTCCACACGGATATTATCTGCTACAACGATGTGGCCAAGAAACGCCACCTCAGACAACCAAAACTCACACTTACTGAACTTGGTGTACAGACGCCTACCCCTCAGAACCTGAAGAACAAGCCTTAGGTAGTAGTCATGCTCCTCCCCCGAGCGTGAATACACCAAGATATCGTCGATGAACACAACCACAAACTGATCTAAATACGGCTGAAAGATCCGGTTCATCAAGTCCATAAAAGCTGCAGGTGCATTCGTGATCTCAAACGACATCACTAAAAACTCATAATGTCCGTAATGCGTCCTAAAAGTGGTCTTTTGGACATCCTCATCCACCACCTTCAACTGATAGTACCCTGATCTAAGATCTATCTTGGAAAACAAACGTGAACCTCTCAACTGATCAAACAGATTATCGATCCTAGGCAAAGGATAACGATTCTTGATTGTGACCTTATTAAGCTGACGGTAATCGATGCACATCCTCATTGATCCGTCCTTCTTCTTGACAAACAAAACCGGTACTCCTCACGGTGACACACTCGGTCTGATGAAGCCTCTCTCAAGCAGCTCCTGGATCTGCTGCTTCAACTCCCTCATCTCCGCCGATTCCATACGATAAGGTGTTATAGACATCGGTGCCATCCCCGGTAACACCTCTATCCAAAACTCCAACTCACGGTCGAGAGGTAAGTCAGACAACTCCTCCGGAAACACATCGGGATACTCACAAACTGTACTCAAACTGTCCAACATTGGACTCTCGACACTCACATCCACCACGTAAGCTAATAAAGCCTCACAACCTTGTTGGATCAACATCTGAGCTGTTAAAGATGACACAACATTCGATAAGCATGAGTTCCTTTCACACCCTCACCAAAAGCTTAGAACCATCTGCCACTCGAAGCTTCAAACTCTTAGATCTATACCCTAAACTTGCGTCGTGTTCGAACAACCAATCTATCCCTAAGATTGCATCGAACTCCTAAAACGGAAAGAAAATAAGATCGACCGGGAAAACAGATCCTTGCACCTTGATTGGATACCTCCAATAGACCTTATCCACTAACACATCCAACCCCAACGGGGTTGTCACACGGACCCCTATCTCTAGATCCTCTACTAGTAACCTCCACTACTGAGATATCCCACTACGGATATACGAGTGGGTAGACCCCGAGTCCACAAGGTCAATTATAGGTACAGAAAACAAACTAAACGTACTAGAGATCACATCCGTAGCAACACAGTCCTCCTGTGCCCATAATGCATACTGTCTCGTCGGTGCAATGGGCTAGCTCCGCCACGCGAAAACCCATGACCTCTATGAGTTTGAAACACAGTCCTCTAAGCCTAACCTGGTGGTGACGTCACAACCTCAGGGCAATCCATCACAAAGTGATCCGAACACCCACACTGAAAGCAAACTCTAGCATTGCCCCAACACTTTCCTTGATGGTTCCGGCCACAATAGTTGCAAACCTGCACACTGGAACTACGCTACAGGCCTTCCAGACCCCTAGCAGAGGAAGATACAGACTACCTCCTACGTCCCACGGACTCTGCCCTCTGGTTCGACCTCAAACCCGAATGTGATGCTCCTCTGTTCTAGTTCCAACGGTTCCTACTCCTGCCAGAGTGAGACTGAGTGTTACCCGCATGACTCTGACTAACTCCACCTAAGCCTCCCTGGCCCACAGATGGCCCATAGGTCAAACCCTGAACCTGCTCCAATGACTTAGCACTAGCAGCCAACTCTGAGAACACCTTAGGCGGTGTAGCAGAGAGATAAGTCTGAATCTCCTTCCTCACACCTCTCAAGAACCTCTTGCATCCCATCTTCTTTGTAGCAATAAGCTCCGGGGCATAACAGCTCAATTGAAGGAACTCTTGTTCATAAGCAAAGAACGAACGGTTACCTTGGACAAGGTGGGTAAACCGCTCTCTCAAGGTGTCGATGTGAGTCTCAACCACATACTTATTCTCAAACTCCTCAAGGAAGTCCTCCCACGTAGGACGATGAGGATACCAACCCTGCTCAACTCCTCAAAGAACTCCTCAAGGTGGGCAAGTACTTGTCTAACACCCTCGACCCGGTGTCACATTGGGTTTCCGGCCTAAAGCCTGTATTTCAAAATTTCTTTCCAAAACCCAACAATAAAACAAATCCAAGTCCAAATGTAATTCATAAAATCCATTTAAGTTAAAATATAAGCCCAAAATAATATAAGGTAATCGGAGCTCCCAAAATATTACAAATCATTTAAAGTATTCGATCCAAATTAAAAAAAGCAGAGTTACAAAATACATATAGGGTTTGACAAAGTACTAGCTCACTACATCTATTATTGTACTCTGACACATAGTCGATGCTAAATCCAAACCTCGATGGTGCTCCACAAGAACCGGATTTACCTAAGCTACGTACGAAAATACATTTCAAACGCTGAGCTACAAAAGCTCAGTGGATACGCGGAACTTGTCCAACATCATGCATACATAAGCAGTAAAGCAGAACATATAAATCTCGTACATGTCATGATGGTCTAGCATGCTTGCCTAACTCATGACATAGATGAACACATACTAACGCACAAAAATATACATATCACAACAGTCAACACAAGGTAGTGAGGCCCGCGTCTACACAGCACCAGGATCCTACACTACGAGTAGGGCCCATGTCCACACAGCATCGAGATCTCATACTCAAGGATGAGGCCTGTGTCCACACAGCATCAAGATCCTCCAAATCCCATACTCGGAATGTCACATCGAGTATCTTTGAATAAGGCCTGCGTCCACAGAGCATCGGGATCCTACAATAGGGATGGTTGTCAAATCATCACCCAGAATGTTACATCGGATGGCCTTCGACGTGTTGCAACACTTTTGGATATCTGGATTTTCATCACACAAGGACTCAAAACACCCAAACGATCCACCTAGGATTTTAGCACAACGAGACGTATTAAGATTATCTCAAATTAGTCTTTCAGGGTTAAAAGCATCAATAGGGGTTTAATATTTCCTTTCATTATTTAATATTCATTAGAAATCTTAATTACCATTATCGAGCCTCAATCTAAACTTATCGTGGTGAAATTGCACAGGAGTATCGATACCCTTATGTAGGGTATCGAAACAGGCTACATCGATACCCACCCAAAGAGGGTATCGAAATATGGGTATCGATACCGACATCGATACCCTTTGACCAACCCAAAGGTCAACCACGGAGGCCCTCCAAATTCGATACTAGCATCGAACCGGAGATGTCATTGGAGGATTCGGTATTGAACCATGTTTCGATACCCTTGCTCACCAAGCCAAATTTTCTCTCAGGGGTATCGATACACTGGCCACCGATATCGATACCCTGCACGAAACTTCAGGTTTCATATAGAAAAATTTTAAGTTTTATTCCCGAATTAATCTAATCGATCTTAAAGTGTTCCTACTAATTATTAATGATGTTTAGAGTATTTTAACACCATTTTTCAGTTATCAATCCCATAGATACAATTTTCACCATTTAAGACCCAAAAGCTTCAACCAAGCATACACACATGAAATCTACATGCTATGCATTCTACCATAAAATGTATAATGAGAGGAAGAGTTGGGAGTACCAACATTGAGCTACAACAACAACAAACCCGAGCTCCTCTTCCAAACAAGCCTTCACCTTCCCAAGCTTGAAGATGGGTCCTCTACTTGTTTCTCTATAAGGGAGAGGTTAAACCAACCTTTAGACACATCCAAGGATATCTCTAACTCTTAAAAAAATCAAGAAAACATAAAAACAACCCTCAAAGCTTCATTCCCGGATTACACCTTAAACCCCACTAAACCTTCATCTACACCAAACCAACTCATCTTTACCTCTTTTTCTAGATGTCCACAAGACATAGAACTTACCCTTCACCTTAAAAACGTGATTCCTATCCAAGAACAACAAGATTGCACCTTTTACTCTGCTTGTTTAAGATGAAAAAGATGGAGAAGAGGAGGAAGGCAAAGAATGACTTCACCCACTGATTTCTCTGCATAAAACATAATACACCCTTCCCTCTTTTTCATCCTTTTTAGCATTTACTAAAATGCCCCTAACTTACCGCTTAAAAACCCAACACAACAAGACCCAACAAGGCCCAACATTAACCTAAGGCCTAAAACCATTAAACTCGGGCCCAAACCGTAGCCCAAACCCATTGGGTTATCCCGACACTCAGATCCGAATCTGGATCGTTACAAATCTAGACTCGATCCAAAAAAAAAAAATCAAAAATCAACCATTTAAGTGCACTTTCCAGCATTCACAGTCCTACATAAAAACACACTAAAACACTAAGATCAGTAACATAATTCATTGAATCAAGGAGTAATTAAACACAAAATATTAACTATTTTGATACTTATTAAATTCCCCTCACTTATTCTATGCTTGTCCTCAATCATTCCTCAACTAACATACCAAAATCACAAGTTGCCAATCTTTAATACACTAAATGTCTCAGTCTCCTCAATGAACGAAAATTATAACAATTATTGTAACTAAGAAACAATCAAGCAAGTGGAAAGACTAGGAACAATTTCAAATGAAATAAGACATTCCAATTCTTAGCTAATTTAATAATACAAAGCTTGATACCCTCACAAGGATTCACTCATTTCGCTCAAAGTGTTTAGGGTCAAAAAGAATCGCTCAAGCCGAATCTGATTAAAGCATTACCATAAACCTGTAAAAAATCTAGTCTCCACTACTAAAGATTGAACATGATACAAAAGTCAAGAGGTCTTTAAGTAGGGTTATAACTGGGGTAAGGTGATGATAAGGCAAAAGGCCGAAAAAATGGGATAAGTGTCAAGATAAAAGATGTAAAACATAAGAAATAATCCATAATATAAATCAAGTACAAAGAGATAGAAAAAGTAAATCAATCAACCATTAATTCTTTTTCCTTTTCAAAAGATTCGATACTTTGCTCCCTTTTTTGTTTTTTCTTCTTTTTTTTGTTTCGAAGAGTACATATTTGTACCCACTTTTGTTCTCTTTTTTTTCAAATTCTTTCTTTTCCTTTTTTTCAAATGCACTCTTTCTTTCTTCTCTTTTTTTCTTTTTCGTGGAACGAATGTGATCTTATGTCTTGGCAAGGGTGAAAAAAGATGGAAATATAGAAAAAAGAAAGGTTTGGGGTTGCATTAATAAGGTGAATATCAAGAAATGGGTGCAAGCTCAAAAAGGGTTCATTAAGGGATAAAAATAAAAGGCAGGCTATTTAGGAAGTAAAATGATTAAACCTAAGTGCCTCTATCATACCAAAGCATCAGATTCATATATATAGTCTAAAAAAGCATTGCATCACAGGTTCTAGAATGCTAAAAATCAGTTCGATACACACAAATAAAACAAAGAGAAAGAACGAGAAGATTATTCTCATTCGGCTCAAAACTTGTAAACCCTTAAAGATTCAAAGTTTTGGCTAAGTTTATAAAATTGTCCTTAGGTTTTTAATTTTTACAAACTAGTCATTGATTTCAAAATTCTAAGGATTCAAGGGTCTATTTTGAAATTAAGTTGACCAAAGTCAATTTTATATTAAATAAGGATTTTAGGATATTTTTCCATAATTTATTTCGATTAAAAACAAATTTGTAAGTACTTAATCCCGAACTAGGCCAAATCGACTCACTAACTTCTAAGCCCAATTTTGGGTGTTACAAAACTCACATGAAAAGGGTAAACGTATCAAGCTAGAAATATTTCAATTAACCAATCCAGGAACATCAAAGGTCTTAATCAAAAGTCACTAATCATGCCAACAAACTATCATGCACCCTAAGTTCCAATCAAAGCAAAATCAAAATCCATCAAGAAAATTCAAGATGTGTAATGAATTAAATAAATGACAACCAACAATTTCAAGTATATTAATATCAAAATAACTCAATTCCAAACATCAAATAAGCAATGTGAAACTTGGCATACAATCTTTCCCTTTCCCTCTCCCTCACTTAAAACATTTAGTCTCAAAACATAAATGAAAATTAAAAGAGAGGAAAAATGGATACTCCTCGATCTAATGATGATCGCACTTGATCAAGTCCCATAGCTTTGTTCAATTAGACTGAATATATACTATGGCTACTTAAATATTCGAATCAAAATTCTGGGTACCTAAAAAAATAGAATTAGAATAAAATTGCAAAAATTATTAAAAGAAAAATAGGAGAAATAAAATGAAAATAAAATGGGTTGCCTCCCATTAAATGCTTTTATTTAAATTCGTTAGCTCAACGACCTGATTCATACTTCAGGCGTGTTTAAGTCGAGTTCCTCAATTAGACCAACAAAGGCATTTTCGTAATACAACTTCAACCGTTGTCCATTCACTTTGAAACGAACTCCTGAATCGTCTTGAATTTCGATTGCACCATGAGAAAATACATGAGTTATGAAGAAGAGTCCAGACCAGTTTGATCACAATTTTCCTACAAAAAGTTTCAGTTTAGAATTAAAAAGTAAAACTTTCTAACCGATACTAAAATATTTAAAGGAAATTTGGCGATCATGAAATTCTTAGTTTTATCCTTATATATCTAAGTACTATCGTACGCGTTGCGCCAAATATCTTCAAGCTCTTGAATGTGAAGTTTTCTCGTTTCACCGATGGCATCCATTTGCATGTAACATTCTTTTATCGCCCAATAAGCTTTATGTTCCAATTCAACCGGTAAGTGACATGGTTTACCAAAGACTAGGCGATATGCCGATAGGACCTTTGTAAGCAGTACGATATGCCCATAAGGCATCGTTTAATTTCAAGCTCTAATCTTTCATATTTGGCTTCACATTTTATCTAATATGGATTTAATTTCTCGATTCGAAACTTCGGCTTGTCCATTTGTTTGTGGATGGTAAGCTATGACGATTCTTTGAGTGACACAATATTTTTTCGTTAATGAGTCAGCGATGCGATTGACAAAATGATTCCCTTGGTCACTAATTATTGCCTTTGGGTGCCAAACCTAGAAAAAATACAAGTTTTTAAAAATTCAACCGTAGTTCTAGCATCATTATTACGAGTAGCTTTAGCTTTTATCCATTTCGAAAAATAATCAACAGCTAGAATCATATAACAATTATCAAAAGATGAAACAAACGGACGTATATAATCGATACCCCATACATCAAATATTTGGTAAACCTGAATAGGATTATGAGGTATCTCATTTCTAAGACTTAAATTATTGACACGTTGGCATTTATCACATGATTTAGATAATGAATATGCATCATGAAAAATGTTAGGTAAATAAAATCCGCATTCAAGTATTTTGTGTGCAGTTCATTTGGGTCCAAAATGACCTCCGCAAGAATAACAATGATAAAATTGAAGGATTGAATTTTCCTCGCTTTCTACAATACAACATCGAATTACCTTGTCCGAATAATGTTTCCACAGGTATAGATCATCTCAAGTGTATAATCGAGATTCTCGATTAATTCGGTTTACCTTAGAATGCGATAGATCAGGCGGAAGTACTCCCGTGGCTAAATAATCGCGAACCATGGCACCATTATTTGCGCAAGGAATAAATGTTCCTCAAGAAACTTCTCTTCGATCGGTTCACAATGTTGAGGAACGGAAAGTCGACTTAAGTGATTCGCAACTAAATTTTAACATCCCTTCTTATCTTTGATTTGAAGATTAAACTCTTGTAAGAGTAAAATCTACCGGATCAAGCGGGGTTTCGCCTCTTTCTTATTCAACATATACTTTAGTGTTGCATGATCAAAATAAACCATAATATTAGTGCTAAGAAGATACAAACGAAATTTTTGTAAAGAAAAAATAATAGCAAAAAGCTTCTTTTTAGTAGTTGAATAATTTTGTTGAGTCGTATTTAGTGTTCTAGACGCATAAGCTATCATATGAGGTTCCTTTCCAATTTTTTGTCCAAGTACGACCCCTACACTTGTATCCAATGAGTCATGCATGAGCTCAAATGGGTACTTCCAATTCGACGATTGAATGATTGGAGCTAATACAAGTTTTTCCTTTAGCTCATTGAAAACTTGTATGCATTTTTTATCAAAATCGAATGCTTGATCTTTTTGCAACAAATTACATAATGGTTGCGCCACTTTTGAGAAATCTTTGATAAATATGCGCTAGAATCCTGGATGACCTTAAAAATAACAAACATCCTTCACAGTTTTGGGGTAAGGGAGTGAACGAATAATATTAGTTTTAGCTTTATCTATAATAATCCCATCAGATGAAACAATATGTCCTAATATTAACCCTTTATCAACCATGAAATGACATTTTTCATAATTTAACGCAAGATTAAAATCAAGACATTGTTTAAAATCTTTTTCAAATTTGATAAACCTTCATTAAAAGAATTACCTTAAACTGTAAAGTCATCCATAAATACCTCAATTCCCTTCTCGATGTAGTTGAAGAATATGCTTACCATACATCTTTGAAATGTAGCGGAGGCATTACATAGACTAAACAACATCTGTCGATAGGCAAATATGCCGAATGGACAAGTAAATATAGTCTTTTCTTGATCTTCAAGCATCACATGAATTTGAAAGAAACCTGAAAAACCATCAAGACGACAGTTGTGAGATTTTCCAACTAAATGTTCTATCATTTGATCTATAAATAGTTGTGGAAAGTGATCTTTTCTAGTTAATGAATTCAACTTCCTGCAATCGATGCATACTCCCCATCTATTTGGTACTCTTGTTGGAACTGACTCGCCTTCTAAATTTTTTATTACCATTACTCCGGGGTTTTTTTGGACCACATGGACCTGACTTACCCAATTACTATCTGATATTGGGTAATGATGTCGGCATCAAGAAGTTTTTGTATCTTCTTTTTCACAACTTCCATCATTGGAGGATTTAACTAGCGTTGGACTTCATAAGATGGTTTCTCTCCTTCTTCAATTTTTATCTTGTGCATACAAGTCGAAGGACTTAGTCCTTTAATACCTACGATATTCCATCCGATCGCTTCATTCTGTTCTTGCAATACACTTAGCAAACTATTTTTGTCATCCTTTGAAAGTTTGCTCGAGATAATTGTTATACAATCTTCCTTCTGAAACGATTATAAGAAAGAAACAATAGTTAATAAAAAAAATAATCGAGAATGAAACTTTGAAATATACAGATCAAACCGAATTTTGTTTGAAAACGGATTGAAGTTGAGGCCTGCGTTCAGCAGTTTCCTTAAGACTGATTTGCAGCCACTCCGAAGGTGCCGAGTTGTTTAGCAGTTAGTCTCCCAAGATACAACAACTGGAAGAACTCCAAACAGTAGCACTTCTGCCGAGTTCTCGAACCGCTCTTATCTTTGCCTATCATCGAGAGAGTAAAAACAGAGAGAGAAATCGATTTTTCGAAGATTAAAAACAGAGAAATTCAACTCATATTTATAGGGTAACAGTGGTCATCATTTCCCGATTTAAAAAACGGAAAATCCAGGATTTAATTTCATTCCGGAAAATTTGGAATTAAAAAATCAATCCGGAAATTCGAGATTTAATCCCAATTAGGAAAAATTAAAAAATTATTTCCAATATCCGAAAAATAAGAGATTATTGCCATTTATTCGGTATTTTAATTCAAATTAAATATCATATTTGACAATTATTTCTCTAAATAACCAGAGCAGTCAACTGCTAATTAATTCAAAATAATTTTGAATTAACATTTTTTTTCTAGATATTTTCAAAAATAAAATAAGGAAAAATATACACAACGAGTAAAATATCCGCAGGCCTCGGAAAGGCCCAATCGGTCCGGATATTTGCGTCGCCCACGTCGTGCGGGTGCTCCCCAAAACGAATGGAATTGGATTCGCACCCCTCTGCGCGCGAGGCACAATGTTATCTAGAGTCATTCAATGACTTCATTATGGGTAGTTGTATATAAACAACTCTCATATCATTTATCCTACCAATGTGGGATAAAGAGGTTCTTCATTCCTTATTTGTTCTTGATCTTCCTACTTTGAGCATCAATTTCTCATTCACCACTCAACGATATTGAGCGTATGAGCTACCATTGTAAATATCTCACAATATAGAATAGGAATCAACCATTTCCTTATTCAAAATCTTATCTTTACTTGTTCAAAATATGCTCCAAAGATGGCTACATACCACTGTTTTTTCCAACAATCCCCCACATGAATGAAATTGATCATTTTATCAAAACATTTTTGCATATTGTGGTGATAGGCTCTACGATTGATAGATGCATAGGATAGATAGGTTTCCTCCTTTTTACCTTCCCTTCTGAAAGTATATTTACTTTACTAGCTAATCAGTAGACGCGATGTCTTTGAACTGTCAGTCGTTCGTGTAAACGATGACATACTTCACACATCCATCTTTCTGATAAGAGATACAACTCTCATGGTTATGTCCTTAAGGCCGTGGACATCTCTTGGTTCTGTAAGAGTATGAAAGAACTATGCCCAATAGTCTCCTTGAAGCGGCCCCACTTTACTCTCACATAGGTGACTTATGTTGCTTGGCTCACCAAAGCACACAATGGTCATTAAAAGCTTTTGCTTAACCTCTTCCAAATTTTTATCACTGTTCACATCATAGGAATGGATCTGGGAGGGAACCCCCACACTGACCGCACAAGTCTATGCAATTAGGTTGTCCCTTTGAAACTAGATCTTGGGATCTTCAGTCAACTAGGTAGGGTTTCCTTCACATAGCGCCTTTATTTTTTATGGGTTTTAATCTCATTCCTTTTGATGTTTTCTCAACTTGATCTTGATTTAACCCTTTGGTTAGCGGATCCGTAATGTTATCCTTTGATCTTACAAAATCAATAGAGATAACTCCATTTGAGACAAGTTTTCTAACGGTGTTGTGTCGTCGACGCATATGTTGAGACTTACCATTATATATAAAGTTTTGTGCCCTAGGAATCGTTGTTTGATTGTCACAGTATATGCACACAGTGGACACTGGTTTTTCCCATTCAGGGATATCCTCAAGAAATTGCCTTAACCATTCGGCTTTTTCTCCAGTTTTATCTAGAGCTACAAACTCAGATTCCATTTTGGATCTGGATATAATCGTTTGTCTTTAGGATTTCCATGATACGGCTCCTCCTCCTAGAGTGAACACATATCCGCTTGTGCCTTTGGTATCTTGTATGTCAGATATCCAACTTGCATCGGAGTATCCTTCTAAGACAGCAGGGTCTTTAGAATAATGCAATCCGTAATCCCGAGTATATCTAAGGTACCTCAGTACCTTTACTATTGCTTTCCAATGATCTTTTCTTGGATTACTCGTGAATCTGCTTAGACTGCTTATAGTAAAAGCTATATCTGGTCTTGTACAGCTCATGAGATACATTAAGCTACCTATGACCCTTGCATATTCCACTTGATTGATACTTTCTTCTTTATTATTGGATAGTTTGAAACAAGGATCTAAAGGAATTGTAGTTGTACCACAATCCTCCTTGCAAATTTTTCAAGAATCTTATCCATGTAGTGTGATTGAGTTAATATAAAACTTTCTGCTGATCGTTTTATTTGGATACCCAAAATTGTATCAGCTAATCCCATATCTTTCATGTCAAAGTTTACATTTAACATATTCTTGGTACGGTGTACCATCTCATTGTTGCTTCCTACAATGAGTATGTCATCTACAAATATACATAGGATGACATATCCAATGTCCATAGTTTTGACATATACACATTTATCACACTCATTTATTTTGAAGCCCTTTGTCATCATGACATTATCGAACTTCTTATGCCATTGTTTAGGTGCTTGTTTAAGTCCATATAAAGATTTGACCAATCTACAAACTTTTCTTTCTTGACCTGAAACTACATGACCCTCAGGTTGTTCCATGTATATTTCTTCGTCAAGTTCTCCATTTAGGAAAGCTGTTTTAACATCCATTTGATGCACTTCGAGATTTCTTAATGCAGCAATGGCAAGTATCATCCTAATAGATGTTATTCTTGATACGGGGGAAACGTATCAAAGTAATCAAGGCCTTCCTTTTATCGGTATCCTTTTATTACCAACCGTGCCTTGTATTTATCAATTGTTCCATTTGTTTTCATTTTCCGTTTGAAAATCCATTTTGAATTTAGTGGTTTAATTCCCGAAGGAAGATCCACTAATTCCCAAGTATGATTTTGCAAGATGGAATCAATTTCACTTTTTATGGCATCTTTTCAAAAAATACTTTTAGAGGAACGTATAGCTTCATTATACGTTAGAGGTTCATCCTCTAGAATATAGGTTAGGAAGTCAGATCCAAAGGATTTTTCTATGAAAATATAATCCACTGTTTTTGAATCTATTTTCATTTGTTTCGGTGGTGGAGCCATTACCTTTGCAAGATACCCCCACATTTTTAAGTGTTAATAGGAAGGTTTTCGACCTTTCCATAGTTCATATGGTGTCTTGTCTTTTCTTTTCTTTGGGACCTTATTTAAAAGATAATTTGCCCAAAGGATAGCTTCCCCCCACATGTTCTGAGGTAACCTAGAACTTCCTAATAAAGCATTCATCATTTCTTTTAGAGTCCGATTTTTACGTTCGGCTACTCCATTAGATTGAGGGGAATACGGTGGTGTTACCTCATGAATAATACCATGTTGGGTGCAATATTCACCAAATGGATTAACATATTCTCCACCACGATCACTCCTTACCATCTTAATTTTCTTATTAAGTTGGTTTTCGACTTCTTGCTTATAGATTATAAATTTATCTATAGCTTCGTCTTTGCTTTTTAACAAGTATATGTAGCAATATCTTGTACTATCATCGATGAAAGTAATAAAGAATTTATTTCCTCCTCTAGTTTGGAAAAATTTTAAGTCGCAAACGTCGCTATGAATTAAATCAAGCGGCATTGTACTTCTTTCAATAGTTTGAAATGAAGTTCTTGTTGATTTTGCTTCAACACATATTTCACATTTTAACTTATAATCAATGTGAAAAGAGGGAATATGGTCTATTTTAATTAACCTTCGTAAGGTATCATAATTGACATGTCCAAGTCTACCATGCCATAAATTAAATGACTCAAGCATATAAGGAGAAGAAGAAACTGCATTCTTATTCTTATTCTTAATATGAGATTTTACATAGATAGTATTAAGTTTCCACATTCCATTTAGTACATATCCCCTACCCACAAACATTCCTCCCTTAGTTAAAATTATCTTCTGGGATTCAAAACCCATCCTAAATCCGTGAACACTTAGAAATGTTCTAGAAATAAGGTTCTTGCGTATGTCAGGTACATAAAACACATTCTGAAGCTTGAGTTCCTTTCTAGAAGTCATCTTCAACACCACGGTTCCCTTCCCCTTTATCATAGAAGTTGCAGCATTACCCATGTAGAGTTTCTCTCCATTGTCGCATGGTGTCAGTTCATGAAAAGAGTTTTTGTCACAACAGATATGACGTGTGGCTCCTATGTCCAGCCATCACTCTCTTGGGTTTAAGTCAACCATGTTGACTTCAGATATCACAGCTACTAGTTCTTCATGTTCCACGACGTTGACCTCTTTTGCTTTTACTCTCTTTGGAAGACTGCATTCTGTGGATCTATGCCCCATTTTTCCATAATTTAATCATGATCCTTTGAACTTCTCCTTTTTGAAGATCCCGCCTTTTGGTCCCAACTTTGGTTTAGTTTGGGCCCTTTGCTGTTGCTTCCCTTTCATGGTTTCGACAATATTTGCCTTGGCTTCTCTACTGTGAGATTTCCCGGCATTTCCTCTATTGTCTTCTTCAATTCGAAGCCTGGAGATCAGTTCTTCCACAGTCATCTCCTTCCTTTTGTGTTTTAAGTAACTCTTGAAATCATTCCATCCGGGAGGCAATTTTTCCGTGATGGCAGCTACTTGAAAAGGCTCGTTGATAATCTTTTTTTCTGCAAGAATTCCATGAATAATTAGTTGGAGTTCTTCAACTTGAGTTACTACCGATTTTGAATCAACCATAGTAAAGTTCAAGAATCTTGCAACTAAAAACTTTTTAGCCCCAACATCATCTGCTTTGTACTTATTTTCCAAAGCATTCCACAACTTCTTAGCAGTTTCGTATACATTGTATACCGGATACAAAGAATCTTATAATCCGTTTAGGATGTAGTTTCGGCACATATAGTTGCCGTCATCCCATTCTTCTTTCATCTTTATGGCAGTGACCGTGTCAAGTTGCCCTTCTCCGTCTCCTACATTAATTACTGGAGGATCGACCGTTAAGTAATTCCTCAAGCTCAACATGGAAAGATAAAACATCATCTTTTGCTGCCATGTCATGAAGTTTTGTCCAGTGAATTTTGGCGGCTTTTCATTGTGATTAACATTCACAGCAGGTGTATTCGTATTCTGGACTTGTTTGGAGCTCTGTGCAGGTGCAGAGACCTTCGAATGTTCAGATTCTCCAGTAGTCATTTCTTTCTGCGAAAGAACAATTGAAATTCAATTAATTTCGTTAAATAGAAATAAAGAATTTCTTGTTTAAAATTTGACAATTTCTGCGAACAGATTTGCCACAACTTTTGAGATTTTCTACAAACCCGTTTAAGAACGGCAGGATAAATCCTGAAATAGATTGTTTGTAATCTCTTTTACGCTTTTATCGTTTCAGCTAAAGAAGGTATATATATGAAAAATCAGTCTTAAGATTGTTATACAATCTTCCTTCTGAAACAATTATAAGAAAGAAACAGTAGTTAATAAAAAACAAAATCGAGAATAAAACTTTGAAATATAAAGATCAAACTGAATTTTGTTTGAAAATGGATTGAAGTTGAGGTCTGCGTTCAGCAGTTTCCTTAAGACTGATTTGCAGCCACTCCGAAGGTGCCGAGCTGTTTGGCAGTCAGTCTCCCAAGATACAACAACTGGAAGAACTCCGAACAGTAGCACTTCTGCCGAGTCCTCGAACTGCTCTTATCTTTGCCTATCACCGAGAGAGGAAAAACGGAGAGAGAAATCAATTTTTGGATGATTAAAAATAGAGAAATTCAATTCATATTTATAGGGTAACAGTGGTCATCATTTTCCGATTTAAAAACCGGAATATCCAGGATTTAATTTCATTCTGGAAAATCCGGGATTAAAAAATTAATCCGGAAATTCGGGATTAAATCCCAATTAGGAAAAATTAAAAAATTATTTCCAATATCCAAAAAATAAGAGATTATTGCCATTTATTCGGTATTTTAATTCAAATTAAATACCATATTTGACAATTACTTCTCTAAATAGCCAGAGCAGTCAACTGCTAATTAATTTAAAATAATTTTGAATTAACATTTTTTTTGAATATTTTCAAAAATAAAATAAAGAAAAATATGAACAACGGGTAAAATATCCGCAGGCCTCGGAAAAAGGCCTGACCGGTCCAGACATTCGCGTCGCCCACATCGTGCGGGTGTGCCCCAACCCGAATGGAATTGGATTCGCACCCCCTGCACGCGAGGCACATTTCCCGATTTAAAAACCAGAAAATCCGGGATTTAATTTCATTCCGAAAAATTCGGGATTAAAAAATCAATCCGGAAATCCGGGATTAAATCCCAATTAGGAAAAGGCCCGACCGGTTCGTACATTCGCCTCGCCCACGTCATGCGGGTACGCCCCAACCCGAATGAAATTGGATTCGCACCCCCCTACACGCGAGGCACAGTATTATCTAGAGCCATTCAATGACTTCATTATGGGTAGTTGTATATAAACAACTCTCATATCATTTATCCTACCAATGTGGGATAAAGGGGTTCTTCATTCCTTATTTGTTCTTGACCTTCCTACTTTGAGCATCAATTTCTCATTCACCACTCAACGATATTGAGCGTATGAGCTACCGTTGTAAAGATCTCACGGCGTAGAATAGGAACCAATCATTTCCTTATTCAAACCTTATCTTTACTTGTTCAAAATATGCTCCAAATATGGCCACATACCAATGTTTTTTCCAATAATAATTTCTGGTAAAGTATTATTTTCTCCCCAAAAGGCATATTTTAGATTATCCGGTAACTCTCTAAGTTTAATTTTAGGTGCCTGCAAAATTGAAGGTAACTTTCTTTCTTCCTCTTCATGGATAAATTCTTGATCCCAGTAAAAATTGAAAAAAATAGTTTTAATAAATCTATCAATAAGTGGATCAATAATATCAACAGAAGTTATTCTATCAACTTGATCAGAATATTTTATTGCTTTATAAATGTCAAATTCTACAACCTCACTATCAAACATCATTCTTAAAAATACCACTTCTTACATCAATCTCTGTATTTACGGTACTCAGGAATGTTCGGCCAAAAAGAACTTCAGAACAAATGTTCATCTTATCGTTTTCCATGTCATTGACATAAAACAAGTGTTCATCTTAGTTTTCTCTTAGCAAACAATTTACTAAGTGTGTTCCCTAGAAGTCAGATTTGCTTCGATAGACGATCTTTCCTCCCACACAAATGATCAAATCAACGTCTTGACCAAAGTCAATCTTTAATTTTGAAATCAATTTGATTTTAGAAATAAGTTCAAAGGAAAACTGAAACAAGTAAAAATCGAAGTTATTGATGCACTTTTCAATCCTGACATTTGGATCGAGTCATTGCTTAAGCCCTTGGCTATAAAGATCTTAGCCGAGCATAATTATGGAAAGAATTATGCTCGACATAAAAATAAAATAAAAAAAAATAAGAACAAGAAAAATAAAGAAATAAAGCTTTTATAAAACTTTAAACAAAGAGAAAAGAGATGAAATATCCAAGGATTCAGGAATATGTTCTAGGCATACCCAAGAAGGGTATTTATAGCCTTCTACAAACCCTAAAATAAACAGATAAATCATAGATAAATCTAAAATTATTTAAATTCAAATACAAAAGATTAATCAAAATTTGAAATTTAAATCTCGGCTGATGAGCTATTCGAAACGCGACTGATAAGCTATCAAGCGCTTGTTGATGTCAGCTTCTAGAAGCTGCTGACCAAGTGCCACGCCAGCTTTTCATGCCCAAAGTCGTGCCCACTAATCCAGACTCGATCTAGGAAATAAAAAAAACTTCAAAAATCAGTCATTTAAGTGTACTTTCCAGCATTCACAGTTCTGCATAAAAACACACTAAAACACTAAGATCGGTAACAGAATTCATCGAATAATGGAGTAATTAAATATAAAATATTAACTATTTTGAGCAGTTATCACCTAATTTAAAAATAAGAGTTACAAATACATGTTGAGTCCTATAAGTACATGACCCTATTCATGTAGTACTCTAAATACAAAGTCGATGCTGAAAATCTAACCCTTGACAGTGCCTTAATATTGTTACAGAGTCTTTCCTTCTTTCCTTCTTGTTAATATTGTTAGAGTAGAAATCATTAATCCTTTCCGGTGCACTAAGTTATGTTCTTTATTTAGAATTTTAGATTTAGAGTTTAGATTAGGATTTTAAAGTTAGTGCTTAAAGTAATAGGTATAAAGTGTGTTTATTAGAATTTAAAATTTAAGATTACGATTTAATTTTTAGGGTTGATGGACAAAATGAAAACAAAAAAGGGATAAAGATTTATGTCCGTATTGCTACGTAGTGTACTTTTTTGACAAATTTTAATCTAGTCTTAATCTTACCTAAAAGGAGGGGGGGGAACTCTAGGAAGAAATAGAGTGTTTTTAGTGGGTCTAAAATCCATAACTTAAAGAAATATAAGAGGACAAAGATGAATATCTTGACCAACTAGAAAAATATACTTATCTTATGTAGCATAGATTCCTTGTGATTAAGTTTAAATGTATATTTAATTAAGCGTAACGATTTTATTAGTAGGAATTATTTGATTAATTTGAACTCTTATAATCGTCGTCTCTATTGTAGGGATAGACATTCAATCGAGTCGAGTTAAAATTTTTGGAGTTAATCGAGTTGAAGAATCATATTTTATAACTAAAACAATATTTAAACTCTTTGGGGTGGAGTTGAGTTTGAGTTTCATATTAAATTTAAATGTAAACATTTATAATGTTATGCTGCTATTACACAGTGGAAAACTCTTGTTTTATACACTTTTTAGGTCGTTGGATTACTAAAACGGATGACTTAGATTAACTCCTTAATTTTTTTTTAAAGTGATAATCTTCATATAACTGATTGTTAATCTGATTATTCATGTTTAGTCATCCAGCGATTCTAAAAACGTGTAAAATTTAAAAGTTTTACATCATATAACTTGATCTTATTATATATATAAATCATAATTGAGAGACTCGACTCAAACTTGAAAATTGATCTATTAATTAATAAAAATTTTGAGTTATTCAAATTTCTGGTTTAGAACTCAAACTTTATTTAATTATTTTTGAGTAAATTCGAGTTTATAAATTTACGATTCGAAAATTTTTGTACGGAAATCAAATAGGAATCATAATTTAGTAAAAAATTAATAAGAATCATGTCTTTATCTTGTTTCTCCATAGGAAATGTGCTCGCAGCAGGTCCGATAAGGAAATCATGTTTGTTCAAGTGACAATGCTAGTTAATACAATGAGAGCTTTTTAAAGATCCAAACCATTTAAAGTTTATTTACTTCTAATAGATTTTAAATTTGGTTGTATAATATTTAGGGTTTACACACTTTTAGTTATATTTTGTTCCACATGATTAACTTCTCATTTTGAATTAGAATTACGTTGGAATTGGAATAATAATTTAGGAAAAAATTAATATAAATTAGCAAAAATATATTTAATCAAAATGAATTAATCTTATTTATTAAAACTTGACCAATAATATACCAAATTAATCCCAATAAATTATAATTTAATTATAAAATTATAATTAAATTAATCTTTTGATGTAATTCTTGATAACGTAAAAGACAATATTTTATTCCATTGTATATTTATAAAGGGATATTAGTTTTATGTATAGATGTAAAGTTGTTAGAACGACTATCGAGTACTTATATTCTAGAAACATGTCCATGGCGCCATTGGTTATGTATTTGTTATATTTTTCTTTCCGTTCTCTATTATTTTAACGCATTGTCATCGCCATTTAAATAATGGTTAGTGTTCAATCTGGTCGAGTAAATTTTGTTTGAATTATCCGAGTTGATACATCATATTTACAACTCAAATTTTATTTAAATTTTTTTGATTCATTTTGAGCCGATTTCTATTCGAGTCGAATTTGAGTTTTTATAAAAATTCTAATTGTAACGACTTTCTCTAATAAAAAAAGACATGTATAGATATATTTTTTCATATTTTCGCATGAGGCATACATTTCTTCAAATTTCTTATATCAATATATATATATTAAAAAAATTAAAGGACTCGATTAAAAACTTACAAAATAATCTGTTAATTATTAAAAAAATTGATTATTTAAAATTTTATTTAAAATTTAAATTTTATTTTATTTTTTAATCAAAAAGACTTATTTAATCACGAGTTGAATTTCACTCAGCCTAACGTTCAAATGCTAATAATACATCCATTAAATGTACAATATCAGTTCGTGAATGATTAAATATATATATATATATGTATATATTATATATTAATAAATGCTAATGGATAAAAATTTAATATCAAATTATTTTATAAAATCCCGCAATCTAATAACAAAATAAGAATCATAATTTAATTAATACAGATGAGTAAAACTTTAATCAAAAGGAATTAACTTTATTTTTTTGATAAATAAATTTTTTTTATTCATTTAAAGAACTAAAATAAGGAGGTTTCCTAGCCTCGGCATCTAATAGAATAGTACTTACATAAGTAAGATCAAAAGAACTAGGTCTAGCTGTGATTACAGTGACCACATGACCAAATTCAACAGGTAAGCCATTAAGAACAGTTGTAACATGTTTTTTCTCAGAAATTAATTCACCACAATTTGCAAGATTATCACAAATTGATTTAATTTTCATTAAGAACTCTTTCATAGTTAACTCTCTCTTCTTGTGTGAGTGCAACATACGCCTATATGACATTAGTTTGGATGTGATTTTGCCACTGTACAATCTGCATAAGGAATGCCAAATATCTGAGGAAGTACTTAGCCCTATTAAGTGAGGCAGGACACCTTGACCAACAGTGGATAATAACCAAGTAGCTAAGGCACCACCTTGTCTTCAAAGAATTCAAACTCATGATTTTTAGTCACAATGTCACCATTCTTAATATACTGTGCTGGTGGTGTAACAGTGCTATCTATAAATCGTAACAAGTAAACCTGCAGATGCCACAAAAGAAGTTGTGGTCATCTAGGATCACATTGACCTTTTTGGTGAAGAATAATTTGTTAGACGATTAAGGGCTAGAGACACTAGGAACAACCACGAAGTATTATCGGTCGACTGATTAGGTGACGGAGTAGGTTCCAAAATCTAAACTCATGACGAAACCCCCTCAGAAAAGCCAAACAGAACCCCCAAAAAACCTAATTGCAGAGCATCACAAGTAACCCAGAAACGTACAGCAAGATAACAATCAGAAAGAGCATGAAACAACAAGAAACAATCTCACAGAAACAAAGACATGAACTTTAAGAAATTTACGAAACCGAACACTGATAGCTCCCCTTATGAAATCTCGAAGACCGGGAACCAAGACGAATCAGCAGAACGAACACCCCATAATTGATCGATCTGGCTCATATACCATGTTGAATAATGAGATACAAGTAAAGGGATCGAAGAGAAAGAAAGAACATACTAAGGAAATAGAAAACAAGAGAAAGGAAGAATGGTAGGGCTTCTATTATTTAAAGAACCACTGTACAATAGAGGGTAAAAACACAATTAACTTGGCTAACGACAGAGCCCAACTATTCTATTTATACACAATCCAAGACCCGAATTAACTCAACTATTTTTATAAAAGAAAAATGTACAAAATTTATTCAAGTGAAAATGTATATTAAAAACAATAAAAGAAAACAAATAGATTTTAAACAATATCCTAAATGATTAATATAATATTTATTTTAATTCAAAAAATAAGAATGTCTTTTTGAGCCCTAAATCCTAATCATTACATTCAAAATCATAAACCCTATTTTCAAACCATAAAATCTATTCTCAAGTCTTAAAACATAACCCCAAACACTAAATTTCTAAAAATAAATCCTTATAAAACTAAATGACAATTCTCATAGTTTATAAACCATAATTTAAAGATTGTATGCGACGAATGTCCTCTTGTATAAACTGTAGAACAATCTTACTCCCAGACGATAAAACAAAACAACAGATGTTAGTAATATTCGAAAAAATCCGAGAATTAAAAAATATAAAATTCAAACCGGATTTTTGATTGGAAAACGGATTCGAGTTGAGGCCTGCAGGAAGCAGTTTCTTTAAGACAGATTTTCTGTTACTCCGATGGTGCTGAGTTGTTTGGTAGTCTGTCTCCCAAGATACAACAAGTAGAAGAACTCCAACAGTAGCACTTTTGCTGAGTTCTCGAACTGTTCTTGCCTTTGCCGATCACCGAGAGAAAATCAGAGGAGAAAAAACGATTTTGAGGGATGAGTAAAACTGAGGAAATCATCTCATATTTATAGTGGAATGCTAGGGCAACAATGATCAGTTTTTCGAATTTTAAAATTCGAAAAATCCAGATAATGTTTAATTAAGTACAGATTGGTACTTTCATATCTCCAAAGACAAGAGACAAACTCATCTCTCTACTTCAAGAGTTTAAGGATGTGTTTGCTTGGACTTATCAAGATATGCCTGGACTAAACACAAACATTGTAATGCATGAACTTCCGCTAAAACCAGAATGTAAGCCTGTACAACAAAAACTTAGAAGAATGAGGTCAGAAATGTTACTTCAGATACGAGAAGTAAAAAAACAGTACGATGCCGGCTTTTTACAAGTGGCCAAGTATCTTGAATGGGTGGCAAATGTTGTTTCGGTACCCAAGAAAAATGGAAAATACGAATGTGTGTTGACTATCGTGACCTTAATCGAGCTAGTCCTAAAGATAACTTCCCTTTACCATATATAGATACGTTAGTGGATAACACAACTAAGCATTATTTATTCTCATTCATGGACGGTTTCTCAGGCTACAATCAAATCAAAATGTGTCCAAAAGATATGGAAAAAAACACTTTTGTAACAATGTGGGGAACATTTTGTTATAAAGTGATGTCATTCGGTTTAAGAAATGCTGGGGCAACATACCAAAGGGACATGGTAACTTTGTTCCATGACATGATGCATAAAGAAATATAGGTTTATGTAGATGACATGATTGCTAAGTCTTGGTCAGAGGAGGAACACATCACCAATCTTAGAAAACTTTTTAAACGTTTAAGAAAATTCCAATTGAAGCTTAATCCAGCAAAATGCACTTTTGGAGTTTCTTTAGGAAAATTATTGGGGTTTATTGTCAGCAAACGAGGAATTGAGGTGGATCTTGATAAAATTAAAGCTATTCAAGAAATCCCTCCTCCATGTACTCAAAAAGAGGTTCGAGGTTTTTTAGGGAGATTAAATTATATTTCTCGATTTATTTCTCAATTAACTGACAAATGTGATCCCATTTTTTGTCTCCTAAGAAAGAATAATACGGGCAATTCGGATTTATCATGCCAAGAAGCTTTTGATAAAATTAAATACTATTTATCAAATCCTCATGTATTAGTTCCGCCTGTGCCAGAAAAACCTTTGATCTTGTATCTAGCGGTATTTAAAAATTCCATAGGATGTGTATTAGGTCAACAAGACGCAACTGGAAGAATGGAACACGCTATTTATTATCTTAGTAAAAAGTTTACTGATTGTGAATTAAGGTATTCTTCTATTGAAAAGTTGTGTTGCGCCTTAATCTGGACCGCTCGTAGACTTCGTCAATACATGCTATACAATACAACATTGTTAATTGTAAAGCTAGATCCAATAAAATACATGATAGAATCACCAGGTTTATCAAGTAGAATGGCTCATTGGCAAGTTCTGCTTTCTAAGTATGATATCGAGTATGTAAACTGAAAAACCATTAAAGGTAGCACCATCGCAGAACTTTTAGCAAGTCGTGCTTTACCCGAGTATGAACCTTTGAGTTTTGACTTTCCTGATGAGGATCTTATGTGCTTAACTAGCAGTGAAGATAAATCAACTAGCGAAACAAATTGGAAGATGAATTTTGATGGGGCTTCTAATGCACTTGGGTGTGGAATCGGAACAATTTTAATATCCCTCAAAGGAAATTATTATCCTTTTATCGGGTGACTGAATTTTGAATGTACCAATAATATGGCAGAATATGAAGCATGTATAATAGGACTTCATGCTGCAATTGAACAAAAAATCGAATACCTTAAAGTATATGGTGATTCGTCATTGGTGATTTATCAACTCCGTGGAGAGTAGGAAACAAAAGATGCTGAATTGATCGAATATCGTAAGCTCATTCTCGAATTAATAAAAAAGTTTGAGAAGATATCTTTCTATTATCTTCCACGAGAAGATAATCAATTGGTTGATGCATTGACAACTTTTGCTTCCATGTTTAAAGCAAATAGAGAAACCGAAATAATGCCCATACAAATGAGTATCTTCAAATCACCTACCAGTTGCTATGTCATCGAAGAAGAGGTAAATGATCACCCCTGGTATTATGATATTTTACAATATCTTAAGTATCAAAAGTATCTCGAGGGAGCACTTGATGTTAATAAAAGAACTATTCGGAGAATGGCTACAAGATATGTTCTCGATAGAGAAATCTTATACAAAAGAGGAAGTGACCAAATGTTACTCAGATACATAAAAAGTCATCGGGCAAAAAAGATAATTGAGGAGGTTCATGAAGGGATTTGTGGAATTCATGCGAATGGTCTCAATATGGCAAGACAAATTATGAGGTTGAGTTATTTCGGGACATCTATGATAGAAGATTGCATCAATTTTGCTCAAAGATATCATAAATGTAAGATTTATAGAGATAAAATACATACAGTCTTATCACCCCTTCATGTTATAACTATTTCGTGGCCGTTCGCAACATGGGGCATGGATGTAATTGGACCAATTACACCAAAAGCATCAAATGGACATTGCTTCATCTTTGTAATGATTGATTATTTTACCAAATGGGTAGAAGCTGCTTCGTATGCAAATATAACTAGATTGACAGTATGCAAATTCCTCAAAAGAGAAATAATTTGTCGATATGGTCTACCAAAAAGGATTATTTCTGATAATACTTTAAATCTGAATAACCGAATGATGACAGAAATTTGTAAACGGTTTAAGATAAAACATCACAAGTCAGCACCCTACCCCCCAGAAATGAATGGGGTCGTCGAAGCAACTAATAAAAATATCAAGAGGATTATCGAGAAGATGGCGGTAACATATAAAGATTGGCATGAGAAATTACCTTTTGCATTATTGGTATATCGTACATCTGTATGAACATCTACAGGAGCAACTCCTTATTCTTTAGTATATGGAACAAAAGTTTTATTACGAATTAAAGTTGAGATTTCATCATTCCGTGTCTTAATGGAACTTAAATTAGATGAAACTGAGTGAGCTCGAGTCAGATATGAGCAATTGAATTTGATAGAAGAAAAGAGATTAAAAGCGATTTGTCACGGGCCGATGTACCAAAAACGAATGATTCGGGCTCACAATAAGAAATTCCAACCAAGATCTTTTCGTGAAGGAGATTTGGTTTTGAAAAAGGTTCTGCCTATTCAAAAGGATTTTCGAGGAAAAGGGATATCAAATTGGGAAGGACCATTTATTGTGAAAAAAGCTTTCTCGGGTGGAGCATTAATCTTAACCGAGATGGACGGAAATGAGTTATCAAATCCAGTGAACTCGGATTTTGTGAAAAAATATTATGCTTGAATGTATGACAACACCAATAGGTAAAATTCCGAAAGAGCCCTATTAGTAAGAAAAAGAAAAAAAAAGAAAAGAAAACCATCGGTAGGTAAAAATTCGAAAAGGCCTTACTGAAAAAAGAGAAAAGAAAAGAAAAAGAACCATCAATAGGTGAAAACCCGAGAGGGTCCTACTAGTAAAAAAAGGAAAAAAGAAAGAAAATTCAAGGTGAAAACTCGCAAATGGCGCCTTGAAATCATGGGAAGATTCAAGTTATGAGTTTGAAAATAGTCCATGAAGAAAGTTCATATGTCTTCAGACGTTGGTCGATGACTTAAGATCTACTAAGTAGAAGTCACATGCAAAATAGGTTCTTGAGCGAGATAGCAGCGGAGTCCTTGTAATTGATATCTTAGGGTTTTATTATTATTATTATTATCATTTTTTTTCTTTCTTCCTCTTTCTTTTTGTTTGATATTGTCTCAAATATTCGACTATCACTTCTCAAGGCCTAGGCCGTTTTTATTCAATAAGAAAAATTACCTTGCATTTTTATCATCTAAACATTTGTGTATTTCTTTAATGAATTTGTTTCTTTACTCATGGGGGTCTACATTATGTTTTTATTCGATGCATTACTTGAATAAATGATTTAAAACAAAATGATGCTCAGTGGAAAGTTTCAAAATTTAAGAGGCACAACGTGAAACAAAGAAGATGAAATACATTGACCGTGATCTGAATAAAGACAAACAGATTCAAAATAAAATCTAATATTCATGCATTTAAAGCATTTGAACGTCTTGCATATAAGACAATTGCATTAGAAGCATGTGCATTTTTTTTTTTGACAAGATTGGCCTCTAAAAGGAGGTGCCTTCAGGATGAAGTATCATTATTTATTTCCAAGAAGGAATATCATCAATTACCTCCGAGATGGAGTTTCATTATTAAGCTTCCATGAAGGAATACCATCAACTACCTCTGAGATGGAGTGTCATCACTAAAAGCTGCCAAGAAGGAATGCCATCAATCACCTCCGAGATGGAGTGTCATCATTAACCTTCCATGAAGGAATGCCATCAATCACCTCCGAGATGGAGTGCCAACATTAAGCTTCCATGAAGGAATGTCATCAATTACCTCTGAGATAGAGTGTCATCATTAAGCCTCCATGAAAGAATGCCATCAATCACCTCCGAGATGGAGTGCCAACATTAAGCTTCCATGAAGGAATGCCATCAAATATCTCCAAGATGGAGTGTTATCATTGAGCTTCCAAAAGGGAATGCCATCAACTACCTCCGAGATGAAGTGTCATCATTAAAGATTTCGATGAGGAATATCATCGTTTACCCTACCACCTACCTCTAAAATAAAGTGTCATCACTACTATGTTGTTTCTCATTGAAAAAAATTGTTGCTTCTAGTCTTTGCTAACTTCCTCCATTTGAGTAATGAGCAAAGAGGGGTAGCTGTATGCAACAAAATTTGAAATTAAATCTAAAATTCTTAAAAAAATAAATATTTAAAAATTTAAAAAAATTCAAAAATATAAAAAATTCAAAAAAAAATCTAGAACAATCTTAATAAATCTAAAACTAATTATTTAAAATAAAAATTCAAAAAAATTCAAATAAGTCTAAAATGGGTAATCTTAAAAAAAAATTAAAAATAAATTTTAATAAATTAAAATTCCAAAAATTAAAAAAAATTAAAAACAAATCTAGGATAATCTTTAAAAAAATCTGAAAATAATTTTAAAAATTAAAAAATCCAAAAATATTCTTTCCCTCCAAGTAAAATCCTAACCAACTTCAATTTTTAGAATTTAAACCCTCCTAAAACCTTAGTTTCTACGCTATAAATACTCTCAATCCCTTTAGGAAAATCAGAAGAAAAACAAGCAAAAGACAAGAAAAGCAAAGCCAAAAAAAGTACGAGAGAAAAAGCTTATAAGTTTGAAGTAGTGGAAGGGTTCGAAAATCGATCAGGTTTAATATCTCCTAGGGGCAATTTAATCCAATGACGGATTTAAGAGTTTGAAAGAGATAAAAAGAATCGAATCTTTATTTATTTTTATCTTTATCTTTATTTATTTATTTTTGTATATAAATTAATTATTCTTTCTTTATTTAATTTTAATCGATAGTATTATAAAAATTTTGGGTGTTGGAAGCCGATATGAAAAAAGTTACGCTTGCGTGCGTCAGTGGAGGGGAAATTCAATTTCAAATTTTGATTTTGCAGCAATGTTGCAATTTAGCAGGAGAAATTGGAAAAAATTAATTTATAAGTCCTCCTAGATTTAGATGCTTAAATTAATGCTCTTAAGTTTTAGATTTATTTTATATTAGTCCTTTTTATTATGTTTTATCTTAATTAGATTTTTATTCATGAAATCATTCAATTATTGAACCAATAAATTTGTTTATATTTAATTTAATAATTAGTTGTTCTTATTAATTTAATTAATTTGTGAATATAATTTTTATTAGATTTTATTAGATTAATAAAGTATGAAATTAGATTATATATATTTTGAAATTCGTGTAGTTTGATTTCTTTGATTTATTTTAATTTAATTTTATATTTGAATTATTTTTGGTATATGCTTATTTTATTTTCTTAAATTATATTTTTTTATTTTGCTAATTTTTATATAATAGTGCTATTAACCACCTTTCAAGCTTGGTAGACCATACAACCCCTTTTTAGGTACGAATTTTGGGCGTTGTCGGGTGCTATAACGTTCCCCACATGTAACCAACTCCCGAACCCGATGATAAATGCAGACCAATTTTATAGGTTTTCAATCGTACCTATTTAAAACGATTGATGGCGACTCCAATTATTGATGAGATTTTGAAGGCCCAATCAATTTCGATCCGGACCAAAAACGATATCGACAATACCGATATAAAGAAAATTACCAAAAATACCAAATATTAAAAATTGTCCAAAATAAAATACAATAAAAATAAAAATTATTAAAAAAGAGCATAATTATGCATCTTCTAAAGTAACCCTTTCTTTGTCATCCTCCAAATCAGGGTTGGTGTAGTGCTTTAATCTTTCTCTATTAACTTAAAATTCTCGTCTGTCAATAGTAGAATTGATTATCACTACACCATGTGAAAAAGGCTTAATAACTTCAATACTTCTAGACCATCTTGACTTATGTTTTTCGGGAAAAAGCTTCAACCGAGAATTAAAGAGAAGAACTAACAACCCGGGCATGAATTATCGCGACATTAGTTTTCTATCATGCCAACAATTCATTTTTTCTTGTAAATTTTCGTATTTTCATAAGCCATAGCACGAAACTCTTCAATTTCATTTTGGTCCTATAAACGTTTTTATCCAACACTCTCCTAATCCATGTTCATGGTCTTAATTGCCCAATACGCTTTATGCTCAATTTCTACTAGTAGATGGCACGATTTTCCATAAACAAGTCAATAAGGAGACATGTCTAAAAGTTTTTAGAATGTAATACGATAGGCCTAAAGTGAATCGTCAATTTGAAGAGACCAATCCTTTATAGAAGGACATACCAATTTTTCAAGGATACTCTTCAATTTTCGGTTAGAAATTTCTGCTTGCTTGGTCGTTTGTGGGTGATATGCCTTGGCAACTCTGTGTTTAAATCCAAGGCGTTGCAATATTTTGGCAATTAATTTATTATCAAAATGTTTACCTCTATCTCTAATTATTTCCTTTTGTATTTCAAACCATGTGAAAATGTTCTTTTGTAGAGATTTTTTAATGGTTTTGGCATCGTCTTTTGGACAGGCTACTGCTTTAAACCACTTAGAAATATAATTGATAGCAAGTAAAATATAGAGATTACCAAAAGAAGATAGGAAGAGTCCCATGAAATCTATATCTCACACGTCGAATAATTCAACCTCAACGATATTTTAGAGTGGTATCTCAAGTCTCTTGGAAATATTCCCCGTTGTTTGATAACGATCATATTGCTTATAAAATTTATAGGAATCTTTATAAAGAGTGGGTCAATATAGACCAAATTATAAAACTATTGCTACAGTACATGTTCCACCAAAATGACCTCTATATGGTGAAGAATGACATTGCCTAAGCACATTTTGTTGCTCCTCCTCAGGAAATGCTTCTTTCCTTGGTGAGCAAGATCATAAGGTATAACACCAGTAACCAAAAAGTTAACAAAATCGCCATGCCATGGTGTTGCCGATGCAATTATTAATTTCTCATCTGATAATTCATCGTTGATCTCCAAGGTATCATCTTCATTGTGTCCTTCTTTTAACATTGACAAATGATCAGCTACTTGATTTTCTGTTCCTTTCTTATCCTTAATTTCAATCTCAAACTCTTGCAAAAGTAAAATCCTACAAATTAAACGAGGTTTAACATCTTTCTTAGCAATCAAATATTTAATTGTCGAATGATCAATATGGACAATCACATTATTACCAATTAAATAGGAACGAAATTTATCAAATACAAATTCTACCGTTAGTAATTCCTTTTCCATGGTCGTGTAACTTAATTGAGCGTCATTAAGAGTTTTACTAGTAGAGTAAATCACATGAAAGATATTACCTTTCCGCTGGCCTAAAACCGCACCTACGACAAAATCACTTGTATCACATATAATTTCAAAAGGTAAAGAACAATCAGGTGAGGCAACAATAGGTGTCGAGGCAAGTTGCTTCTTTAAGTTATGAAATGTTGTGTCGCATGATTCATCAAAGTCAAAGGTCTTACCTCCCTTACCTGAATAATGAATTGGCTCGAATTACTTACCTAGACGACTAACTATCCAGTTTACTTCATGTTGTTCTTTGTCGTCTTGTTCTTCAATTACTTCAGGTTCAGCATTGCGATTGCCAAGGTAATTTTCAAGGATATCTTCTTCTACTCCAAAATTGAATTCAGTGGTTGCTTGGAAGATCTTGCGTTCCTTTGGATCATCAGCATGCTTAAGAGTGTGAAAAACGTTGAGCTTTACTTGTTGGTCATTTACTTGCAATATAAGTTCTCCCTTCTTGACATCAATTAAAAATCTTGGTTCTACAACCGCATCTCAGTCCTATTAATAAGAGCATCAGTCTTTTTCATGAAATTACTATTCTTAACCATATATGATTCAGTTTTCAGTATAAAAGCATTAAGATTATTTTCCAAATAACTAGACTGTGTCGATTGCTACAACATCTATTGTCGAGGCATGTTCTACTCGAATCCTGATACTTGTGTGTTCGAATTACCTTGATTGAGAGCATTGTTCGGATTGTTCCAAGAGAAATTGGAGTGCTTTTTCCTGGATGAATTATAAGTATTGGAAATTGCATTGTTCCGAATATAATTTCCCACGTAGAAACTTGAGTCTGGGTTCTGCAAACACTAAGAAGAATCATGGTCACCATTGCATAATTCATAAAAGAAATTTACTACCTTAATCTCTTGTTTGTTACTTGGACGTTGCATATTCTTAACCAAATTGGTTAAGGTAGTCAATTCTTAAGTAATTGAATTTGATGCATCAAGTTCAGTGGTATTGCATCTTATTCCTCCTCATATAGTGTTTGGGAACTGATAATCTTTCCTTGTCAAGCGATTTAAAATCTCTATTGCTTCTTCCGCGGACTTGTCTAGGAGTATGCCATTTGCTGAGACATCTAACATCATCCTAGTTGGCGTGTTCACAGCATTATAGAACATCGTCACTTGTCTCCAAATTGAGAATCCATGCATGGGGCATTTTTGTAGAAGTTCTCTATATCGCTCCCAAGCTTCATGCATTGGTTCATCATCCGCCTGCTGTAAAGAATTAATTTTATTACATAATATTTCAGTCAAATTAGTAGAACTAAATCGCGCAAGAAATTCACGACATAATTCTGCCCCAAATCTTATAAATCCGGATGAAACACTATTTAACCATATTTTAGCTCTGTCTCTTAATGAATAAGGAAACAATTTAAGCCTTAGGATATCCTCATGGACTTCTTGTATCTTGAATGAGTTGCAAATCTCCTAGAACGACTAGAGATGTTGCTGAGCATCTTGGGTTACCGATCTGCCAAATTGACCGATTGTATTGATCATATTGAACATTATTGGCTTTAATTCAAAATGTGTTGCTTCAATTTCAGGTGCAACAACAACTAGATTTAATCCATTGAGATCTTCCTCCAAGTAATCTCGAATAGCCATGCGTCAAATACGAACTGGTTGTTGTTCAACTATGCCTTCTCCTATTGCCACGACAACAAGACCTAAGAACTTGAATCTCACTTTCCTTGGGTTTGCAATCTCTGTTTATTTGCGTAAATATAACTTATTTTAATTATTTCACATTATTATACAATATCTTAATAATAATTTGAGTTAAATTTTAATTTTATTTAATCTGAAAAAGATTTAATTATCATATTTATATTATATAAATTTCATGTTCAAAATTTAATTTATTTTCTTAAAACTAATGAAAATCTCCTCTATTCGATAATTTTTTTTCCAATTGCAAATAAAATTAAAACTTTAGCTTTTAAATTATATTAATAAATTAAAATAAAATTTTGGTTATAAATATCAATCAAAGGAAAACACCAAACCTCAATCACATAAGCCATTCTTTCATCTTACAACTTTCAACGTAGCTAGCAAAGGAATTTCAATTTTCTCTCAAATCTATAATTATTTTTCTAATGTTTCTTTTATTGCAATCCTTTTTAGTTGAGTCTAGATATGTTAAACATAAATCTCTTCACAATCATGAGCTAGGCCCGAGAAGAAGCAACGAAAACATCAATGACATTGTCCAATCGTCTCGTGATGTATTATTTCAATCAGAAATTGATTACACACTGTATGATGGAAAATGGGACTACTCCTCAGTGACCTAGGTTTCGAATCTACTTAACTCATACCATTGAAATTGCATAGTGAAAAAGTGTTTGTCATCATCGATGCAGCATTCCGAATGTATCAAACTATCGTCTCAGAGTTTGCATTTCAAAAGGTATACCTAAGCGAGGATGCTGATATTATAATTTCTTTCACCATATTGAGCCTCGACTTATATGGTTTTGGTTATTATCCACCCGATGGGACGATTTACCTTGATATTGACCATACATATTGGATCACAAAATCAAAACCTCTAGTGAACAAACAAGATTTATTGTCCGTAGCCATGGATGAAAGAGGACATATTCTTGGCCTTATGCATAGTTGTAATGAAAGTGTAGTTATGTATTATACACTACTTTCTGGAGCTACTAGAAGGGAGTTTATCCAAGAGAACATTTATCGCATACAATCTTTATATTATGATTGGTAAACCACCTTAATTGTGATTTAGTTTTATAAGGTTTATTTTTAGGGATTTAGTGTTTGGTCTTATGTTTTAAGGCTTGAGAATAGATTTCATGGTTTAAAGATTAGAGTTTAGGATTTTGAATATAGTGATTAGAATTTAGGGCCCAAAGGGACATTTCTATTTTTTGAATTAAAATAAATATTGTATTAGTCACTCATGATATCGTTTAAAAATATACTTATTTTCTTTATTGTTTTTAATATATATATATATATATATATATATTCATTTGAATCCTTATGAATAAAACAATTAATATTTTAATTAGAGACGCCAAGAGAAAATTTCAAAAGTTTTGTTTATAATATTTTTCTTATTGTAATTTTATAATTATACGCTAAAATAAAATATTATTTTTTTATGTCACCAGGAACTACACAAAAAGAATAATTTAGTTATAATTTTATAATTAAACTAAATATTAGTTTATTGAATAAGGTATAGTTAGTGTTGACTTATTAGATGAGATTCTATTAGGATAAATTTGATTTAAATTAAAATAAATAAAAATTCGAGTAAAAGTTCATAACTTAAGAAAAGAGATTAAATGTTAATGAGAGTCTTTTAACTATTTACTTCAAATTAAATAAAATATTATTTGTTTGAGTAAATTATATTAGGGTTGAATTATTAGATGAGATTAAATAAGGATGAATTTGATTTAGGTTATTTATTAAAAAATTGATTTAGACTAAAATAATTATGTTTAATTTGTTTTGATTGATTTTATTAGGATTAACTTGGTATATTATTATGTTGAGAACCACTCTGAATCATATGTAAAGAAGAAGATGGTGAAAGAGAGGCAACACTCTTATATATTTATAAGTGAGTTTCATGAGTCAGTATATTAACGATAATCTAACAAGTTCCCTAACCGTTTATAACCAACTCATAACAAACTTTCTTGACTCTTTCATACAATCAAAGCCTAGCTACACTCATAACATATTGGCCTAGGTTTAATAAATATGACTAATTCATTTTGATTAAATATATTTTATTAATTTATAATAAGATTTTACTAAATTATGATTCCAATTTCAACAAAATTCTCATTCAAGATGAGCAGTTAATCATGTGGAACAAAATATCAACCAAAATCAGATCATTTGTTTAGAAATAATCATGGAAGCTCGATTAATTTTAATGTCTTTAATTTTTTTTAAATAAATACAACATTAAAGAATAAATAAAAAAGGTTAAAACACCGTACTATATATCAGAAGAACGGAACTATAGGAAGTTTGAGAGTATGTTTAGAGATTATGACGATCTTGTTAGTTGTATATAAAATACCTTAAGTATACATGTCCATAACAGTAATACCAAAATCTATTGAATAAGTGATTCGATTAGGATGGCTTGGAGATTCCTTAAGAATGGTCACCAAAGTACTCACCTAGTATAATATTTTAAATTTCTGCTTTCTTAAATAATAAATCACAACTTATCCAAAAAATGTTAAAACTTAAAACGAGTAAATAAAATTACTATAATAATCGTAATCTCCCTATTTATTTATTTAAGAATTAATATAGTAAAAAAACTAGGGATCAGCTTACATAGAAAAGAATATGGAAAGAGAAAAAATTAAAAAAAATTATAAAAATAGAAAATTAGATAGATAATTATATAATTATTTTTTTATTTTAGTGGTCTAAAACAGATACGAAGTATATTTTGTTAGTGGATAGGAGTATTACGATCAGTTTAGTGAAATGCTTTGCATTTGTTACAGTTTGTTGTTGTTTTGCTCGATAAATATGATTCTATTAATTTTAAAAGGTTATAAAAAATCTTCGGCCTAAATTGTGAGCCTCATTAAAAAAATTTATAATCTTAAATAAAAAAAATAGTACAACACTAGGTATGAGTATAAAACAAAATTCAACGATATATAGCATTTCACTAAATATATCTTATTTTAATTATTTTACATTATTATATAATATCTTAATAATAATTAATGTTAAAATTTAATTTTATTTACTTTTAAAAAGATTACATTATCATATTTATATTATATAAATTTTATGTTCAAAATTTTAATTTATTTTCTTAAAAAATAAGGAAAATCTCCTCTATTCAATAGAAATATTCCAATTGCAAATAAAATTAAAACTTTACCTTTTAAATTATATTAATAAATTAAAATAAAATTTTGGTTATAAATATCAATCAAAGAAAAACACCAAACCTCAATCACACAAACCATTCTTTCATCCTACAACTTTCACCGTAGCTAGCAAAGGAATTTCAATTTTCTCGTCAAATCTATGGTGTTTTTCTAATGTTCCTTTTATTGCAATCCTTTTTAGTTGAGTCTAGATATGTTAAACATAAATCTCTTCACAATCATGAGCTAGGCCCGAGAAGAAGCAACGATAACATCAATGACATTATCCAACCGTCTTGTGATGTATTATTTCAATCAGAAATTGATTACACACTGTATGGTGGAAAATGGGACCACTCCTCAATGACGTAGGTTTCGAATCTACTTAACCCATACCATCGAAATTGCATCGTGAAAAAGTGTTTGTCGTCATCGATGCGGCAATCCGAATGTGTCAAACTATCGTCTCAGAGTTCGCGTTTCAAAGGGTATACTCAGGCGAGGGTGTTGATATTAATATTTCTTTTACCACATTGAGCCTTGACTTATACGGTTTCGGTTATTATTCACTCGATGAGACGATTTACCTTGATATTGACCATACATATTGGATCACAAAATCAAAACCTCTAGTAATTATCTGGAGCCATGTATGAAATAGGATATATTCTTGGCCTTATGCATAGTGGCAATGAAATTGCAGTCATGTATCATCATACATTACTTCCTGGAGCTACTAGAAGGGAGTTTATCCAAGAGAACATTCATCGCATACAATCTTTATATTATGATTGGTAAACCACCATAATTGTGATTTAGTTTTATAAGGTTTATTTTTAGAGATTTAGTGTTTGGTTTTATGTTTTAAGACTTGAGAATATATTTTATGGTTTGAAGATTAAAGTTTAGGATTTTGAATATAGTGATTAGAATTTAGGGCCCAAAGGGACATTCTTATTTTTTGAATTAAAATAAATATTGTATTAGTAACTTATGATATCGTTTAGAAATATATTTATTTTCTTTATTGTTTTTAATATATATTTTCATTTGAATCCTTATGAATAAAGCAATTAATATTTTAATTAGAGACACCAAGAGAAAATTTTAAAGAGTTTTGTTTGGTAATATTTTTCTTATAGTAATTTTATAATTATATAATAAAATAAAATATTATTTTTTATGTCACCAAGAACTATACCAAAAAGAATAATTTAGTTATAATTTATTAAAATAAATATTAGTTTATTGAACAAGTTATATTTAGTGTTGACTTATTAGATGAGATTCTATTAGGATGAATTTGATTTTAATTAAAATAAATAAAAAAATCCGAGTAAAAGCTCATAACTTAATAAAAGACTAGATTAAATGTTAAAGAGATTAAAAGTTATATTAGGGTTGATTTATTAGATGAGATTCAATAAGGATGAATTTGATTTAGATTATTTCTTCAAAAAAATTGATTTATATTAAAATAATTATGTTTAATTTGTTTTGATTAATTTTATTACGATTAACTTGGTATATTATTATGTTGAGAACCACTCTAAATCATATGTAATGAAGAAGATGGTGAAAGAGAGGCAACACTCTTATATATTTATACGTGAGTTTCATGAGTCAATATATTAACGATAATCTAACAAGTTCCCTAATCGTTTATAACCAACTCATAACAACTTTCTTAACTCTTCATACAATCAAAGCCTAGCTACCCTCATAACATATTCGCCTAGGTTTAATAAATATGATTAATTCATTTTGATCAAATATATTTTATTAATTTATAATAAGATTTTATTAAATTATGATTTCAATTTCAACACAATTCTCATTCAAGATGAGCAGTTAATCATGTGGAACAAAATGTCAACCAAAATAAAATCATTTGTTTAGAAATAATCATAGAAACTCGATTAATTTTAATGTCTTCATTTTTTTAAAAAAAAAATACAGCATTAAAGAATAAAAAAAAAAGTTAAAACACCGTTATACATATGGGAAAAGCAAAACTATAGGAAGTTTGAGAGTATGTTTAGAGATTGTGACGGTCTTGTTAGTTGTATATAAAATACCTTAAGTATATGTGTCTATAACAGTAATGCCAAAATGTAAAGAATAAGTGATTCGATTAGGATGGCTTGGAGGATTCCTTAAGAATAGTCGCCTAAGTACTCACCCAGTATAATGTTTCAAATTTCTGCTTTCTTGAATAATAAATCACAACTTATCAAAAAAATATTAAAACCTAAAACGAGTAAATAAAATTACTATAATAATCGTAATCTCCCTATTTATTTATTTAAGAATTAATATAGTAAAAAAACTAGGGATCAGCTTACATAGAAAAGAATATGGAAAGAGAAAAAATTAAAAAAAATTATAAAAATAGAAAATTAGATAGATAATTATATAATTATTTTTTTATTTTAGTGGTCTAAAACAGATACGAAGTATATTTTGTTAGTGGATAGGAGTATTACGATCAGTTTAGTGAAATGCTTTACATTTGTTACAGTTTGTTGTTGTTTTGCTCGATAAATATGATTCTATTAATTTTAAAAGGTTATAAAAAATCTTCAGCCTAAATTGTGAGCCTCATTAAAAAAATTTACAATCCTAAATAGAAAAAAATAGTACAACACTAGGTATGAGTATAAAACAAAATTCAACGATATATAGCATTTGACTAAATCGTAATATTCTTTCCTACCAAGACAAAGAAATACCCGTAAATTTTTGTTTTCAAATCCTTTAACTTGTTCACTGACTTGTTCAAAATCAGTAAACACCTAGCTTTAACTCTTGGGAACCATCTAATTCAAGCTCATCAACTTATTTTCTTGTATGAACGTTTAATCAATTGAATGATACCTCTTTTTTAAATCTCCGAAACTTTCATATATGAACACAAGCGCCTGATATACTTGACAAGAGTCTTATTTGTGACAATTGTTGATCATCATTGCCAGCTTAAAATTCCTTGTTGTTCTAACTTAAATAAAAGGGATCATAGTTTTAGGGTATTGGTTTAAGAGTTAAAAATATGAATTAATTTCACTTGAATATAATTTTATAAAATCGGTTTAATTTAAAAAAATTAAATAAAATTTTAAATTATAAAATGAGACTTGAATAACTTAAAGTTTTTTAAAAATTAGTAGATCGATTTTTAAGTTCGAGTTGACTAGAACTATAAGGATATACAACACAAATGGTACCCCAACTATAATTCAATTTGTTAAGTCCCCTAATTATGAGAAGATATTAATAGGTTCCCTGACTAATAGCGGTTAATAAATCAATACAATTTTGTTAATAAATAAATTATTGATGATATGGCAGTTAATAAAATTTATATAATAACAAACTTAAATAAGGTCAGAGATTTAAATTATTGATATTATGAATGAATAAATAAATAACTAAAACTTGTTTGGGACTCTTAATGAAGTTCTATTTAAAATTGTCCAAAAACAAATTGAGAGTTAAGAAATTTTTTAGTAATTTAATGAAAATTAATTAAAAATATTTTATAAAAAATGTAAGAGTTTATTAATATTTGAAATCAAACATAAATATTACTTTATACTTAAATAATATTATAAATAATTAAATACTACTCCAAATACTCTAAAATTTATCCATTTATTTAGGGGATTGCATTATCATATTTTAATGGTAAACTATATATGTAAAAAAGATAATACAAATTTATCCAATTAATATGATAATAGATAAATAAAGTAAGTTTAGCTAATTCATTAATATGATAATTGAAGAGAAAAATTCAAAAATAAGGTAAAAATATAGATAAGTTCAATTTTACTAATTCATTAATACGATAATACATTTTGAAGCATATCTAAACTTAAATATTATAATGTAATCTGATAAATTTAAATTGATTGACATGTATCATAAATATATTTTAAGATTTTTTTTATAATTTATCATTAAGAATATGATAATGAAATAACAATTGATTTTATAAATTATAGATAAGGTAAATTTAACTAATTAATTAATATGAGAAAATTGAGAAATTATATAAATAATATTTCTATTTAAATTAAATGATTATGATAAAAATATATAAATGGATAAAACAATATAAACATGATACACATACACAATAATATAAAATATATATAAAATTAAATTAGTTTTATATGTATTATCACCTTTTTTATTATTTATCTTTATCTCTTTATTGACTCTATTTTATCATTTAAAATATCATTAAAATATATTAAAAAATTGAAATAAAATTTTGGTTATAAATAGGGACGAAAGACAACACCAAATCACAGTTTCATAGAGCAACTTTCAAATTACAACGTACCTTTAGCAAGAAAATTGCAATGGCTCATAAATTTTTTCGTTTTTGGTGTTACAATCTTTTGTAGTCGAGTCTATATTTGTCCAACTCGAATTAACTCATAATCTTAAATAAGGCCAGAGAAAAAATAACAATATCTTGATTGATTCCGATCGACCAAATCTCGATTAGATTCCAAATACATTTTTTCTGGGTCGCCTATGCAAATTCCGAGACAACAGCTTGTCACTTTCGGAATGTCTCATCTATAACGGTGGCCACTACTGTAGAAGGCTAATTCGATGGTATAACAAAAGTGGATTGAAAACCAAAAGTCAATGAAAAGTAGTACCATTTTTCAGCATAAAAGGTATATTTAACGTCCATGAGATGATTCATCAAGGTTCGTTCGGTCGTTGTCATTCAAGATACTGTTATTTTTTCTTTGATTTTGTTCAAGATTATAAATAGATTCGAGTTCGACAAAACTAAACTTGAAAGCAAAAGATTGCAACACTATAAACGTGAGAAATACTTCATAGAGTTGAAGGGAAAATTTATCAGCTACTGTAATTTGCTTGCGTGGAAGTTCTAAGATGAAATATGCTCTGTGTGAATGTATTTTAGAAAAAATTATATCATGGGTCAGTCTCACCACGTGTCCATGGACCAACCACTAAAAACTATCCACTTCAGCAATTTTGTCATGTCATATTTTTTTTTTCAAGTGAATCTTCAGTTGAAAAATTAAAAATTACTGATGTGAGTAGTTTTTAGTGGTTGGTCCCATGGATGACGTGGTGGGACTGACTCCAAAACATGTTTTAAAAAATTAACTATTAATCTAAAACTTCAATTTCTTTCCTTATTACAAAAGAAAATAAAAAAATAATCATATGATCTATAATTTATGTAATTTATTGGTCGATTAATTTGGAGTAGATTTCGTAAGGGTTCATTATGTGGGCAAGACTCCTAAACAAGTTTTATCTATCTATTTATTATAATAAAATTTTGAATCTTTAATCTTATTTAGGAGGAATATCTCCTTGACTTATTAAACTTCAGGTTTTTGCATTTTTCATTATATCTTGTTTACTTCAATTTTTTCGATACAATATTTTCTTTTCATCCCTTACTTTCATGAAAAAGTGAAAGGCACTCATTTTTATTTTATTAAATTTTATTTTTGGTATAATAAAAAAGAAATTTAAGTTTTAAATTCAGGAATAATTTTTAAAAAATATATAATATTTTATGTTTTACATTTTTAATGGTTATGAACCTAATTGGTAAATAATTATAGTAAAAATATGAATAAAATATAATTTAAAAATAATTTCACCTTTTCATTTTACAAATAATTTTCAATAAAAGTGTTTTTAATATTTTATATTTTTAACGATTAAGTGTTGAATTGATAAAAAGCTTATAACGCAACACCCTCGACCCACTGGACAAATATACTTTGTAGTTTATTTAGCAGAGATGCCCTGTGATTAAGTTTAAATATATATTTGATTAAGCAAAACGATTTTATTAGTAGGCAATATTTGACTAATTTGAACTCTTATAATTGTCGTCTCTATAGTAAGGGTAGATATTCGATCGAGTCAAATAAATATTTTGGAGTTAATCGAGTTAAGGAGATATTTTTTATAACTAAAACAATATTTGAATTTTTTTGAGTTGAGTCGAGTTTGAGTTTCTTATTAAATTTAAATGTAAAATTTATAATGTTATGGTGCTATTAAATAGTGGAAAACTTTTTTTTTGGATCGTTGGATTACTGAAATGGATGACTCAGATTAACTCCTTAATTTTTTTCAATTGATAATCTTCACATAACTAACTATTAATCTGATTCGTCCAGTTCAGTCATCCAACAATTCTAAAAACGTGTAAAATTTAAAAATTTTATATGGTGTAACTTAATCTTATCTCATACATATATCATAATTGAGAGGTTCGACTCAAACTTATTGGTATGATATATTTCAGTACGGTGCAATTTACATGTTTCTGAGATTAACTTCTTGGTATGGTATATTAGTTTCTTCTCATTTATGTGAAAAATTATTACATGAACTTTGTTCACCATGTCATTCGTGCTCCCAATTAATCAGATTTGTCCATCTCAGTTTTTTCAAGGTGAATAACCTCTTCTTTTCTACATGTAATTAGTGGGTGGGTAGTTATTAGAGAGTTATTAGAGAGTTCTTCTTCAAAGGTATTCAAGTATGAGATGATATTTGACATTACTTGATCTTCCTTCTCAAAGAAAGACAATAAGAAAAATATCATTTGTTGTCCCCTTTGAGCCTGATTTTATTTATTTATTATTATTTATTTCGATTCAACCCAAACCAAGGGTCACCCCTACATTGGGGGCAAAATGGATGAAAATGTGTTCGAAGTGAAATACATATGGGATGCCCTATGAATTAGGGGCAAAAATATGAGTGAAATACGAAACCAAGAAAAACAAAATGAGTGAGGAGGAATATTATGAATCAACACAGAAAAATGAAAAGCATATAGTAAAAGTTTATTTCTGAGGAGTCAAGTTCAAATTGTTGACATAAAAGTTGAAGTAATCGACAAAAAAAATGAAAAGAAATTTATGTGTGATATTTTGATGAGATGAATCACTATCAAAAGAAGTGGTGAAAAGGAAATGACCTCTATGGTGAAAACCCAAAAAGGGCAGTTTAGAGTGATCCGCAAAGAAAAAAAGGAGAAAAGTATTTCATTAGAGCATATTTAGATCAGTGCGACAATGATCCTTGATTTTATCACCCTTGAATAATTATTTGAGCCTATATATCCTTTCTTTGATAGCCATGAACCATAACCCATATTACAAGCCACGAAAGACCATTTTGACCATATGCGAATATTGGAACAAGGAGAGTTAATCTTCAGAATACATCTCGCCTATCAGGGTTAACCTTTCTTCAAAGATTTTCAATCTTCTAATGCTTGATCGAGATTAGAAAAGAGGGAAAGATTGGGCATAGTGAGTTAGTGAGGCAAAGAGTGTCACTTAAATGTAATAGAATTAGAAAAACGGTAATGTTTCTCATAGAAGTCTAACAAATTGGAAAAGGGTCACATTGGAGTTGATTTTTGCAAATTGGTTTGAAGGCTTTGTTGCACTCGGTATTCAAAGACCTAATTTTGTTTGCCATTATAGTAAAAAATTTCAATATTTTCAAAATTAGTAAAATTATTTTTTAAGCTTTTTCGCTTATCGTTTTAACAAGTATTTTTGCAGATAAATTGATTAGATACAAGAAAAGCAAAGGATTTCATGAGAATTTATATGATGTACTAATCCTTTATATGTAGGCGAAACATAAGGTGGCCTCGGTACGGATTAATGATGAAAATTCGAATGAGGAACAAATAAAGCTCAGAGTGGAAAAATATTCGAGCAACAAAGATGAAACATGTAAATTTGGGGCAAAGAGAGAATATTGACCATTATTTGGAGTAAAATTTAGCCAGATCAATTCATCAAGTGTGAAAATTGTTACTATTGAGACATTACAAGACAAAGAAGCTCTATGGGGTAAATATCATAATGAGAAAACAAGATAATTATGCTCAAATTTGAGTAAGGCAAAACGGAAAAAGAATGAAGCTTGCATGTTTGAAATGATGAATTCTTCAAAGCGGAGAATAAATCTTCCTAAAAATGGATCTTCTCCGGT
Organism: Abelmoschus esculentus; assembly: GCA_035048815.1. Classification (NCBI taxonomy): domain Eukaryota; kingdom Viridiplantae; phylum Streptophyta; class Magnoliopsida; order Malvales; family Malvaceae; genus Abelmoschus; species Abelmoschus esculentus. The sequence goes on along the minus strand of JAUCBN010000038.1, from coordinate 12,689,042 downwards.
GTTCAAAAGTTGACAATACAAGAGCAAAATTTATATGTTGAATTCATGGAAAACAAGAACAAGTGTCATTGAGATCATGATAGACTTTATTTGTTGCAAAAAAAAGAAAGAAAAATAAAAGAAAATGTGGAAAAAAGACAAGAAGAAAGAAAAGAAAGAGAAAATCTAAATTGAAAACCAGAAAAGGCACTTTAGGGCATGTAATCACTAATTTTATCCGGAGTGTTAAACCATATTTGATTTTTGATTTGAATAAAACGGGCTTTATTTTATAATAATAATAATAATAATAATAATAAATATATAAAAATATTAATATATGTAAATATTATTTTTTTACTTATATTTGTTCTTTTTCACCGACTTTTATTATCATTTAAATTTTCTTACTTTTATAAACTAAAAAAATCAAAAAAAAATATCATATGCTACTTTTGTATATATGTTACTCGTTATATATTTAAGTGAAAAAAAATAAAAAAGTATTACTATCATTATTTTGTTATTCAGTTTCTTTTAGTTAATTATTATTATTATTATTTTCATTTTTATTTTCTTTATTATTATATTTAGTTTTTTATTATTATTATTTATTATTATTATTATTTTATAAAAAAAATTTATTAAAACCCAATAATTAATAAGTAAGTCCATACTTTTATGTATAAACAGTCCAATAATATTAAAAATGAAGCCCGTTTACATATAATAATAATTATAAGCCCTATATTAATAATTACAAACCCATTTACAGTTTTAACCCAACTAAAAAATAAATACCAATCCCGTTTACAAAGCCCGATTGACCTATAAACCCTAATTGATGTCTCCTTTGTCCTTTGTGCAGCCACATCGTGGCCGATAGATCATATATGATCTAATGGTCACAGATAAGGAGAATAGAAGCTTCCAGGTCGTCACGCTCTCCCATGTGTCGACTTTTTAGCTCCCCACGCGCGCGTGGGGATGACGCGCACCCTTTCAGATTCTCAGGACCTCTTCATCTTCCAATCCCGTTGTTGGTCGTCGTCCGTTCTCTCCTCGTCGGTAGTCGTACCTCGCATGAAAACAAAGTGTTAGAATAGTACGAATCCTAGAAGTAAAAATGGACGAAAATTACAGGGATTTCAGGACCATTCGGCCACAATTAAAGAAGATGTTCACAAGCAAGCCAACAATTTCAGAACCAACCAGCCACGAAAATCAAAATAGTGCAATGAATACATCCAAATATTAGAGGCAAATTTATAGAAGAATTAGGACCATTTCCCTTTTTAATCCATGTAAAATTGTGTATATAAACCGATTCACAGAACGTTTGTAAGGGGCATCCTCCACCATTTTCGATCAATACAAAAACATTTCAGAGGTAATAACCTCTCTTCGAGTCTCGTATATACGAAATCAAAAGAGAAATAAGAGTTGAGGGTTTCTTTTTACCTTGAGAGATGAAAGTCGATTCGCTTCTTCGGTTTCTCTTTCATCAACGATAAACCCACGAGCCTTCGGATTATCAGGGTGAGCCATACGAAAGAAGAGGAAGTGAAATCGGGTTTTCCCCCTTTTCGTTTCGTTTCCAGATCAAAAAAAGGGTCTAATCTTTGTCTTTTGTTTGGTTTCGGTTTAAATCATAAAAGGGAGTGGCTTTTCTTTGTTTTTGGTGTTTTGGGGTTTCGAAAGGTCAAAAATGGGGTTTTTCTGGTTGTTTTCGGTTCGCGGAGTTGTCGTTGTTCTTTGTTTCTAGAATTTCTAGATGAACACCCACAAATTTCTGGGTTTCTCTTGAATCCTTTCAAGAGTTCGAAGACTCTCTCTCTCGGTTATTCAAGGGGAATGAAGAAGAGGGTTAAGGTTATTTTCTTTTTTGTTATTTATACTCAGGTCCCAATTTTAAAATAGGTGATTTTTTTAAACCACTCCGCATCTATCTAATCACCTCCCTAGTCCCTTAAACCTTGTTTCGTTTTCCAAATTGGTCACGATTTGGACTATAATCATCATTTCGAGAAAAGGTTTTTTCGTTTTGGGTCCCTCCATGTGGAAAAACTCCTCCCGCAGCCTTTCCCCGAGCGTAAGGAGGGCTTAGATGTTTTCAGATTATTATAATTTGGTCATTAAATCAGTTTTCATCCCTCTTAATTTTGGTCTAATTCTTTTCCAAGTCCCTCTGTGCTTTGGGATACACTTTCAGGCCCTTCCTCACTGGAAAATGGTGTCTTGAGGGTCTGAGTATTTTTCAACCATTTCATTTTGGTCCTTTCCAGATTTAAAGTTAGTTATTTATTATTATTTCATTATTTTGTTTCACATGATTTTACATTTTATTTGCATTATACATATATATATATATATTTGTTTTTTATGCATTTATTTATTTTGCTTATGCATTTTAATTGTTGCTTTCTATTTTTTTTGCATTGTTTGTATTTATTTATTGTTTATGTATTTGTTTATTATATTTTGCATTTTTTTATTTCATACATTTGTTTATCTGTTTATTTTTACTATTGTTTTTATGGTGTGGCATATTTATTTTCGTAAATATTGTATATATTTGTTTTACCATCTAAGCCACATTACGTCTTTATTCGGTCGTAACGAGCCCGCCATCAGACGCAGTGTTGGCGGTGTATCCGTTGCCTTCGAATAAAGATATAGTAAAAATAAAATAAATCTGAATCATTAAACAATAATTAATTTAAATACCACTTTAATTCGAAATAAAGTTTCCAAAATTAATTAAGCGGTCATTTTGATAAAGGTGTCAATTTTTGGGCGATTTTTAAATGTTAACACCATTTTTAAACCGTAACCTATTCTCGAACCCAATTCTAACGAATCTCTAGTTTTATGGTGTCCGGCCTACCAAAGTGGTCGGTGAAGACTCCAACCTCATTTTAATCCCTAAAAATCTAATTTTTTTATTTAAACTCTAATCCCTAATTTTTGAAATTAAACCCTAAAGATTTCAACTTTAAAATACCATTTTTAAGAAATGACTAATTTTTGGCTTTTAACCAAAGTGACCTAATTAACTTTTTTCAAACCATTTTTTAAATTACTAAACTTAATTTTTCAAAATTCCCAAATTTCATTTTTTAACCTTAATTCATAATTTTTTAAATCATTCCCAATTTTCAATTCAAAGCCCTAACTTTCTAATTTTTTACTAGCGACCATCTTTCCCCCTTCTTTATCACACCTATTATTTTTAAGAAATTTAGGGTCGCTATAAATGGCGACTCCGCTGGGGAAGTTTTTTTTAACAAACGAGTCGAGCCTTGTTTTCAAAAATACCGCTTAATTAATTTTGGAAGTTATGAAATAAAGTGGTAATTAAATTATTATTTGTTTATTAATTCGAGGTTTCTTAAATATCATTCAAACCCATCACTCTAAGTGGGGGGAAAACACTAGTGCTTTCGTAAGGATATTGTTCCTTCATATGGGCCTAGCAAAGTACCTTCGAGGCTTGACTACCCTATGCTTTCGTGGGAATATTGTTTCCCCTTAGGGGCATAGCGAAAGGGTCCCCTAAATTGAACTCAATCAAGACAATTTGGGTGATGATCGGGGGCCTTGATACTCTTAGAAGAGGACAACGAGGACAATTTGGGTACCTCGTAGAACCAAAACTGCATTTAGAGAACTAGTCAACCTACCCGATAGCCATGCGGTTAACCTAAGTTCTTTTAGATGAGATGAATAGGATTATTTTGTTTTGTCTCCCTTTCTTGCTTGCATGCTTCATTATTTTGGCATCGACATTTCATGAAGGTATCGGTCTAAGTGGTTTGTCCAATTAGAGACTTTCACAATAGTTAGAGAGTCAAAACGAGAAAAAGAAAAAGAAAAAAGAGAGAAACAAAAAAGAAAGAAGAAAAAGAAAATAATGAGAAAAAAATAAAACTAAGGAAAAAGAAAAGGTTGAGAGAAAAAGAAAATTGAAAAGAGAAAGAGAAAATAGAAAAAGAAAAATAGAAAAGAAAAATAAGAAAAAAGAGATGAAGACATGAAAATAGGAAAAAGAAAAAGAGAAAAAAGAAAATTGAGAGAAGAAAATAGAGAGAGGAGAAAGAAAAAGATGAAAAAGAAAAAAAAGATGAAAAGAGAAAAATAGAAAGAAATAAAGGAGCATTAAGATCTTAATCGGTGAAAGTTGCTCAAAGGGCGATCACTAGTGGGATCAACACCTTTACTTGCATTCATGCATACATATCATGCATCTCATAGAATATATCATGTATTAATTAATTAAACAAGGAGGATTAATTATGGGATCTCGTGTCTGTAATTGAAGGTTCATCGCTTGCACTTTACCAACACTGAGAAGGGCTAATGGAAGAAGACTTTGCCTAGTTAGAAGCCAATCTTATGGGGCAATTAGAGCGTACTTGAAAAAAATTAGGAGATTTTATGATCAAGTCTCAACAAGACATTATAAAACAAATTGTTCACTTGATGGGACTAAAGAAAATAGAAGACCAACAAAGAAAAAGTTTTGTCGAAGGCCCCTCGTACCTGTAATAACCATTTTTTTCCGGAGATTGAACGAACCTTAAACCGAAACCTTACCCCTAAATCGAATTCTCTAATCCGTACCCTAAAACCATACTATATATAAAATAAACCATAATTTTAAAATCCAAAAATATTATTTTTATTCTCTTATTTAATATTTCAGAAAAATATATGTTACTATCCAAAATTTAGTCTATCAAATCCATTTACATTATATCCATATCCAATCAGCCCAAACCCATTATAAACATCAACAAACTGAAACCCATTTACACCAAATCTGCCAACCAAAATAACCCAAACCCATATAGACCCAATTATAACCATACCCATTTCAGATGACCCAAAACCCGGATATCTAACCCACTAAACCGGTTTGACCCGAATTCAACCCATGACCCCTCCAATTCCCAAAACCAACCCTTCATCTCCCTTGCCTCTTCGGTTTCCAAAAGCTTCAAGAAGATCGACCGTTTGTCTTCCGGCCGTCCAGCTTGCCAATACTGATCAACTTCACCGGAAATCAACACCGTCGTCTCCGCATCATCAATCGTCAAGTCATGCAAATCCGGCCATATCTCCCTTTGTCGAATCAAGCCAAAAAACAGAACCAAAGAATGGTCCCCCTCTCTGATGTGGACAGAACCAAGGAAGGGATAATGGTCCCCTCATCTTTTCGTACGATTCTTCCAGCGATGCAAAAACCAACAAAACCAGAAATCAGAGCCAACAAATCACAGCAAAAAATCAGAAGAATAATTAGAATTTTCTTTTTATTTATTTCAGTGTAAATTGGCTATAAAAGCCGGAATCAAACCATGTAAAAAGGGGATGGGATTTTGAACAAGAAATATACAAGGTAATTAAGATTTTCCAGAGCATTCTTAATATGATTCGAATAGAAATATTAGGTTTTACTGTTCTTTACCTTTGAATCAGAACCGGTTCCCGTCGCCGGCGAGTCTCCTCATCCTCTTTTCTTGTTTCGCCGAGTAATCAAACCATTTCAAATCAATGAAAGTGGTTTAGAGTTTCTGTTTTTTTAAGGTTTTCAAATCAGAAAAAGGTTTTGGGGTTCTGATTTGTGTTTTTAAATCAAAAAAGGATTCCGTTATTAAATCTGGGCTTTCGAATAAAAAAGGAGGGGTTTTGGCTTTGCCGGCCGCCGTCAGTGGTGGCCGCTGCGATGGCCGGATTCTGGAAACAAAGGGGTTGGTTTTTCATCTTCAGAGAGTCTTCAACTCTCCATTTTGGTTTCAAACTGAAGATGAGAGAAATGAAGAAGTTTCGGCCATTTTGGCCTTCAAAAATTTTATTTATTTGATTCACTAAACGCCGTCGTTTTAAGAGCTCTTAACCCGCGTGGTGACCCGACCTAGAAGAAGGATCCGTGTGTTATGGTTAGTGGGTTAATTACATATCGAGTCCCCATAGTTCCGAACCGTTTCGTTTCCTTTTATCATTTAATTTCCTTTATTAGCTTTAGATCTTCATTTAATTTTCCTTAAAGTTGGGGCTTTATTTTAATGCTCTATATACTGTTTTGTTTTTATATGTTTAAAAGAATAAAATGTGAACGGTTCATTTCGTTTTGGAAATCAGAAAAGAATTAATTTTTTTTAATTGTTTTACTCTTTCCAAACGTGGCATTCAATGCCTTAGCTTTTCATATTCCCCAATTAATGTCACATGACTTTCTTTCTTTTTTATTTTTATTTATATATATATATGTATTTATTATATAATTATATATGTTATACTTTAATTTCCTTTTTCAATAAAGTTTCCTTTTTCTATTCGATATATATATTATTATAATAACTATATTAATTGCCTTTTTTTTAAAAAAAACACTTTCTTTTTTTCTTTTATATATTATTTTTATATATATTATTATATATTTTTACATAAAATTTATATCATTTGGTTCACCTGTTACATCTACGTGTATTACTATTATTACTATTTATATTACATAATTTCCTTTATTTTACATGGCATCATATATTTTGTTTCATTTTCCTTATTCATCTTATTTATGTTTTCTTTTTATTATTTGTTGATTTATTTATTATTTCATTTACTTATCTTTATTTAATTTATTTGTTCGATTCGATCGGCTTTACGGTGACCCGCAACGGGGAATGATCCGTATTATTTATAGCCCGTTTGTTCTAACCTATAACATTTAATTGTTCGTATTTATTTTTCTTGAATTTATTTTATCGCATTTTAATTTCTCGCAATTTATTTTTTCGAATCTAAGATTTAATTTACGCACTTTACTTTATCGTATTTAATTTCTTGCATTTTTTTCCCATATATACTTGTCGTAATTTAAAATTCTTACCCTTTTATTTTCTTTATATTTATTTATGCTTGTAAATATTTGTATATTCAAATTATTTATTCAATATTGGTTACACCATCAATTTAAACGAATCTAATAAATACTTCTTTATTCGGTCGTAACGGGCCCGTCTTCCAACGTATTGGTGGCGGTGTATGCGTTGCCTTCGGATAAAGATACGGTAAAATTAAAATATATTCGCATTCTTAAACGGATAATAAATTAATAAAAAATTGAACTTGCAAATTTCCAATTCGGGTAACTATATTCGATTAGGTACCAATTTTTGGGCGGTGTGGGGTATTTTATATCTCATCCGTAACCGACTCCCGAACCCATTTTTTAAAGAATCTCTGGTTTTAACAGTGTTCGGTCTACCAAAGTGACCGGTGGAGACTCTAGTCTTTTCCAAAAATAAATTCATATTTTTTTTCAATTTTAAAATCAAATCTCTATTTTTTACTATAAATTTTAAAATCTGTTTTCAATTCCCAATTTTTTTAAATTCCCAATTTCTTCAAAATTCCCAATTTTCTATTTTGACCTAATTTGAAACCCTAATTTTAAATCTACCTCAAAATATCTAATTTTTAAAATAATTCTCTAATTCTTCATTTTTCACAAATAAACAAAAGATTTTATTAACGACCCCCGATTTTTTCTATACCATTTCCAAACATTTTAATCCTTTAAAAATTAATTAGGGGAGGGTCGTTACAGTTGGGGACTCCGCTGGGGACATTTTTTTAGAGAGTCAAGCCTTAGAAAGAATATTTTTACCCTAATCGAAAATTGCAAGTTCATTTTGGAATTAATTTAATATCTTTTTAGGAATGCGAATTTATTTTAACGCATTTAAAAAATAACATATAAACCCTTCCGTTTAAGTGGGGGAAAATGCTAGCGCTTTCGTGGTGATATTGTTCCTCCGTATGGGCCTAGTAAGTACCTTCGGGGCTCGACTACCCTATGTTTTCGTGAGGATATTGTTCCTCCGTATGGACATAGCGAAAGGGTCCCCTCGAATTGAACTCGATTGAAATGAGCCTATAATGGGTGATGATCGAGGGCCTTGCTACCCTTAGTAGGGGACAGCGAGGACAATTTGAGTACCCCTTTAGTACCAAAACTGCATGTAGAGAATTTAAGTAACCCACCCTTTAGAGCCATGCGGTAACCCTAGAAATTAGAATATCATGTGATTAGGGTTATTTTTGTGCTAAGATATGTCGTGTTTATTTTTGTCATTTATTTTGTAAATATTTTGTTATACGCTAACCATTGTTTTCTTGTGACATTTTACATTACAACATCATCAGTTTCATCATCATAACTCATACAATAATTATGTTACACAAGCATGACATCTTCTCATAATAATTGCTGTCATCATTAGTCATGCTCATTTTTTTTACATGAAAGTTGCACCATATTTTCATACCTCATCATTTAGACAATCAATTTTGTATCTACGTGCATTCATTTTGAAAACCTTGAGACTAATCTTTGGGATGTTCCATGACAGTGATTCTGGATCGAAAGAAAGCTCAATCGATTCAACACCCTTACGATACACGACGTAAAACCAAGATGGTAAACGAAGAACGCTTAGACCGGCTTGAGCAAAACCAAAAAGACTTGCAAGCAGATATGGCTAGACAGTTAGCTAAATCCCAACAAGAGATGATGGATCAATTCCAAAAAATCCAACAAGACATGCTAGGTCAAATGGCACAAATGCTAGGGATTAAGCCTTCTGGTCCCGGGGAAGCATCCACTACAAAACAAATAGTGAATCCTGATCTCACGGAAGGGAATGAGTATCCTGTGTATCCTCCGGGATTTACCTAAGTTCCAGCAAAAGTTCAGATTGACCCTCAAGTGATCTTGTCTAAGGGAAAGTCCGTGTTTCATCAAGCCAGCGTACCGTCTGCCCCAGAAATGAAACCAATCTGTGAGGATCAAGTCGAGAACTTTGTCTCAGAGATGGATCAACTGATGGGAATTGAGAAATCTAAGATGGAAACTTCTAAAGAAATCAAAGACCGATGCAAGCGACTCGAGGAGAAAATGGAAGCAATGGGAGTGGTAGATACTTTTAGCGGGTTTGATGTACATGAACTCAGCCTTGTCCCTGATTTTGTACTGCCCCATAAATTCAAGGCCCTGGAGTTTGAAAAATATGATGGAACAAGTTGCCCACATGCACACCTTACTATTTTCTACCGTAAAATGACGGGATACGGGAGAGATGACAAGTTACTCATCCACTGTTTCTAAGACAGTCTCTCTGGATCTGCTACTAGATGGTATAACCAGTTGAACCGACATCAGATCAAATCATGGAAGGATTTGGCGAAAGCTTTCCTCGGACAGTACAAACATGTGAGTGACATGATACCCGACCGTTGGGCTTTGCAACACACAAAACTGAAATCTAACGAAACTTTTAGACAGTATGCTCAGTGTTGGAGGGATATGGCAGCTCAGGTTCAACCCTCGCTAAGTGACAAGGAGACAGTAGTCATGTTCATCCAAACTTTGGAGGGCCCAATTTTGGATCGTTTGATAGGCAATGCTACTACCAATTTTTCTGACCTTGTGCTATCCGGTGAGCTCATCGAGAATGCTATAAAAAATGGTAAAATTGAAAGTGGGGGCAGTTCATCTTATAAGAAGACCCAATATACTAAGAAAGATCATGACGTGAACTATTCGGGTGCCTATAATGTCGAATATTCAAAATCAGTAGCTGTTGTGCAACCTAAGGTCGTGTCGAACACCCAAGATTCCTCCAACCAAGATTCGAGTCAGAGAAGGAACAATGAAAGAATGGAGTTTACACCATTACCCATCAGCTACGGTGAACTGTACAAGCAATTGTTTGATGCCCATGTAGTGGCGCCCTTCTACCAAGCTCCATTGCAACCCCCATTCCCAAAGTGGTATGATCCTAGTGCAAAATGTGTGTTCCATGGTGACCAAGTAGGGCACTCGATCGAGACATGTGTCTCCTTTAAGAGGAATATGGAAAAACTCATCAAACTCGGGGTCATAAGCTTTGACAAACCAAGTGCTCCATCCACAACTACCAACCCACTCCCACCTCATACCGGTGGAGTAAGTGCTATCTTCGAAGAGAGTAATCGAAAGACCAAGAGCAAAGTAGTAGAAATTAAAGCACCCCTCAGTTGGGTTTGGAAGAAGTTGCTTGAGGTAGGTCTGATCAAATGCGGGAAGGTAAAACCTGAGGGGCACAGTGGTTTATATTGTGAGTTCCACGCTGAAGAAGGACATGACATTCAAGAATGCTGCAAGTTTAAGGATGTGGTTCAGGGTCTGATGGACTGCAAAGAGCTTGAATTCTTCGAGTAAGGTCTGTTTGAGGGGTCTTTCTATCTGCTAAGTTAAAGTTGGTCTCCTTTTGCTGTTTGTTTTTCTTTCTAAGTAATGCATGAATCAAACCCCCACTCGCTTTAGCCCGAAAGCAGTGGTGATCTTTTGTAAGGGACTAAGACTAGACGTTTAAAGTTTTAATGAAATATGTATTTTGTTTAACCTTTTTCTGTTTTATTGATACGTGGGATCCCCATATGTCAATTGCATAAAAAACATTAATGTTGGCCTCGAATAACCCTAAGGAGTTTGTGTCTATTTGAACTCTAAGGTTGCGGAGATCACGAATATGGGACTCACATTTTGTGTTAAAGACCACATGAATCAATGAAGAAAAAGAGAAAAAAAAAGAAAAAAAGAAAAAAGAAGAAAAAGAAAGGAGAAAAGAAAAGAAAGATAAAATTGAACTCAAAGCCTAATAGGCCTTAATCAAAAGCACTCCAATGTTCGAAACCTGGTAATAGGCTTGTTCGAATAAGAGTGTGGAACTTTTGGGGCACTCCGCTGAAGCCTATTCTATTCGAATATCAACCGCTTCATGAGTGATGGTAATATTTTCAAAATCATGACAATGCCGAATAACCCGGGAATTTGTTGTTTGCTCCATCATTTATTTTGAGCCAAAGGAATGTGATGAATTGAATTCCCCAAAACAAAAAGACAAAAATGAATTGATCAAAATAAATGGTCTTAAACCGAAGAAGCAAAAATGCATTTCTCATATTTAAGTATCAATTCAACTTTCAAGGTCTCCTAGACACAAGATTTTCTTAGGGCAATCGTTGGTAAGCTTTTAGTGTCGTTTGTGCGCTTGACATCTGGGGCATCCAATATCGCCTAATATACTCATATTTTCAATAAACAACTCACATTGAAACTTGAACATGTAGTCCAGTGATTTAAAATAAAACAAAGGTTTTCTGCATTACTCATAGAGGAAATCCAAAAGTACAAGGACCAACAATGCTCTCCGTTCCTATCAGACAAGACAATTTCGACAAAGCAAAGCTCATCAGTTGACTGTTCTCCTAAAAAGACAAATGAAAAAAGAAGATATTTGAACTCATAATATGTTGAAGAATCAATTCACAGGAGGAAAGTCACGTAATTTGTTCACAAAGCCAAGACGTGTACAAAAATAGGGTCAAGCAAAGTCATGGGGCATCCTTTAGGATCATACATCATTGCATGCCATGCATCAAGTCATTCATATCCATTTCATTATCATGCATTCATATCATGATAAATCATAGTTACACTGCATCACATTAGCATCATACATTTTACATCAAGTTAAGTGCATCATGCATCAACATTTACAGGTTCTAGACAAAGTTTTCCATCAAGAAGAACAAATCAACAAATACTCAGCCATGAAGGAAGACAAAATCAACAAAAGAGTTGAAACCTCAAAATGCAAGACAACCATGCCAAAAATGACAAAACAGACGAAGCAAAAATGTAATTTTGAATGAACAAACACTGACTATGAATTTCTTTTTCCTTTTCAGGTCTTGTCTCATCGTCAACGGTGCAGCAGAACAAACAATACCAAAAATTTGGTCATGCCTCTTCGTCAGAGTCGTAGCTTGACCACCCAAAAATGTTGGACCATGCCTCTTCGTCGGGGTCGTAGCTTGGTCCCATATAAATGATCATGCCTCTTCGTCAGAGTCGTAGCTTGGTCATCCCGGTCATGCCTCTTCGTTAGAGTCGTAGCTTGACCACCCCAAACCCGATCATGCCTCTTCGTCAGAGTCGTAGCTTGATCACCCATATATAAAAATTCGGTCATGCCTCTTCGTCGGAGTCGTAGCTTGACCACCCAAAAAATCAGACCATGTCTCTTCGTCGGATTCGTAGCTTGGTTTAACACAACACGATCATGCCTCTTCGTCAGAGTCGTAGCTTGATCAACCTTAACTTCCCAGTCATGTCTCTTTGTCAGAGTCGTAGCTTGACCACCACTCATTCACCGGGCCTTGCCTCTTCGTCAGAGTCGTAGCTTGACCCAACCAACAAATCTTGTCTCGTCGTCGGAGGCGTAGCGGATCACCTATATCCAAACTTTTCTTTTTACTCTTATCTTTTAAATTTTTGCAGATTTAAATAAATATATGGATAATTTGTTCTGAAACACTTTTCTTTTTATTTGTGCAGGTTTTGTCTTTCAATGAAACGAGGATATGAACGAATCAACCGAACCTTGACTCTCCGTCGGTGGTGTAGCAGGTTAATAGACGAGTTTATTTCTCAAACAAATTGAAAGATGAGCCGGTGCGAGTGTGAAGGAATTGAGATGCTGGTGCAATCATGTGACAAGAAAGAGTGGAAGAATTGATCAGATAATAGTGGTTTAACGTGTTCATTGCTATAAAGTATGCTCAAGTCAAAAAGGAAGATTGTGGCGTGGACCGAACTGAAGTGGGACCGAACAAAAACGGTCATCTAATATCTTTGTTCTATCATTGTTTTACAACGACGAACAAAGAGGGGCAACTGTAATAACCATTTTTGTCCGGAGATTGAACGAACCTTAAACCAAAACCTTACCCCTAAATCGAATTCTCTAATTCGTACCCTAAAACCATACTATATATAAAATAAACCATAATTTTAAAATCCAAAAATATTATTTTTATTCTCTTATTTAATATTTCAGAAAAATATATGTTACTATCCAAAATTTAGTCCATCAAATCCATTTACATTATATCCATATCCAATCAGCCCAAACCCATTATAAACATCAACAAACTGAAACCCATTTACACCAAATCTGCCAACCAAAATAACCCAAACCCATATAGACCCAATTATAACCATACCCATTTCAGATAACCCAAAACCCGGATATCTAACCCACTAAACCGGTTTGACCCGAATTCAACCCATGACCCCTCCAATTCCCAAAACCAACCCTTCATCTCCCTTGCCTCTTCGGTTTCCAAAAGCTTCAAGAAGATCGACCGTTTGTCTTCCGGCCGTCCAGCTTGCCAATACCGATCAACTTCACCGGAAATCAACACCGTCGTCTCCGCATCATCAATCGTCAAGTCATGCAAATCCGGCCATATCTCCCTTTGTCGAATCAAGCCAAAAAACAGAACCAAAGAATGGTCCCCCTCTCTGATGTGGATAGAACCAAGGAAGGGATAATGGTCCCCTCATCTTTTCGTACGATTCTTCCAACGATGCACAAACCATCAAAACCAGAAATCAGAGCCAACAAATCACAGCAAAAAATCAGAAGAATAATTAGAATTTTCTTTTTATTTATTTCAGTGTAAATTGGCTATAAAAGCCGGAATCAAACCATGTAAAAAGGGGACGGGATTTTGAACAAGAAATATACAAGGTATTTAAGATTTTCCAGAGCATTCTTAATATGATTCGAATTAAAATATTAGGTTTTGCTTTTCTTTACCTTTGAATCAGAACCGGTTCCCGTCGCCGGCGAGTCTCCTCATCCTCTTTTCTTGTTTCGCCGAGTACTCAAACCATTTCAAATCAATGAAAGTGGTTTAGAGTTTCTGTTTTTTTTAAGGTTTTCAAATCAGAAAAAGGTTTTGGGGTTCTGATTTTTGTGTTTTTAAATGAAAAAAGGATTCTGTTATTAAATCTGGGCTTTCGAATAAAAAAGGAGGGGTTTTGGCTCTACCGGCCGCCGTCAGTGGTGGCCGCTGCGATGGCCGGATTCTGGAAACAAAGGGGTTGGTTTTTCATCTTCAGAGAGTCTTCAACTCTCCATTTTGGTTTCAAACTGAAGATGAGGGAAATGAAGAAGTTTCGGCCATTTTGGCCTTCAAAAATTTTATTTATTTGATTCACTAAACGCCGTCGTTTTAAGAGCTCTTAACCCGCGTGGTGACCCGACCCGGAAGAAGGATCCGTGTGTTATGGTTAGTGGGTTAATTACATATCGAGTCCCCATAGTTTCGAACCGTTTCGTTTCCTTTTATCATTTAATTTCCTTTATTAGCTTTAGATCTTCATTTAATTTTCCTTAAAGTTGGGGGTTTATTTTAATGCTCTATATACTGTTTTGTTTTCATATTTTTAAAAGAATAAAATGTGAACGGTTCATTTCGTTTTGGAAATCAGAAAAGAATTAATTTTTTTTAATTGTTTTACTCTTTCCAAACGTGGCATTCAATACCTTAACTTTTTATCTTCCCCAATTAATGCCACATGACTTTCTTTCTTTTTTATTTTTATTTATATATATGTATTTATTATATAATTATATATGTTATACTTTAATTTCCTTTTTCAATAAATTTTCCTTTTTCTATTCGGTATATATATTATTATAATAAATATATTAATTGCCTTTTTTTAAAAAAAAAACACTTTCTTTTTTTCTTCTATATATTATTTATATATATATATTATATATTTTTACATAAAATTTATATCATTTGGTTCACCTGTTACATCTACGTGTATTACTATTATTACTATTTATATTACATAATTTCCTTTATGTTACATGGCATCATATATTTTGTTTCATTTTCCTTATTCATCTTATTTATGTTTTCTTTTTATTATTTGTTGATTTATTTATTATTTCATTTACTTATCTTTATTTAATTTATTTGTTCGATTCGATCGGCTTTACGGTGACCCGCAACGGGGAATGATCCGTATTATTTATAGCCTGTTTGTTCTAACCTATAACATTTAATTGTTCGTATTTATTTTTCTTGCAATTTATTTTATCGCATTTTAATTTCTCGCAATTTATTTTTTCGAATCTAACATTTAATTTACGTACTTTACTTTATCGTATTTAATTTCTTGCATTTTTTCCCATATATACTTGTCGTAATTTAAAATTCTTACCCTTTTATTTTCTTTATATTTATTTATGCTTGTAAATATTTGTCTATTCAAATTATTTATTCAATATTGGTTACACCATCAATTTAAACGAATCTAATAAATACTTCTTTATTCGGTCGTAACGGGCCCGTCTTCCAACGTATTGGTGGCGGTGTATGCGTTGCCTTCGGATAAAGATACGGTAAAATTAAAATATATTCGCATTCTTAAACGGATAATAAATTAATAAAAAATTGAACTTGCAAATTTCCAATTCGGGTAACTATATTCGATTAGGTACCAATTTTTGGACGGTGTGGGGTATTTTATATCTCATCCGTAACCGACTCCCGAACCCATTTTTTAAAGAATTTCTGGTTTTAACGGTGTTCGGTCTACCAAAGTGACCGGTGGCGACTCTAGTCTTTTCCAAAAATAAATTCATATTTTTTTTAATTTTAAAATCAAATCTCTATTTTTTACTATAAATTTTAAAATCTGTTTTCAATTCCCAATTTTTTTAAATTCCTAATTTCTTCAAAATTCCCAATTTTCTATTTTGACCTAATTTGAAACCCTAATTTTAAATCTACCTCAAAATATCTAATTTTTAAAATAATTCTCTAATTCTTCATTTTTCACAAATAAACAAAAGATTTTATTAACGACCCCCGATTTTTTCTATACCATTTCCAAACATTTTAATCCTTTAAAAATTAATTAAGGGAGGGTCGTTACAGTGCCCTCTTGTCTTTGTTGCTAGCACTTTTAGACCTCTACAAGGAGTAATAACATCATCTCTTTAAGTCGGTGCCTCTACCCAAGCCACACCAGGTGTGACTTTCACTAATGTAGAAGATATTGGGATGAAATTCCAGATTTCGATGAGCTAGAAAAATTAAAGGTTGAATTGTTGAAGTAATTAGAGGAATCCAATAACGAGTTTGAAGAGAAGTTATAGATAAAAGAGAATGAAGAAGAATAGTATGGGTTGAATGCCAGTGAGCTTAGTTTGGTTTCAGTTTTAGAAATCTCTTATAAGTTCAAGACCCCAGATTTAGAGAAGTTTGACGGGACTATTTGCCCTATCGCACATATAACTATGTTTTGTTGAAAAATGACAGGCTTTACCAACAATGAGAAGTTGTTAATTCACTCTTTCCAGGATAGTCTGGTGGGATTTGCCACAAGATGGTATAATCAGTTAACCCATGCTTAAATTAAGTCTTGGAAAGATCTTGCCAAAGTCTTCACAGACCGATATAAGCATATAATTGATATGAATCCAAATCGACTCATGCTACAAGGGATGGAACAAGGGTATAACGAAAGCCTTCGAGAGTACGCTCAACGTTGGCGTGATGCTACAACACAAGTACAACCTCCGCTCGACGAAAGTGAGCTTTCTCAAATGTTTGTGGATACACTAAAGGGAGTGTTGTACGATCACTTGATAAGCCACCCTATTAGTAGTTTTCCGGAGTTGGTTATGACCGAAGAACGCATCGAGTATTCCATTAAGAAGGGAAAGATGAAGGACCCTTATAGCACAATTTCTCAGAAAGAGGAAGATTCTCTTTTTTATATGGTGAGTTCTCACTCAACCAATCAAACTCAGGGCTGTCCCCATACTCATTCATCAAGATATACAAGACCTACAAAGGTGCTTCATACGGTTCCTATGACCTACACCGAGTTACTCCCAATACTCGTCGAGAAAAAGCTTTTGACTCTTGTGCATTACAAGCCAAAGGATCTTCCTTACCCTGAAGGATATGATGTCAATGCCACATGTGGCTATCATACGAGAAGCACAAGCCATACAACAGAGAATTGTGGAGCTTTGAGGAACAAGGTTCAAGGACTGATTGAGGCCAATGTTCTGAAGTTTTAAGAAAGAGTGGAGGGCATGATGTTTGGGGAGATTCTAATCTCTGAATTCGGATGTTCATTTTCTGTCTCCTTGCATTTCTAATTTTTCTTTTAAAGTAATGCATCAATTAACTTTGTTTCTGTTTTTCCAAAAGTAACAAATATCTTTTCTTTTGTAAGGGCCTATGTTATGTTTTTTTTGCCACTTCAATGAAAGAATACATATTTTTAAAACATATGTATTTACCTTCTTCCCCTTGGAATTCCTTAGATGTCACATGCTTGTTGAGACGTGGATTCAGAAATTATTGGAACGTTGTGATTACGATGAAGTATACTTTCTTAATCAGTAGCTTTGGTCAGTAATGCATGAGAAATAAGATTGCTACTCCTTCAGTGATGTTCGATGATAAGAAAAACTCCTAGAAAAGCCCAATGAAGTTTTTTAACTTGAGAGTTTCCTCAGGCGAACCCAGATTGCATCTAAGAAGAAAAGGAAAAAGAAAAAAAGGAAGAAAAAAAGAAAAAAAAAAGAAAGAAAGAAAAAGAAAAGAGGAAAAGAAGATAAAAAGAAAAAAAGAAAGGAGAGAACAAAGATTAAACAAAAACACTCCAATATTTGAAACCTGATAATAGGTATATTCGAACAAGAGTGTGGAAGCGGCAGGGCATTCCGCTGAAGCAATAGGACTAATAAGGTAGCAATGCACCATCCGAAGTCTTCGCTTCATGAGAGATGGTAATATTTTCAAATTAGTGACTATGCTGAGTAAATCGAAATTTTATTGTATGCTCCATCATTACCTTCGAGACAAAGGATTATGATGAGTTGTTTTTCCCGAAATTTAAGAAAAAAATGAAGAAAAAGAAAAATCTGAGAGAAAAAGAAATGGAAAAAGAAAAAAAAAAGAGAAAAAAAGAAGGAAAATAAAAAAGAGATGGAAAAATGCTCCTATAGCTAGATGCAGTCTAAAGCACACTTCGAATTCTCAAGAAGATACTAGCGGGGCAAGTACGGAAAGTTTGAATACATAAGATGGGAAAGATATTGAGAACAAGGTATATGTCGATGACATGATCGCCAAGTCGAGAATTAAAGACAAACGCATAGAAAACTTTTCTTGAGACAAACCAAGTTCCCACTAAAGCTGAATTCTGCTAAGATAAGCATTCAAAATCGCATCCAAGAAGCGGTTAAACCACATAGATGACAAAAAGAGGCTATAAATGATGAAACTCGAGACCTGAACTCTGACATCAAGTCCACATGCACAAGATATTGGGGCAACATAAAAGCAAATGATTGTAACCCTTTCATTAGCAAGCTCAGCTTTGATTGTACAAAAATTCAAGCCGCAGAGTACTCACAAAAGGTCATGAAAAGTGAAAAAAATGTTACGGAGGCAAACATATGATTCCACTGTGAAGATCAAGCACCGCCACGATGCATAAATGCCGCTGAAGCAAAAATGATTCCTGGAAAGTCTACGAAAGTGTTTGCTAAATTCATACCAACATAGTCACGTTGGTAGACAGATGACGAGATTTGGGTATTATGGGCTAGCATAGACCTTGCTAAAATGAGGCCACTGATGCAACACGAATGCTGATAAAATCCATGCTCTTCTATCATCCCTGTAAGTGATAACTTTCTCTTGGCCATTCTCTCTGTGGGGGGCATGAACATCGTTGAGCCTAGCTCGATAAGAGTTTCCAATAGATACTGATTCATCTTCGTGGTTTTTGATCATTTTACCAATGGAATAAAAAAATATCCACTTATGCTAATGGTCGTGATTAGATCCCTAAGAAAGGAGATCATATGCCAATGCGGAGTGTCAGAAAGCGTAATGACTAATGATACGCAAAACTTGAACGATGAAACCGCAGAAGAAGTGTGTTAATAATTCAATATACGATGTTGTATTTCCTCAAATGAATGAAACAGGGGAAACCGCTAACCGAACATTAAGGAGAATATTATTGCAAAAATGGTAGAGACCTATAAAGACTGGCACGAGAAGCTACCATTTACTTTATAAGCCCACGAAATATCGGGTACAACTTCTATTGGGGTAGCCTCTTTTTCCCTAATATAAGGGATAAACGCTTTATTACCCATAGAAGTCAAAAATCTTTCCTTAATCATAGAAGGGACATGAGAAGACATCATTCATTTTAAATCATTCAAAACTTCTACTGGGCAACCTCTTTTTCCCTAATTTATGGGATAAACGTTGTATTACTTGCAGAAGTTGAAGATCATTTCTATGGGTTTTCTAAGATAAAAAATGAGATAAAACAAAGCACCACAATACAAGGAGAATATTCACTTAAAGCCTTCAAGAAACAAGATGCCTCGTAAAACTAATCTTACCAAGCTTGTTAAAAAGATAATGTGGGGTACCGTATTGTGTCGGTTTACTCGGTAGTATCAATGTTTGCTGCATGAGATTTGTCAATCAATTGATGATATTGCTCCAAAAATATTCCTAAAAGTACAAGAACTGAGAGCAACCTTAATTCAGAAAAAGATTTCGACAAGAAAACACTAAAAAAAGGAAAATAGCTACTCCACAAACAGATTGGGGTCAGATACATTTGCTTGAGCTTTGTCAATCAATGGATGATTTTGTCTATATTGTTTCAGAAACATTCCTAAATGTACAGGGACTAAGAGCAATCTCATTTCAGAAAGAGATTTCCGCCAAGAACACACCTCAAAAGGAAAACAATATCAAAAGGAAAACAATCGCTCTACAAATAGAATAGGATCAGATATGTTGTCTAAAGAAGGCACTACTATGGAAACAAAATTCCAGCAAACAGTTAGGCTAGCTGAATGAGCTTACCTTTAAACAAAATCATCGACATATGCACATTGCATTTCATGCTAGGATCATTCATGCATGCATCAGACATGTTAGGATTAGAACCATGCAGTGCATGCTAACCATAACATTCTGAACCTGTTGTAATAGTGATACAGAATTCACTCCTCTTCCAAGAAACGAGAGAATAGATGAACACAACCACTTCCTCATCAAGATCCACCACTCCCACAGATGCTGTGTAGATCATTTTCACGAAGATCAATCACTTCCGCAGATGTTGTGTAGATCGTTTTTACGAAGATCTACCAGTTCCTCAGATACTGTGTAGATCAATTTCCACACAGATCTACCACTTCCTCAGATGTTGTGTAGATCGTTTTCATGAAGATCCACCACTTCCATAGATGCTTTGTAGATCAATCTCCACGAAGATCTACCACTTCCTCAGATATTGTCTAGATCATTTTCACGAAGATCCACCACTTCCTCAGATGTTGTGTAGATCAATTTCCACGAAGATCCACCACTTCCTCAGATGCTGTGTAGATCAATTTCCACAAAGATCCACCACTCCTGCAGATGCTGTGTAGATTGTCTTCAAGAGGATCCATCACTTCCGCAGATGTTGTGTAGATCGTTTTTACGAAGATCCACCACTTCCTCAGATGTTGTATAGATCAATTTTCACAAAGATCCACCACTTCCTCAGATGTTGTATAGATCAATCTCCACGAAGATCCACCACTTCTTCAGATGTTGTGTACATCGTTTTCACGAAGATCCACCACTTTCTCAGATGCTGTGTAGATCAATTTCCACAAAGATCCACCACTTCCTCAGATGTTGTATAGATCAATTTCCACAAAGATCCACCACTCTCGTAGTATTGTGTAGATCAATTTTCACGAAGATCCACCACTTCCTCAGATGTCGTATAGATCATTTTCACGAAGATCCATCACTTCCTCAGATGTCGTATAGATCACTTTCCACGAAGATTTGTCACTTCCTCAGATATCGTGTAGATCATTTTCACTAAGATCCACCACTTCCTCAGATGTCGTGTATATTATTTTCACGAAGATCCATCACTTCCCCAGATGTCGTGTAGATCAGTTTTTCACAAAGATCAAGCCACTTCCTCAAATGTAGTGTAAATCAGTTCATCACGAAGATCAAACTACTTCCTCAGATGTTGTGTAGATCAGTTATTCACGGAGATCTAGACACTTCCTCAAATGTCATGCGAATTAATATTTCACAAAGATCTTATCACTTCTTCAGATGTAGTACCGATCAGTTCTTCATAAAGATCTTACCACTACCTCAAATATAGTGTAGATCTATTCACTTTCGATCATACCATATCATGCTATTTCGTTAAATTATTTCGTATTATTAACTTAATGTATTAAGTTTTCCTTGCAAGATATCCTAGAAAGTAATTCATGTCATAAAATAGAGATCTGAATAATTCGGAGATGCAGGTAAAGCTGAAGATGATGCCGATGGGGTGATACGGATGTTAAACTTGACATGTTGTATGAACGATTGAGACGGAGAAAAAATGAAACAAGGGGCAATTCAAACGCCCATTGAAATCCATTCTCGTGAATGGTCAATGAATTAAGTCTCAGGTTTCAACTGATTGTACCCAATGTAATGGTACAACTAGCCCGAAGCAAACGACTACCGGTAAAGGCAAATCAAATCTGTTGATCCCTGTGCATTTGGGAAAAATGCATTGATAAGGACCATTCAAGCGTCCATTGAAATCCATTTTCACGAATGGTCAAGGAATTAAATCCTTGGTACCAACTGATTGTACCCAGAGTAATGGTACAACCAGCCCGAAGCAAACGACTACCGGTAAAGGCGAATCAAATCCGTTAATCCCTATGCATTTGGGAAAAATGTATTGATAGGGGCCATTCAAACGTCCATTGAAATCCATTCTCGCGAATGGTCGAGGGATTAAAACCTTAAGAGAAATCCAATGTCATAATTGGTACCAACTGATTGTACCCAGGAAATGGTACAACTAGCCCGGAGCAAACGGCTAGCGGGAAAGGCAAATCAAATTCGTTAATCCCTATGCATTTGGGAAAAATGAAAGTGAACCAAGATCGTTGTTTCCTCAGCACTACAATGGAATCAAATGTCAAAATGCATCCCCTCAATGTTGCACTCGAATCTAATATCAGAACCTTAAGATTTGAAGACGTTGCCTCCCCATCAGTGCTGCAGTTAGATCAAGCATCAACACTGAAGCTGAATTAAACGTTAGAAACCATCTTCTCGACGGTGTTGTAGCTGTATCAAATGATAATCCATCTCATCATCAGTGTTATAGATGGATCAAGACTTATAGACCTTGCAGATCCGTCAACATTGTAATTAAGATCAAGTTTCCTCCGAAGATGGAAACATCATCAGTGTCATGGCAGAACAAGCATATTTTGTCTTCTACAACAAGTCGAGCTTATGTTACTTCTTCCAACGGATTGTCGGTTTTGAAGATTTTTACTAACAAGAGCAGTGGGATTGAGCAAGTTAAAGTTTCAACAGAAGAAGCGGTGGCCAAGAAGAACCTTAACCTTACCAAAAGAACCATAACCTCACCAAATGAACTCAAATCTCACCAAAAAGAACTATTACCTTACCAAAGAAGAGCCTCTGAACCATACCAGACGAAATGGGTTATTTCTTTATCTTTGCTCTATTATTATTACACAATAATGAGCAAAGAGGGGCAGCTGTAATAACCCATTTAATAATCAAAGCCCACTTATTTTATTATAACATTCAACCCATTATACAAAATCCAGAATCTAATAAACATATCAACAAGCCCATCAACCCACTACACCAAACCCTAATGATAAACCTAACTAAACCCTAACCCTTCAGCCATCATGCCCGGTGCCGCCTCTGACCATTACACTTCCAGATCAGCGCGCGTGGTTGTCACGCGCGCCCCTATTTGCTCAAACGACCGACCACCGCCCACCGACTCTCCCACCGCCCAAGCATCAAATCACCTGCAAAATGAAGAGATAAAAACATGATTAAGGTCCATGCTTCCATATCTAAAAAGGATAGTTTTTATATTTTATATATTGTAATCACGGGTATAAAAACCCGTTTGAAATCTTGTAAACCCTACACAAAAATGGAATGAAAAACACCATTCGAACACCAAAAAATGAAAACAACCCAGATCCATACTCAAACAATCAAACAAAGAGAAGAAAGGGAGAAGTCGGAAGAGAAAATAGTGCAAAAAAGAAGATAAAAAATAAATCGACTTATCTTTGCTCTAAGATCTAGGCCTCTACACTCGAAATCTCGAAAATCCGATCCCATAGCCGAATTCCCCTCGTTGAGACGCTTCGAAAAGTAACTTCCTTTTTCGATTTCGGACGCCGGCACGGCAGCCGATAACGGTGCATGGTGGTTCGGCGACGAGAGGATCCATGCGTGAAGAGCTTCCCTCAATGTTCTATTGGGACCGCCGGCACACCCCATGGCGCAGCGAAACAAAATTACGACGGTCTTTCCAGTGATCCATGTACGTTTAAACCGAAATCGAGAGGAAGAGATACGATGACTTACATTGGGTTCCTTGATAAGCAGCAAAAACATCAACTAGATTTGTGATAATCACGATTGTTCGACAATTCGAATCTTTAGCCTCCATGAATATCGTCTCGGCCTCTACTCAGTTCACCCGGTTAAGATAGCAATTCTCGAAAAAAACTGTTTCTCGTGATTCTAGGGTTTGGAATTCGGAATTCTCTATCTTGACTGCTAGACCAATTGATCCTTTATATAGGTGTAACCCTAGGTATAAGAGTTTGATTCTGATTTGGTTTATAGGAAATAATTACTTTAATTAATTCCTTAAATATCAGAATCTATATTTAATTCGAATTTAAAAGGGATATAATTACTTTAATTATATTCTTTATTTAAAATTCGGGATTAAATATAATCTATTTATACTTATATATTTTTGCTCTGTTTCAACCATTTGGTGTGACCCTATAGGTTCATTCTAACGTTAGTAATAATATTAGAACAATTCTAATATTAAAAATAATGAGTGACATCTAGCAATATATCATTGTCATCTAAGTTACAAGAGATCATGATTCGATGTATCATATCCGTGACCAACTCTTTTAATGTATTATATCCTTTTGTCCTTTTATATCTTTAATAGGCACAAGTCTTGGAATAGTCACACTTGTATAGCCTATTATTAGTGTTTCTTGATATCTAGAGTGGACTACTATTAATGAATAATTTGTGATATCTCATATCAACATATTCAAGCATGGCCATGCATTTTTAGTCTCACTCAATCAAGTGGCCTTTGATATATTTTCCTATTATGCAGGAAGGACAAATCCTATCTTGATTATTCACATCTCACTACATATATTGTAATATGTCCAATGTCAGTTTTTATAGTGTAAGGATTATACATATAGTTGTCACTATGAGCAATATCGTGACCGTCACATAATAATCCAAGATATATGCTCATAGTAGGTCAATCCAATATATTATTCTCTACTAATATATTCATGTATTAATTCTGACATCTCTATGTCAATGACAACTCATTGTCATCAATTTATCACATGTTAGTCTTAAGCGTATTATTATTGTCCATACCCATAATAATACTTGACTAAGGATCTTTTAATAATAATACATATATTATTATATGGACCTTATTGTTTCTCAGTTTATGTGACACATATATCTGAAAACAACAATGGCAATGCCTTTATTCAATAAAATTGGTAAATGAAAGTATCCATACAATCATCATATGATTGTTCTTTGGGCATACTCTAACATGTTCTATTATTCACTTTGAATAATAGGAAAAATGGATGATGAAGCAAAAAAAATAAAGGAGTAAAGGGCCTTTATATCCATAGAAAAACGGCACCCTTTTGGTGCCGGTTCATCGAGCCCAAAACAACGTCGTTTTACACCTAGGCACCCGAGAACTAGACCCGTGTTTGACCCGGACCCGAGCCTTACTCGTGATAATGGGAAAACCATGCGACTGGTCCCTACATTCCCAGCGCATCTTCGCATCAGCCCTTCATTTTGTTTTGTCTTCGATTTTAGTCACCATTTCTTACAAATAAGCCATTATTTCTTTAATTTCTTTCAATTTCACCTTTATTATTATTATTATTTTAGTCCCTAAATGTTTACTGTTTTGCAGATTAGGTCCCTAACATTTTCTAAAACTATTATTTTCATGTTTTATCATATTTTACTAACCTATATTATTTGTTTTTGCAGATAAAAAAATGTTTCGGGATCATAGTAGTATTACTAATACCGAATTTATATTTTTGTTCATATAAAATATTTTGTAACTGATAGGTGCTGATTTCGGGCGTTATGGGGGTGCTCACCCTTCTCCACGCGTAACAGACTCTCGGATCTAGCTCTGGTTCATAGACGATATTTGGTGTTCCAATCGAACCCGTGAAAAATGATTTGTGGTGACTCCCCGGACGAAAACCGGTGATTACACCAGTCATGTTCAATATGCTAAACACTATTTGACAGTTTGGTGGGTCTATGAAAAAAGATGTCAGGCAACATCTTAAGTCATTCATGGAAATTTGTAACTCTTTCAAAATTCAAGGAGTCCATGAAGATGTCTTAAGATTAAAATTATTCCCCTATTCAATGAGGGATAGGGCAAAATCCTAGTTAAATAGCATTTCAGCAGGATCAATAGGATCTTGGAGTGAATTATGCCGAGATTTCATTATACGCGTTAATCCTATAAATTTATATGATCGAATTCGTAATGAAATTACTTCTTTTCGACAGGCAGATGATGAACCTATGTATGAGGCATGGGAGCGCTACAGAGAATTACTGCACAAGTGCCCTTTCACGGATTTCCCTTGTGGACACAAGTGACCGTGTTCTATAATGCCATCAATGCCCCAACCAAAATTATGTTAGATACTTCTGCCAATGGAACACTCCTTGATAAAGCACCTGAGGAAGCTATTGAGATCTTGAACAAACTCGCAAAGAACGATTTTCAATTCCCTATATCTAGGCGAGGAGGAGTAAGATGCCAAGCCATAGTAAATGAGTTAGAAACATCAAATTCAGTGGCAGCACAATTGGCCTCTCTTACTAAGATGGTGCAAAACATGCAATTACAGCACAATACCAATAAGGTTAAGGCCATAGATTCTTTTTGCAATTTATGTGGAGGTAACCATAATTCTTCTGAACGTATGCAGAATCAAGAGTATAGCCTGTATGTTGGAAACTACAATCGAAACAATATGATGTCCAACACATACAACCCCTCATGGAAGAGGCATCCAAACTTTTCATGGAGTAATCCTAACAATGCCTTGAATCCAGCTACTCAACCCCCAAGATTCCAGCAACAAATGCAACATCTGTCGCAGAAGCAAGTACAACAACCATTGCCACAGTAGCAGATGCATCAACAGTCGCCTATAAGTTCACTGGAGAATTCTCTGAAAGTCTTTATGATAAAAACACAATCATACATGGCAGAGAATAGCAACTTCATCAAAAGAACAAATGCATTCATAAATAGAACTGAGATGAGGTTGCAAAACCAAGAGGCAACAATCAAGGCACTAGAAAACCAGGATGGGTAGTTTGCTCAGAATATAAACACTAGACCACAAGGAGGATTACCTAGCAATAATGAAGTTGCTAAGGTAATGAGCCATGAACAATGCAAAGCAATCACTACTAGGAGTGGTCTACAGCTTAAGGAGAAACTAAGAAGCTCAGTAGAAAAAGTCCCACTAGTGGAACAAGAAGAACCAGACAAAGAGGACTTGGATGCTGAACAAACTGATCATGTCATAGAAAACACTGCCCCAGCAGAGAACTCAGCAGTAACTCAACAAGCTGTCGAGACAGCAAAAAAATCAATGGTGCTAGGAATTAAATTCCAAACTAATAAAACCCTGGAAGAGATGAGACCACCACCACCTTTCCCACAAAGGTTGAAAAAGCAAAAACAGGACCACCAATTCAAAAAATTCTTAGATATTTTAAAGCAAGTCTACATCAACTTGCCATTTGTTGAGGCAATTGAACAAATGCCTAACTATGCTAAATTCTTGAAAGACATTGTGTCTAAGAGAAAAAGACTTGGTGAGTTTGAAACAGTTGCTGCTACTGAAGGATGCATGGCAATGCTGCACAATCGCATGCCTCCCAAACTGAAGGATCCTGGATGCTTTACCATACCCTGTGCGATAGGTAACCACTACAAAGGAAAGGCCTCATGCGACCTTGGAGCGAGCATAAACTTAATGTCTAAATCTATCTTCCAAAACCTTTGAATAGGAAAGGCAAAACCCACAATAGTGATGCTCCAACTTGCGGACAAATCGTACGTACAACCTAAAGGAAAGACCGAGGACATACTGGTAAGAGTGGATAAATTTATTTTTCCCACTGCTTCCTTGTCCTTGATTGTGAAGCAGATAACAACGTACCGATCATCCTTGGGACATCTTTCCTTACCATTAGACGCACGCTCATAGATGTAGAAAAAGGAGAGTTGACAATGAGGGTTAATGACCAGCAAGTCAAACTCAATGCCTTCCATAATTTGAAAAGATATGATGATGCAGAAGAGTGCAAAGTCCTCCACACCATAGACGCAGGCAACAAGATATCTTGTTTCAGCAGTCACTGTCTCGGCAGTATGCTCGACAGAATATTTAGCAGGAAGATTAAGCCAGAAGTGGAGGCAGCAAATGGGAAACATAGTGTCCAGGCACATTCAATTCCAATTGGTCAGGACAACATGGAGCAGTGAAGAGAAATTCAATAAGGGATGGGCATGAATCCAAGGAGAATGGCCAACATTTGAAACATCATTCTGGCCAACAAGAGACAATCACCTTAGGAGATGCATTTGCATGCACTACCCCTGTGACATAATCTCTTCCCTTTATTTTTATTATATTTTTAGGATTAGTTTAGTTTAGAGTTAATTTTTATTATGTTATTTGTCTTTAATTATTTTCTTGTTTATGTTTAATTTTTTTAGGACAATAAGCAAGAATAAAGGAGAAGTAGTTCACAGCAGGAAAAGTGCTACCAGGGCAGAAAACAGTGTTAGAGCCGCAATAGTCCCAACAGGCAGAAAACAGTGTAACAGCTAGTATGCCAAAATTCCTGCCGCGATAATAAAAGCAACAACAGTAAATGTTAAACGGCTATAAAACGGCTAGTGGTTTAAACGGCTAAATGGTCGAGGACTATATAAGCATCTTCTTTCTCTTAAACTATCCACTCTTGCATTCTTGATTACTTTAGATATACTTGATAATCTCTTTCTCACAATACTCTCTGCTTATTTCCAAGTTCTTTTAGAAATTTTCAGAAACTTTCCAAGAAACTCTACAAGATCCTAAACTCTCCATTACTTACTCATGGCCACCTACAACCGATTTGCCCCAGCCATTGTTGAAGACCGTTTCAACAGGTCTTTCATTGATAGGCAATTGTGGGAAGAACAAGGGTTCCAACACTCTAATGAGGAAAATTTCGACATCGAGCATTACTTGTTCGACAAGATAAAGTATCAAGATTAGGTGATCTTTTGCCTACAACCTACCTAGGCCAATGCAACCATTATGCGGGAATTCTATACTCATGGGCCGAGCAAGGACTCTTTGTATGTCCACTACCGAGGCAAGCCTGTCAAACTTAATGCCGAGATAATCAATCTGTTCTATGGCTAGCTACTGTTCGTGATGATCATGCTACATTCATGGAGGACATCACAAATGAATATTACGAACTGATCAAAGATGACCTTTGCTACGACAATACTCAGTGGGAAACCGGTGCCCATAGAGGATCGATAGTAAGGAAAAATCTTAAGCCCGAGGCCAAGCTATGGAATACCTTTATCAAAAGACGCCTCATCCCAACCTCCCACAACAGCACGGTGGACCGAAGGAGATTAGTGCTAATTCAATCCATCATCAACAAACGGAGTATCAATGTTGGGGAGATTATTTTAAGGGTGATATACGAGTGCGGTAAGAAGGATAGAGGACCCTTATACTTTCCTTGTTTAATTATTGGTATTTGTACTACTGTAGGTGTACCAATGGTAGAATCGGATGAATTCACAGCCCATAGACGAGGGTGGACTAGAGACTTCTGCCACAAAATCATACAAATCACATAAGCAAAGGCAGTCTAGGCAACTCCTCAGCAAAACACTACTGACACAGCTTATGGGGCCTAGTTCACGATAGACATGCCTGACACTATCCACATTACTGCCGCAGCAGATCCCTACCAAGAGATAGTAAAGAGGATGGCAGTTATGGATCTTCGCCAGAAATGATACATGGAGTATCAGAGGGACTTCAACAGCACACTCGCCCAGATGATGCTCCAAAATTTTCCCAGCCAAGGGGTGCAGTTTCTAGAATTCCCCACTAACATGTTCGTAACAGCTGCACCCTACACCGAGACGACTCCAGCAACAGAAGGACCACGACCATTCCTCCCCACTGGCCCTCAACAACAATTCCATGCTGCTGGCCCATCTAGGGTAGCAGATTCTGCTGCGGCATCATCTACCAGTAGAAGACCATCAAAGAGGAGGGTAGTCTTCAGCACTCCCCCAAGATCCCCCATCATCATGGGCAGTCTATCAGTAGATATAGATGCCTATGTACACCAAAGTTCAACCGTTTCCAGGCCAAACATTCACCATGCCTGGGCAGACGCAACAAATGATGGACGAACAAACATCATGGTTACCGAGGAACTTGCTAAAGAAGAAGGAGAAGAAGTGGATGCTCCAATGCAACGGAAACCACCAAGAAGAGTTCAACCGTCACGATAAGCAAAAACTCAGCCATCGCTATCACCAAAGATGAAGCAATCAACACCACGACCTAGAAAATTAATTATTACCAACACTCTTCGGAGTCCCTTTAATTTTTATATATATTCTGCTAATTTTATCTTTACTTGTTCATTATATTATTATTTTGTTGCCTATTGTGTCCCCCTAATATAAGCATTGAGGACAATGTTTGGTTCGAGTTTGAGGGTGTAGATCCACTATTGAGGCAATTCACTACCACGGCCTTGCCATGAAAAGGAAGAATTATTAAGTGATTTTTTAAAAAATATTCTATGTCCACCACCTTACTTGAATTGTTGACCATAATTTTGCACTGCTCTTCATCAGTATTGCCTTAGTTTATTCTTTTAAGGCTATAGAAATCTTTCTCCTTACCATAATTAGATCTTGTTTAGAAGGCTTAACTCTAGGATACTTAAGGGAGAAATCTTAGAAACTTGCTATAGGGTTGATCTTAAAAACACTTTTGGGACTTGTTTGAATATAAGAATTATTTTAATGAACTTAGGTGATAAAGACTTAAATTTTTGTAAAAGTAACTAGAGGTGCCTATCACCGGCTCTAGAAATCACTCTTCTTCATGTTAGAGGTACCCGAAATTTGCTCTAGTATGCTTAAAAGGATAGCAAATGAAAGAAGAAAATATTAAGAAGAAAACACAATCCTTAAGGTGCCCGACATTGGCTCAAGAAATTGTTGTTTTAAGAAGAGAACACTCAATCCAAGTCTATTTATCTTAAACTTAGAGTTTGTGTAAGAAGTCCTTTAAACAAGCTTGTCCATAAAAACGTACACACTCCACAAAATCTTATAGTTTGTTTTCTAGGTAAAACCTTGGGTAACCGAAAGGTTAAGTCTAAAGAATAGACATAGTTATGGTAGGGAGAATAGATGAAAACATGAAACCAAGAGAGCATAAGGTTTGGCAAATTGATGGTTTGCATTGCTTGAGGGCAAGCAACAGTTCGAGTTTGGGGGTATGATAAGTGCTCAACTCACTATCACTTTTTACACCTTTCATGGACAATACTCACCCAATCCACACCTACTTGGACCAAAGCATATACTTAATGTGAGATATTTAGAGGTTATGCTTATAAAAGATGATATTTACAAAAAATGCAAGTTTTACTGCATTTTTGTATCTTTGTAGGTAAAACTAATATCGCGGGAACATCTGAGGCCGAGGCAGGACCTAATGCCGAGGCAACAGATAAGGACAAGTAGAGATATTGTAGGCGAGCTGACGAGAAAATTAAGGAGAACATTGCTGGACAAGCAGCCCAAGGATAGGAGCTGGATAGTACGTGGAAAGCCCAAGACAAAGTCCACGCAGGAAAGCCTCCTAGTTGGAATAAACTTGGAAATATTTTATTTATGTACTTGACTTGTGTCCTACTCCAAGTTGTATTCCTACTTAGGAAAGCTTTGCCCTAGGCCAAGCCTATATAAGCTATAGCCGTCCAAGGAGAAGAGCATGCATAATTTGGCACTTAGAGCTTAGACCTAGCCGACTTCATCTTTTAGAGTTTTCTTTTCTTTACATTATGTTCTAATTTTCTTTAGGCTTAGGGGAAAGTTGTAGAGTATTAGTGTGAAGAGATTGAACTTTGTTTCTTGTCTCAATGCAAGAAAATATCAAGGTTTGCTTATTCTTTGCCATTCTTTGTTCTTACATTCAAGCTCAAGAGAGGAGTTTGTGAGTAATCCATTTATCTAATATCAGGAGAGTTAGATTCACAAAAGGAATAAGTACAGTGTTTCAATCGGGAAACACTAACTCGGACTAGATATAGGTTAGAGTTTCAGCGGCTAAAAGAAGTGTGGGATTGGTTGGTGATTATAATTGATTCACGCCGAGAGGTATCATCAAGGACTGGTCATCGACAGTACTTTGACTTAGAGATAAGCAGAGTCATCAAAGAACACTTTGTCGAACTTTGATAAAGTCCACCCAAGATCAAGAGATTGTCGCAGCGGGCGAGTACCATCATTGTCGAGGCAGTAATCTATAGTTCTGCAAAGGCAGTATTGTACGATTCCATTGGACAGAAATAATTCAATTAAATCCACTATATAACAATATATAATTATACATCAACTTAGGGAGAAAGAAGGAAAAAGAATCAAGAAAAATCTTAGTCGGAAGTCTTGAGCTAGAAAAAAGATTAAAACTTAGAAAATCAGCCTTGACATAGCTACACACACACTCACTAAGACTTATAGTCCAATTCCGAGGAATGCCTAGAACCTAGAAGAGGCCGTGTCAATAAAGGAACTCTACCGCGACAGGCAGAATTATATATTACTTTAAAATTCCAGCAATAAAAATTATCTTTTGCATTGCTTGAGGACAAGTAATAGTTCGAGTTTAGGGGTGTGAGGAGTGCTCAAAAATCCTTATTTTTCATATCATTTTCTCACTCGTTTATTACTAATAAAGACAGATTTAAAGGCGATAATGAATATTTCTGGTTATTTTCCATATTTCAGCATCTGAACACTAACTTTATGAATTTATCTATTATTTAGTATAAAACATATGCGTTTGATAGTTTTCTTTCTTATACAAGAAACTATATCACAGAGATGACCAAAGAAGAAAATAGATACTAAATTGCAGATAAAGCACCCGCCACTGTAGCACTTTGGAGGCCGTCGCAGCAGCGTAAAAAGATAACAACTAGTGCTCGACAGAAAGAGGAAAAAATACCGATCTTAACGAAAAAAGAGCAAAAGAAAGAAGAAGCCCAGTTA
This sequence comes from Abelmoschus esculentus, assembly GCA_035048815.1. Taxonomy (NCBI): domain Eukaryota; kingdom Viridiplantae; phylum Streptophyta; class Magnoliopsida; order Malvales; family Malvaceae; genus Abelmoschus; species Abelmoschus esculentus. The sequence continues at coordinate 12,656,530 of JAUCBN010000038.1, read as the reverse complement.
GGAGGTCAAGCCCATGTCAAATTCAACCGCGGTAAAGAAAAGATATTTTAGGAAATAAGATTAAAATAATATAATTTAATTAGGAATTATAATTCTTTCCCTTTTAGAAATCTCTCCTTGCATGGAAAGATCAACATAGGGATTGTCCTATATAAAGCACTTATTAGGTTTAGGTTTAATATGGAGTCAAGACGGATTCTCACTTTTATATATCTTTAGCCACTGAATACTTCATATTCTAAATCTTTCGGAGGTTTAAATTATTTGTGGAGTAGTTGGGGATGAAGTTTATATTATGTTTGATATTTATTAATGCAAAGCTTATTTCATAGTTTATTCTCTCTTGGTATTGACTCTTCTTGCATATGAGCTCGAAAGATAAGTTTGTGAGAAAAACCCATTTGCCTAGCATCGGGAGATGTAGGTTCATGAAACGAAAGAATACGGTCTTTGCTCATGGGCATTAACTAATCCGGTTGAGAGATTAACCGCCAAGGATTTCAGTGACTAACAAGACTCATGTGTTTGGTTGTTGTCCGCCCTTGATTCACGCCGTGAGGTATCATCAAGACGTGGGTTTCAACAGTTCTCTTCACTTAGGGATAAGGAAGAAGACATACAAGGATACTCTGTCGAACTATGGAATATTGAATTGTCGACAAGGTATAACCCTATCTAGGCAGATGCAGCGACCCTTTGTGCGATCCGTTGAGGCGGCAATTGAACCCATTGCATTAATAAGTGGATACTTAACATAACTGGATTTAAGAAGTTAAGGAAATCGCCCTATTTTTTGAATTGTGTGGTGAGAATCATTATTCAAGAAAATGTCCCAAAAATCCAAAATCCAGCTTCTATGTTGGAAATTTTAACAGGAACAACATGCAAATACATATAATCCATCATGTAGGAAGCATCTTAACTTCTCATGGACTAAACCCACAATACAGTTAATCCGTAACATTAGAATGTGCAACCTATAGGATTCTAGAAAAATATCAAACCAGCCCAACAATAGTTGCCACAGCAACAACCCTCAGACATAAGAACCCTGGAAAATACTTTGCACATGTTCATGGCTTAAACTGGCGCCTACATATCCATGCGGATAAATTTATTCAACAAGTTGATATATTTATGGACAAGACAGAGACGAGGATGCAAAATAATGAAGCAACTCTGAAAATACTAGAAACCCAAGTAGGGTAATTCACACAGCTTCTGAGTACACGACCTATAGGAGGTCTACCAAGCGATATTGAAATCGCTAGAACAGGTTCCCATGAGCAATGTAAGGTAATAATAACAAGAAGCAGACCATAACTAAAAGATCCTGTAAGAAATAGAGTTTTTACTTTTTGTTGATATATTATTCATTCATGTGAAAGTCCTATTTATAGACTGCTATATAGGGTTTTACAATACTTTTACAACAATCAGGAAACCTAGTTAGATAGGTCTCTAATCTCCTAATAAGGTAATAGATAATTTGTTAGACTAACAAACTAAAAAAACTCTTGAACAACAGAGTTACTTACTTAATAAGACTTTATCCTACTTGGAATTACACTTACATAAGCTACACTAAACCTAAAATTGGTGTATATATGTTGTATATACCTAGTTAGGTTTTTCATTATACTCATAGTTGAATGATTGGTTCTCAGTAAAAATCTCAAAATCTCATAGCCGTGGAAGAAAAGTCACCATCACCATACTCAAAAACAATCCCCCTAAAGGCAAAGGAAACGTTAACTAGCAGCCTTGAATTCCCCAAGTAATAGGTATGTGAAGTTGTGTCTCAAGAATGATTAGGTGTCCTCTTGGTTGCATTTGAACATATTGTGTATGTTACATCTATGGTGGAAAAGCTCAAGTAGAGCTTACACGCCTGGACTTCATTTTGATAAGTAAGACGTAAGGTTACCATAACATACATGTTAAGTGCAATATTTAAAATATGCAAGATGTAGACCTTTAGTAACACGGTAATTTGAACACGATGATACATATGTGTCATTTATGTCTAATGTAAATACGATATCAATGGTATTTGATATGTTGTTAAACGATCTCGTATGAATTATGGAGCCAAGGTGATGAGTGCCTAAAAGGCAGTTATTTACTACCCTTCTTATGGTACTTTATGCACCTATTATACACCAACTTGAACCGAATCATGAACTCTTTACTCAAATATTGGATATTCCGTTATCACCACATACAAAGTTAATATTTATAGAGAATGCATATATTATTACAATTTCTGTACATGCAGGAATATCCAGTGCTGAAGTGATAGAGAAGTTGTATTGAGGCCGAGGCAGAATCATGGCCGCGGCAGAATCCAGTGTGGTAGCACCACAATGGAGGCGCATTGAAAGACAAAAATATAGAGAATATTCTGGAAGATACAACACATAAATTAGACCAGGCTCGCGTGCTCAAAGCCTAATTCAAAGACCAAGCGGGAAAACCTTTCTAGAAGACGGCAAACTTGAAAATATCAGAATATTTGAAGAAGACTTGTTTCTTACTCCAAGTTGAAGTCTATTTTGGAAAGGTTTACCCTAGGTTAAGATTATAAATATCCTAGCCGGCCACATTGTTTAGAGAGCCGATTTGTAGAGAAAACCCTTCCTCCCTAAGAATTGTACTTACACGATAACATGTTCTAAACTTCTTAGGGATACGTGAAGGTTGTCTATATTAGTGAGAGGAGATTGATTCTTGTATTCTTGTTCTTATGCAATAAAATCAAAGTTTGCTTATCCTATTGCCATTCTTTGTTCTTGTATTCAAGCCCGAGAGGGAAGTTTGCAAGTAATCTATTTATCTAACATCGAGAGGTGTAGATTCAGGAAAGGGATAAGTACGGTGTCGGCGACACTAACTCGGCCTATACCCTTGTGGAGGCACTAAGGGGTAGGTTAAGAGTTTCAATAGCTAAAAGAAGTGTTGGATTGGTTGGTGGTTATCTTTGATTTACGCCGAGAGGTATCGTTAAGGACTGAGTATCAACAGCACTTTGACTTAGAGATGATCAGAGTTAGTTACGGACACTTTGCTGAACTTTGATACTTCTGCCCATGAGCAAGAGATTGTCGCGGTAGAGGAGCACTTGCATTGCCGAGGCAGTATCTGCAGTACTATCAAAGCATTGTTGTGCAATTGTATTGGATAAGAAGAAGATCAATTGAATCTACTAATTGACGCAACTGGATCCTACCCACTTTCTCTATAATCGTTCTCAATCCTTTTTATTTTATGTTTAGTTATTTAATTATTTAGTTAGATAAAGCAAACCATCTTATTTGTGTTTTTATTTTATTCTCAGGAGCAAGGGAACGAAGGAAGACATATTAAGTATACCAATCCCTATGAAGACGATACACGATATACTTATCATTTTATTACTTGACAACGTGTATACTTACACTCAAAATAGCGCTTATACCACGCCTATCAAGTTTTTGGCGCCGTTGTCGGGGATTGGCAACTGAATTTTGTTTTTCTTTAATTTTCTTGCTCTTTAAGTATTAGTTATCTAACTCTAACTTTAACTTTATCTATTTTATTTTTTTGTTTTTATTAATTTTTGTTTATTTGGTTTATGACCAGGGCAAATCCGAGTGGACCATTGTACGAGTTGAATCTTGAGATTGAGCATACAAGACATAATCTAAGATGTAATCTGCTCCAAACTATGGACAATCCACCGAGAGGACAAATGCCACATATGGATCATAATGTACTGTCGCTAGCAATGTTGCAGCAGCCAATGCCGCAACCATTGCCGAGGCAGCCCACTATCAGAGACTATCTGGTGGAAGATCTAAACGGACTCAACCCTGACGTAGTTACCCCAGAGATCGAAGCAACTCACTTTGAGCTTAAACCAGTGATGTTCAACATGTTGAACACAATTGGACAGTTTGGTGGGTCTATTACTGAAGATGCAAGGCAGCATCTTAAATCTTTCATGGAAGTGTGCAACTCTTTTAAGATTCAAGGAGTCAATGAAGATATTCTACGCTTAAAATTGTTCCCCTATTCACTGAGGGATAGGGCGAAGACTTGGTTGAATGGAATCCCAGCAGGATCAATCTGATCTTGGGAGGAACTTTGTCGAGAATTCATTATGAGTTTTAATCCGACAAATCTTTATGACCGTATTCGTAATGAGATTACATTATTCCAGCAAGATGAAGATGAAATGATGTACGAGGCATGGGAACGTTACAGAGAACTACTAAACAAATTCCCGCTACATGGTTTTCCCTTGTAGACGCAAGTCTCCATGTTCTATAATACTATTAGTGCCTCCACAAGGATGATGCTAGACGTCTCCGCAAATGAGACACTTTTAGATAGAGCACCCGCGGAAGCCATTGAAATTCTGAACAAACTCGTAAGGAACGATTTCCAATTTCCCACATCAAGGTGAGGAGGAATGAGACGCCATGCTACAGCTCATGAATTAGACACATCAAGTTCGGTGGCAGCACAATTGGCTTCTCTAACCAAGATGGTTCAGAATATGCAAAACCAAAGAAGTGTACATGAGGTTAAGGCAGTTAACTCATCAGATTATATGTCAGATGAGGAGACTGGCCTATATGTTGGAAACTATAACAAAAACAACCCAATGATGTCCAACAATTATAACCCATCTTGGAAAAGGCATCCGAACTTCTCTTGGAGTAACCCTGACAATGCCTTGAACCCAACTACTCAAGCCCCTGGATTCCAGCATCAGAACTAAAACCTGCTGCAGCAGAACGCTCAGCAGCCTATGTCGCAGCAGTAGGTACAACAGAAACAGTCTCTGAATGCATTGGCCGATTCCCTCACAGCTTTCATGTCAAAAACTGATGCCTACATGATGGAGAATAACCGCTTCATGAAGCGTACTGATGACTTCATGAACAGAACAGAGATGAGACTGCAGAACTAGGAGGCTGCAATAAAATCCTTAGAAACTCAGGTTGGTCAATTTGCCCAATGACAAAACACTCGACCACCTGGAGGTTTACCTAGCAATACTAGAGTTGCTAAGATGTTAGACCACGAGCAATGTAAAGTAATCACCACTAGAAGTGGCCTACAGCTGAAAATAAAGAGGGGACCTCAACCGAAAGAGTCCAACCAGAAGATCAACCACATGAGGACTCAGAGGCTGAGCAGGACCCTGCCGAAAGCTCTGCCACGGCAACAAAACCAGTAGTATCAGAACCTTCTGCCGAGGCAGTTGTAGAAAAATTCACCCTAGGTATAAAACTTAATATCCAAGGAAACCTGGAGGATATCAGACCACCATTTCCTTTTCCACAGAGGCTGAAGAAGCAGAAATAAGACCATCAATTTTAGAAGATCCTAGACATCCTGAAGTAGGTCCATATTAACTTACCCCTAGTTGAGGCGATTGAACAAATGCCCAACTATGCCAAGTTTTTAAAGGACATAGTATCCAAACGACGAAGGCTAGGAGAATTTGAAACGGTGGCAGCCACTAAAGGTTGCATGGTCATGCTACATAATCACATGCCACCCAAACTAAAAGATCCTAACTGCTTCACAATTCCCTGTGCAATTAAAGATGGCTATAAAGGAAAGGCCCTATGTGACTTGGGAGCAACCATCAACTTAATGCCCAAATCATTTTTTTAGAAACTTGGAGTTGGACGGGCGAAACCAACAATAGTACTGCTCCAACTTGCGGATCGGTCTTATGGGCATCTTGAAGGCAAAATCGAGGACATTTTGGTGAAGGTTGACAAGTTCATATTTTATGCCGACTTTCTTTTCCTTGACTGTGAAGCCGACGATAATTCACCGATCATACTAGGTCGACCTTTCCTTGCTATAGGCCGTACTCTAATAGATGTGGAAAACAGAGAACTGACTATGAGGATAAATGATCAATAAATAAAGTTCAACGTTTTTTGAATGCTGAAAAATCCTGATAATCTAGAGGAATGCCAAGAATCAGAAATCTTTGACGAGGACTTAATGCAACCATGTCTGGAAAACAACTACCCCGGTAGATCCATCAGCAATCCGACACAACCCTGCCTCGACATCTCAGAGGATGATTGCTACACACATGCCAACAAGAATTGTGACAGGGTGGACAGTTTGTATAGACTATCGAAAGTTGAAGAAAGCAACAAGGAAAGACCACTTTCCTCTACCCTTTATTGATGAGATGCTCGATAGACTGGCTGGAAAATCCTATTATTGTTTACTTGATGGATATTCTGGATATAACCAAATTGCTATTTCTCCAAAAGATTAAGCAAAAACCATATTCACCTGCTCGTATGGAACATATGCTTTTCGAAGAATACCGTTCAGCCTTTGCAATGCCCCGGACACCTTTCAGAGATGCATGATGGCAATCTTTTCAGATATGATAGAAGATTTCATGGAAGTATTCGTGGATGATTCTTCTGTTTTGGGGGATGACTTTACTCACTGTCTCAGCAATTTGGAGAAGGTACTACAAAAATGTGAGAAAATTAATTTAGTCCTCAATTGGGAAAATTGTCATTTTATGGTCAAAGAGGGAATCATACTAGGCCATAAAATATCATCCGAATGAATTGAGGAAGACAAAGCCAAGGCTGATGTGATAAAAAAACTACCACCACCTATCTCTGTAAAAGGCATTCGAAGCTTCTTGGGACATGCAGGCTTCTATAGAAGGTTTATCTCAAACTTTTCTGCAATTTCTAAACCTCTCTGTAACTTACTAGAGCAGGATAGAAAATTTGAATTTACTGACGAATGTACTGAAGCATTCAAGACCTTAAAAGAAAAGTTAGTCACAGTACCAATAGTGGTTTCACCAGATTGGACCCTACCCTTCGGGGTAATGTGTGATGTAAGTGATCATGCTTTCGAGGCAACACTTGGACAAAGGAAAAACAATATCTTCCATGTGATCTACTGTGCTAGCAAGACACTCAATGATGCTCAGATAAATTACACTACAACAGAGAAAGAATTACTTGCAGTAGTGTTTGCCTTCGATAAGTTCCGTTCTTATCTCATTGACACTAAAGTCACCGTTCATACAGATCACTCGGCACTTAAGTACCTTTTTGCCAAAAAGGAAGCCAAACCAAGATTGATAAGATGGATCCTTCTACTACAAGAGTTCGATGTGGACATAAAAGATAGGAAGGGTGTTGAAAATCAAGTAGCTGATCATTTATCCAGACTGGAGAATGAAGGGTATCAATTGGAGGACATACAAGACACCTTTCGAGATGAACAAATATTGCATGTTGCAACAAAAGAAGTCCTAGCTGCCAAGGCAAAACCCACGGCACTACATGATCACGAGGCCGAGGCATTTTTTGCATATATTTCAGAATCTATCAAGGAAGACATAAAGGTAGTAACGACAACTCCTTGGTACACAGAACTTGTTAATTTTTTAGTTAGTGGCATATTTCCGTATAACTTGAATTATAACGAAGAAAAGAGGTTTCAACATAATGCCAAGCATTATTTCTGGGATGAGCCTCTCTTGTTTCGACAATATGCAGATCAGGTTATTCGATAATGTGTCCCAGAGGAGGAGCAACAAGAAATTCTTCAATAATGTCACGACCTACCATGTGGAGGACATTTTGGCGGAAACAAAACATCAATAAAAGTGCTTCAATCAGGATTTTACTGGCCAACACTCTTCAAAGATGCCAACCTCTATTGCAAGGCTTGTGAACGATGCTAAAGGATAGGCAATATATCTAGACGAAACGAGATGCCACAAAAACCAATACTGGAAGTAGAATTATTCGATGTATGGGGAATAGACTTTATAGGACCATTCCCTTCATCTCAAGGAAATCTCTACATCCTAGTAGCAGTGGATTATGTGTCAAAATGGGTTGAAGAAATAGCCACGCCCCACAATGATGCCAAGATAGTACACAAATTCCTCAAAAAGAACATATTCACGAGGTTTGGAGTATCGAGAGCCATCATTAGTGACGAAGGTAATCACTTTAAAAATAGGCTTATTGCCTCGGCACTAAAGAAGATAGGTGTCACTCATAAAATGGCTACGATATACCATCCATAAACAAATGGCCAAGCTGAACTTGCAAACAGGGAACTGAAACAAATCCTCGAAAAGGTAGTACACGCTTCTAGAAAGGATTGATCTCATCGACTTGACGATGCTTTGTGGGCATATAGAACAGCCTACAAAATGCCATTGGGGACATCGCCTTATAGATTAGTATTTGGCAAAGCTTGTCATTTACCTGTGGAAATTGAGCATAAATCTTATTGGGCAGTAAAGAACCTAAACATGGAATGGGAAAGAGCTGGATAAAAACAACTACTGGACCTGAATGAACTAGATGAATTCAGGATGGAAGCTTATGATAATGCCAAGATCTATAAGGAGAAAACAAAACGCTGGCATGACAGTAAGCTGCTGCCGCGGTAGTTCATACCTGGGAAACAGGTCCTCCTCTTTAACTCCCGACTCAAATTATTCCCTAGGAAACTCAAATCTAGATGGTCAAGTCCTTTCGAAGTGTTTAAGGTTTATCCCCACAGGGCAGTTGAAATCAAGTCACAAAAAGAAGGTGTTGAATTCAAAGTGAATGGCCAACGGCTGAAGCATTACTGTGAACATCAAGAAACGAAAATGATGGCAACCATCACTTTAGGCGATGCACCTACATGACATCCTTCTCTGGTTTAAGTTTAAGCATTTATTTATTAGTTTGTTTTAGTTTTTATTTTCGTTTCACTTTTTCTTTTTGTTGTGTTTTAGACAGGATAGAGAATCAAAGAAGAAATCTCCGAATAGATTTGCAAAGGCTGACCCAACACCACATCTCTCCCTATTTTCAATTGTTGTTTGCCTTATATTTTAAGCATTAAGGACAATGCTCGGTTTGAGTTTGGGGGAGATTAAAGGTGTAGAAGCACTGTCGAGGCTATCCAATGCCGCGACATTACCATAAAGGGGAGTAAATTTACTGAATTTTTTTCTCTCTTTTCTTGAATTTATGTTTGTAATCTTGTATTGCCTTATGTCAACTTTGCTTTAGTTTACTCCTTTAAGGCTATAGAAATTTTTCTCCTTACCATGGCCAAGTACTGTTTTGAAGGGATAACCATAGGATACTCATGGAATAAAACTTAGAAGCTTGCTTTAGGGTTAGACAGAAAATAAACACTTTTTGAACTTGTTTGATTAGGAGTTCTTTTAATAAACTTAGGTGATAAAGACTTAGAACTTGTTGGAAAAATAACTAGAGGTGCCTATCACCAGCTCTAGTTTTGCTCTCCTTCATGCTAGAGGTGCCCGAAATTGGCTCTAGTATGCTAAATAGGTGTTAAGAAAAAGAATAAACAAGAAAAAAAAAGGGAAAGAGAAAACACATATCTTGAGGTGCCTGAAATTGGCACAAGACTTGTTGTTTTAAGGAGATAGCTAATCCAAGATTCTATTTGTCTTGAACTTAGAGTTTATCTAAGAAAGCCTTGAATCAGCCTTGACCATTAAACGCACACACTCACCTAGCCCTATAGTTTATTTCTTAGTAGAAGTCCTTGGATAAACTAGTGGCTAAAACAGAGAGATAGGCATGACCATGGTGGGGAGAATAGATGAAAAAGTAAGACCAAAGGGGAGTAAGGTTGAGCAATTTGATGTTTGACATTTCTTGAGGACAAGCAATAGTTTGAGTTTGGGGGTATTTAATGAGTGCCTAAAAGGCAGTTCTTTACTATCCTTCTTATGGTACTTTATGCACCTATTATACACCAACTTGAACCAAATCATGAACTCTTTGCTAAAATACTGGATATTCCGTTATCACCACATACAAAGTTAATATTTATAGAGAATGCAGATATTATTACAATTTTTGTACATGCAGGAATATACAGTGCTGAAGCGACAGAGAAGTTGTGTTGAGACCGAGGCAGAATCATGGCCGCGGCAGAATCCAGTGTAGTAGCACCAACAATGGAGGTGCATTGAAAGACAAAAATATAGAGAATATTCTGGAAGATACAGCGTATAAATTGGATCAGGCTAGCATGCTCAAATCCCAATTCAAAGACCAAGCGGGAAAACCTTTCTAGAAGGCGACAAACTTAGAAATATCAGAATCCTTGAAGAAGACTCGTTCCCTAATCCAAGTTGAAGTCTATTTAGAAAAGGTTTACCCTAGGTTAAGACTATAAATATTTTAGCCGGCCACATTGTTTAGAGAGCCGATTTGTAGAGAAAACCCTTCCTCCCTAAGAATTGTACTTACACGATAACATGTTCTAAACTTCTTAGGGATAAGTGAAGGTTGTCTATATTAGTGAGAGGAGATTGATTCTTGTATTCTTGTTCTTATGCAATAAAATCAAAGTTTGCTTATCCTATTGTCATTCTTTGTTCTTGTATCCAAGCCCGAGAGAGAAGTTTGCAAGTAATCTATTTATCTAGCATCGAGAGGTGTAGATTCACAAAAGGGATAAGTACAGTGTCGGCGACACTAACTCGGCCTATACCCTTGTGGAGGCACTAAGGGGTAGGTTAAGAGTTTCAGCAGCTAAAAGAAGTGTTGGATTGGTTGGTGATTATCTTTGGTTTACGCTGATAGATATCGTCAAGGACTGAGCATCAACAACACTTTGACTCAGAGATGAGCGGAGTCACTTACGGACACTTTGCTGAACTTTGATACTTCTGCCCATGAGCAAGATATTGCCGAGATAGTATCTGCAGTACTATCGAAGCAGTGTTGTGCGATTTCATTGGACAAGAAGAAGATCAATTGAATCTACTAATTGACGCAACTGGATCCTACCCACTTTCTCTATAATCATTCTCAACCCTTTTTATTTTATGTTTTGTTATTTAATTATTTAGTTAGATAAAACAAACCATCTTATTTGTGTTTTTATTTTATTCTCAGGAGCAAGGGAACAAAGGAAGACATATTAAGTATATCAATCCCTGTAGAGACGATACACGATATACTTATCATTTTATTACTTGACGACGTGTACATTTGCACTCAAAATAGAGCTTATACCACGCCTATCATAAGGCTAATCGTTTTAATTGATAAATAATATATGATTCATGTCTACATGGTTTGGTAAGTAATGAAAATACATTTCTTGGAAACTTGTTGACTTTGGATACAATTGGCATGCTATAGGATTATATGATCTCTCCATGTTAGGGGTCGAACTATAGTCCGAGGTTACAACCTTTATGTGGTGTATATGATAGATTGTGTAAGGGATTCGAAATATGATTCAAGACTAAAGCTTATTTATGATATGATATGGTGTTTGGAACGATCCACGTATCCATGAGTTTCTATGTCTAAAGGAGATGATCTTATATTGTTATTAGGTATAATTTGTTTCATGATACAAATTATGGTGCAAAATAATATTTATATATGCTTGTTGTTATTCATGTCATAATATGCATGCCCATGTTTTAATATTTCCAAATAAATATTGACTATGTAAGTCTAATATATGTGTCTCATATATTTCTGAACCTTAAAATATCTTAGCTTGTTTGTGTGGTTGAAGTTGCAGGTCACTCAGTGCACATCAAATGTATGCTATTTTTTTAACTCTTAAAAATGTGGAATAGGGAATGAACAAGTTAATTAGCCCCCTTTTATATATGTGTTAGAATATATGCTTGGTGGTGAAAACTTAATTTTTGGTAAGTTTGTAAAAATGAAAAATTGCTTAGAATGGCCTATAATGCATTAAAAGATAAAATGGTTGTAAATGGACTTAAAATATCATGAGATTTTCCAAGCTATTAGAAATGAAAATTAATTTATTGATAAATTTTTATAGCTTTTGGACCTAATTTGATATGCTAATTTGATAAAATCTAGAAAAATATCATTATAAATCCAGACGTACTAGTATGAGTGATGGCGTATAAGTACAGGTTTACCTTAATGAACCCAGGTTAAAGGGTGTACCAATATTGAAGAGTGTGTATCAGTACAAAAATTGATCATTGGAATTTGCAATTTGGAATTAAACGGATATTGTCTTAGGACGTATTGGTACACATTATCGAGTTTAAAAATATAATTATTGGTCGGTCTCACATATCGATACTGGTATTGATACGGACGGATCAATTGTTTTAACAGTTTTGGTTGGCATACCGATACGGCTTAGTTGGTACCGGTACTGGAAAGTCATCTTGAAACCTTTAACTTTGAGCTTTTTCTCTATGTACTGATACGATATGACTCATACATGTACAATCCCAGTATTAACAAACTTACCTACCTATCATGCCAACCACATTGATATGAACACCAAAATTATCGTCACGTGAGTCTGTTAAATTAGTTAAAAGTTATAAAATAAACTTTTTAGACTTTACAAATTGGTCACTAAATAATCAAAATAAAAATATAAAGGTTAATGACCTTTAAATGAATTGAAACTTTATGTGATTAATTATGATAGGTTGAATTTCATATTTGTAAAATGAATTTTAGTTAAGAACCCCTAATTCATAAAGTTTAATTTTTTAATTGTAATTTAAAAAAAAATTAAATTGAAGCTAAATTGAGTAATCTAACAGTGACATAATCCTATAACCATATTAAAGGAGAAATTATATCATGGGTCAGTCCCACCACGTTATCCATGGGACCAACCAATAGAAATTGTCCACTTCATTATTTTTTAATTTTCCAAGTGAAGATTCACTTGGAAAAAAAAATTTATGACATGAAAAAATTGATGAAGTGGACAGTTTTTATTGGTTAGTCCCATGGACAGGTGATGGAACTGACCCATGATATAAATTTTCCTATTAAAGGCACTAATAAATTGTGTAAAACATTATTCCAAATTCCGAGTTAGTCTCCTATAAACACATTTCGACTCGGTTTCCTATTGAGCCGAGAAAGGGGTGTTATAAGTGGCTTGATTAAAACAACTTTAATAGTTTAATCTCCCCTGATTGAAAAATTTCATAGTTTAATGGTCAAAATAGAATTAAATTAATAATTTTATGGTCTTGGTAGTTGTTTACCCTTTGCCAATTTTTCATTGTGTAAAATAAAAGTAATCCTATAATAATTTACCCATTATTTTTCGTTAAACTCAGGATATAAAAAGCTGACTCAACCCCAAAAATTGACTAAAACATGCTTGAGTCAAAACCTGGTGTGGCCTGAGGATGTGATGACTCAAAACAGATCTATAATCAACTGTTGTTAACTAGAAACCCAAGTTGGTTTTGTTACGATAATAATCGAACATAACTTACATCCCAACAAAAAAACCCAAACTCAAATTGAACTAATTACTTTGGACTCAAAACCCGGTCTACACCCAACTAAAATAAGCCTAAACCCAATACTCACCTAGTAGATAATCGATATTATCCGACTAAATCGACCTGAAATCCGATTTTACCTAACATGTTTTGAACTCAACCTGTTAATTGACCATAATTGTTTTGAACCAAACCCATTGTTGACCTAAACTTATATCGAACTTACTTAATATTTATCTTACATGTAATTTTGGATGTTTGAAATTTGTTAATTTGATAAATTTAAAGTGATGATAAATGTAAATAGTTAAGTGTTGCTAAATATAAAAATTAATTTTTTAAATCAATTTAAAGTATTAAATAATATTTTGTTATATATTCATATATAGTTAATAAAAATATTAAAAAATGAAAGATTGAATTTAGATATTCATTTGACACTATTAAATTTAAAATTTTGTTAAATAATTCAATGCTTGGTAATAATTTAATATACTTCGTACTAACTCATTCAATATAAATTATTTTTTTGGTTAAATAGAGGTTACATTCTCATACCAAGATTAGAAACCATACAAGATAGGACAATATGAGCATTCTTAACGGGCCAATCAGTAGATCTCATTCAATATAAATTATTTTTAAAGTTTGAACCACTAAGTTTGCACTAAATTAAAGTTTTAACTTTCATGTTCACTTCATCATACATACAATTACATGTTTACATCTATATCAAAATTTTGTGTATAATTATATTTAATTAAAGTTTATTATATGTTATAATAATAATGAGTGAATTAATTTAACTTATTAAACTTAAGATTTAATTGAGCTATACTAAAATTTAAAAGTATAAATCAAGGACATAATGAAAAGAATTCCAAAACCAAAGCCATGTAAAGGGGGAGTCTAAATCATCTGCCCCTTCTTCATGCCTCATTTATGCCCTCACTTCAAATTAGAGGGTTTAGGGTTTAGGGTTTAGGGTTTTAGTTTAGGGATTTAGGTTAGGGTATAGGGAATTAGGGGTAGGGTGTATTTTTTAGGTATAGGGTTTAGGGTTCAGGATATAAAAAATATGGGTTAGGGTTTAAAATTTATTTTTTTAGTAAAATAACAAAGGAGACACAAATGGAGGTATGAAAAAGAGGCAGAAGAATTTTGCTCGTAAAGGGGTGCATCCATACCTGATTCAATGATGTTCGATGCACGTCATAGATTAATCCTACTAAAAATTTCACTATGAACCTAAATTCATCTATTATTGGCAAAAGAATTCTCTCTCCTAACCCTACTTTAATATTTTCTCACCATGTGCAATATTAACCCATGAAATTTTCATCTTCTTTCTTTTTTTCTTCTTGTTTTTGGTATAAAGCTATCATATAACTTTTTTTTTATTTTTCCTTTTTAATAGAAAAATCCTTAGTTTTTACATTATTTATTAATAATATAATTATATATAATTTAATTTAAAGTGTATGATATACATGAAATAAAATTAAGGTCAATACTATAAATTATTCAATTCTAGAAAATAATTTCTAATAGATTTTATAATAAATTTAAATGACATTAATTAATCATAAATATTACTTAATAACTCATAAAATATTACCTTACGTAGCCCATATTTTTCATTTTTTTAATAACTGACTTAATGATGCGGACCCCAATACCTAAACTATTAAATTTGGAAAATTCAAGGACCAATGTGAACAAATAAATTAAAGAATCCAAAAGAAAAAATAATGAAATGTCATTAAAAACTTAATTATCAGTTAATTTAGTGGTTGAGATGTTATATTTCTTAAGATTAGATGTTCAACATTTTATATTTTAAATGGAATAATTAAGTTTGAAGAATTATTCTCATAATAAATCTTATAAAATATGATTTGTATTACTCAACGAATGAGTCAAATACGAATGATTATAAAAAAATTAAGAATTCATGTATAGAATTTAATTGATCAAGGTTAGAGTTTGTCTTGAATGCAAAATCTAAAATCTAAACTATACAAAAATAAAAAGAATTAAAGATAAATAATTTGAATGATTTATATTCAATACACTGACGATAAAAAAAATACAAGTATATTGATTTTAGGATTTATATTAGATTCTAAAGTTTATGTTTATGGATTTAGAATTTAATGATGTGCTTAGAATTTCGGGTTTAAAGGTTCGGATTTAGAATTTAGGGTATTATAGTTAGAGATTTAAGTTTTAACCTATAATCTCTAAATTATAACTTTAGTTTTGAAATTCTAACCACATCCCGTCGATTTTAAACTACTAAACCTGAACTCTTAATCATTAAACTCTAACCTTAAAATTAAGATCGAAGTAAAAAGTTTTTGCTTTCACCCTCTTGTGTTGAATAACTACCTTAATTTGAAATTAAAGAATTGAAAATAAAAATTAAGGAATAAAAATTAAGGAGTGGCTTTGAGCTCAATATTGAAATATAAGGACTCTATCCTACCCTATAATGGTAAGAAATCCTAACAAATTAGAATGCGAAGAAGAAACAATATCATCTTGAAGAAATGAGTCATTTCATATTGTAATTTATATAACTTTAAATTTGTTCTAAATTTTAATATCTTCAATTTCTTAACCCAATTTTAACATTTTCCATTTAAATCATTGAATCAGTGTGAGCAATTAAGAAATATATATATATATATATCACATATAAAACTTAAGAAATATATATATAAATCCTATATATGGTTATAGAAATTCGTATAAATTAAAATTAATTAATACCATAAAATTATAAATGCTTACAATTAAACATAAATTTGATTTTCATCAATTTACGCTAAATAATTTCAAATAAAACTCGAACTTTTAAAATATAACTCGTTAAATTAAAATATTTTTACATGATTTGATTAAATATTAATTTTTATTTAAAATACCTTCTAAGAATTAGTCAATCCTTAAAAAAAATTATATGAATTAATCAATTATTAAATTTATATATTTATAGATAAGCTTCAAATAAAAAATGACGTGTCTCTAGTAATTTAATTGTTGCCTTTTGTTTTAATTACATTCATTGAAAAATTTGTTAGTAGTAATCAAGTTTATTTAATAAACATAAATGGACAAATTAGCCATAAATATTATTTAATACTAACTCATACAAGTCTAAGTCACTGACATAATGGTGCAGACCACAAGACCTAAACTTGTAACTTTCAGAACAAATTACCCGGAAAAGAGGATATTGTTTATTTTAAGAAATTTAAATTTAAATAATTTTATTTATAAGATATATATTTTGTTAAATAGTTGAAATATATAAACCTTAAAACTATTTTTCTCAAAATTAGAGTTAAATTATATGAAAAAAAATTAGATATCGAAAATGTTTGACTCACTCTCTAAATTTGGAAAATTCATGATCAAAAATCAATAAATAAGCTAAATAAATAAATAAATAAAAAGAATTGAAAGACTATTGAAAAAGAAATTATGAATTATTAACGAAATTAGATTAAGTGATAAAAAGTTTGGTATCGTTTAAGTAAGTCACAAATTCGAGGTATTGTGTATATAAAAAAATTACCGAAAGATTCATCTATCAAAAATTAGATATGTGATGCAGATTAGTTCGGATTAATTAAGACATCTTAAAAATCAACATGGATAAAAAAAATATGAATTCAAGACTACATCTTAATTAGTGTTTGGTCCAAATACAAAATATATAATTGTTGGATAGTGTTAAGCTAATTACAAAGTAATATTTCTTTATCCTACGAACAAACAAGTTTATTTGAATTTGAGTCTCTTATAATAGATATTATTTTTTTTTTATAATATTAAATTCTAAAATTTAAAATTTCAACAATATAAAAATAAAAATTAAAGATAAATAATTTCTACATAAATTATATAGCCTTTTGAGGCTAAATTTATTATATTATCTAACAAATATAATATACTTTATTACAATCATTTCAATGAAAACCATAAAGTAATGCCAAGAAATATTATTCTCCAAAACAAAGGGTGAATCTCCAAAAAGTATTGTCAAGATCAAATTTAAAATTTTAAAATATATTTTTTATAAAAATTTATAAATCATATTCAATATTTTAAAAATAATTTAAAATGGAACAAAAATAATATACTTTTCAGTTTTTTTTTTAAATTTTGAGAAAATTTAATTTTAATTAAATAAACTTAAATTTATATTTTTATGACTTATATTTTTTAAAAAAATCAATTAAGTTATAAATAAAAATTTTTATTTTAGGTAATATTTTGATTTTATTTAAATAAAAATATAGATTGTAAAATATTTTTAAATACGATAATAAAAGAAAATTTAAAATTATTAAACAATAAAAATTTAAAATTATATAAATCATATTAGGTTTTTAATTTTTATTAATTAATTTAATAATATTTAACAGCGTTCAACATTAGTGGTGTTCAACAGTGTTCGACTCCTGTTATAGAATTTTTCTTGATTTAATCTGATCGAATAATTTTTTTTTAAAAATAAGTTAGATCTAGTTGGATTTTTATTAAACTGGCGTCGTTGGTTTTTTAGGGATAAGTGTTAGATCAAGTCGAGTCAAAAAGATTCGATTTATTCAAGTTGACAAGTCATATTTTATAGCTCAAACTTTATTTAAATTGTTTTATGATTCGATACAACTTTAAGAACATCAGTTAAGTCGAGTCTAGTTTTTGAATTTTTATAAAAATTTAATTATAATTATTTATCATGTTATAATACGATTTGATTTCAATTTAAATGGTTTTCTCTAATCATATAAGATTAGAGGGACATATCTTGAATTTAAAAATAAATCTTTTAATTACTAGAAATTTCGAGTTATTCGAATATCTATTTTACAACTCAAACAATTTTAGAAATTTTTTTCGAGTCGAGTGAAGACAAATCGAGTATTTCTGCCTTGAATTGTGTTGAGTTATTCGATTTCTTCAAGTTGAGTCGAGTTTTGCTCATCCCTAAGTTTAGGATAAAAAAATTTGACCAACCTTACTTACTTGAGATTAATAGTGTGATTTTTTCGTATATTTTAAAGATATTTTTTAATAATACCTCTCACCAATTCAACCATCACAACACCTTTAGTTTCGTCGAACCCTCATAATATAAAATATTATCATCATGTTGTCGAAATCAACGAATAACTTATGAATTGCTCCCTCGACAAACATACAACAATGATAAAAAAGAGATAAATTGAATTTCTGATCGAGGATCAAAGGGTAGGGGGAATGCCAAACAATGATGTACGAGATGAATGGTGAAACACTGATGTGTGGGGTTATCAGACGGTGAAGGAGATATGGTTTATGGGTTTAGCCGAAAGAAACTAAAATTTTAAATTTTTAAAAAATATATATTTTTAAAAATTTTCAAAAATTTAATAAAAATCAAATCAAATGTCTTGTTATAATTGGATGATAAAATTCTTTAAGGGTTATTGGCGGAAAAAATTTGATATAAGTTATAAAAATAACTATTAGACAAAAATTTAATTTGAAATAAATTTTAGACACCTAACTAAAATTAATTCCGCTCCCCGATTCCTACCCTATGAATTTTTGTACATCATATAAGAGGAAGTGTAGACTCGGGAATCTTTGTACCTAAAATCCCAACATCTCTTCTCATTTTCCTCAAACTTGTTTGTGTTTTTCAAGTTCAAAAGGTAATATCTTAGGGTATTTTACCCGTCTCCTCCATTTTTTGGGAAAGAAAATCTGCATGTAGTGGAATCTTGATTACCTTTGTTAATGGTTTGTTCTTTTTTGAACTCTATTTGTAGCGATTGAGTGAGAAAACAGAGGGAAAATGTCGAAGATTGGTGCATTTGATCTGGCTTCCGGTGTTGGGGACAACGTCGATAAAATGGAAGTCCTTTCTGCTATCGAAAAGTATTCTTTGTACTTTTTTTTTAAATTACCTAATAGTGATTATAATAGTATCTGTTCTAAAATATAATCTCTATAATTTGACAATTAATCGCTTTATCACTCTACTGGCATCACTGGTGCTCAAACCCGTGACCTCTAGAAAAATCAACCGTTTTATTAACTACTTGGGCTAGAGGGCTCGTGTTATTCTTCTTACTTTTTAATTGATAATAATACTAAAAATTATTTGATTGAATAGTTATTTTGATATATTTTTATTTTTAAAACATTTAAAGTTTTAATATTCTACTTTGTGTTAATGCATATTTTGTTTGATGATGTATTAAGTCTTTTAATTTTAGTTAACCTAGAATTTTTATTCATAAATAAAATATTTTGACTCATGAAATGTTGAGAGCCAAAATATTTTTAAAATATATATAAACCAAAATGATTATTCTTCAGACGTTAAATATATATTTTTGGCAATATGCTTTTTTTTTTTTTTAATTTTGTATGCTTGTTTTATTGGCTTGGTATTTAATGTTTTCTCAGAAATGACACTAACATTTCAAAGGTTATTTAGAGATAATTGTACAATATATCCTCAAACTATGATTTTGATTTAAATTGGTTTCTAAGTTTTTAAGTATTTTATTTTTTCATAAACTATGGTGTTGAGTAGAACGAACAATTGAAAATAGCTAAGAGGGGGTGAAATGACACTTTTAAAATTTTTGGGAATGATCGGAAAATAGAAAAATATGAACACAATGATTTATAGTGGTTCAAGCTCTGATCAAGCTCTACATTCACTACCTTAGTTCCCACTAAGGATTTTCAAAGCAATTCACTAAGAATTCAACATTTTTTACGGTTCAAGGGATAACCGTTACAAATGAATCAATCTTTATACCCAAAGATTGATTCAACCACATAAGGTTTACAAGAATCGAAAGTGGCAAAACAAATATTTCTCTCACAGAACTCAATTACAAAAGATACAAATGAAATACAAGAGTTGAGTGTAAGAATTTTGATAATTTAACTGGTTGGAGTTGAATTGAATGATTAGATGTTTGCTTGAAGATCAAAAATAGTTGTTGTTGCGGAAGCTTGTTTTTATACACTCTCATTGAATTCTAACTATTTGGGTGGTTGAGATCATCAATATAGCCGTTGAGACACTATCTTCCCACCATAAATACACTTTTACAGCTGTGGTATCGATACTCGGGGAACCTATATCAAAACAATACTAAAATAGAAAGAGTCGTTATATGCATTTAATAAGGGGTATTAATACGTTAGGTCATGGTATCAATACAAGTTAGTCTTTAAAATAGGGCGTACCGAAACAACTATAGAGTTGTATCGAAACGATTAGGTTCCGCCAAAAATGGTATCGACACGCCTAGAGGGGTGTATCGATATTGGTCAACTAATTTTTAAAGTTCAACTAACAATTAACGGTCAAAATATTTATTTCCTTAAAATTATTGAAAAAATAACCCAGGTATCGAAACGCTTACGTGCAGTATCAATACTTATTAAAAATTTTCATTTAGTTTAAAATGCATGACGATATCGAAACAATCAAAGACTGTATCGAAATGCTTGTATCGATGTAAATATAAAAGGTTTCAAAACCAAATTTCATAGATTCAAATGGTATTGAAACGATCAAAGACTGTATTAAAACGCCTGAAAAAACTTAAGAACATTCATCGAAAATAAGAACATGATATCGATAGCAATAAGAGTGGTATCGAAATGCCTGAGAAATTTTGAAAGTTTTAGCTTTTAAAATACTTAAGAAAATGGTGTTGGGCTATGTTTTGAGTTAGAAAATTTTCTTTGACTTGGCAATTAATTATAGCCTTAAAAATTTATTTATAAAATGGTCTTCTAACTTTTTTGTTATTTGAAAATCAAATTTAGTTTTAGAATCTCTCATTTTCATATAACAAAACCAAAAATAAATTTTTAACCAAAACTCCCCCTTAATATGTGCATGGGTTTAAAATTTAAGTTTTAAAGACTTTTTTCTTCTCTCTATTAGATCAAAATCAAAGAGATAAAAGGATATATAACAAAATATATAAAAAATAAGCAATCAAGCAAAACATAGATAAAAAATTAAATTCATAATCCATAACATTAAACTTCAAATAGAAATCCAACATAGAATTAAAGCATAGTACTTAAACATAATAAGGTGGATAAGTTTTAAATCTAAAGCATAACATGATATGAAAATGCAAACTAATCTTAAGAGCCAAAGAAAAAACTAGCCTAAGAGCCAACAAAGCTACTCCTCGCCATCGTCCTCTTCCTCCTCACCATCATCAACATGTGGAGCTCGGTATTACTGTCATTCATCATGAAAGGCTCCAATGGACATACTCATGGAAAGGTGTTGAGCCTAGAGATTTTTCACACGAGTAATTAGAGAACCAAGTTGACCTTCGATGTTGTTGAAGCGGTTGTTGAGTCTGGTGAATTGTTCGGTGAGGAATGTCATGAGAGCATAATTAGGATCAATAGGTTGAGGAGGAGGTTCCATTCCACGAATCCATTCACCTACAATAAATTGGATGTGAGAGCGATTTAGGAAGGTCTCACCTATCGGCTCCTTAATCGATTCTAGAATGTCGTACAAGCAATCTACCTCCAAGTGTAGAAAAAGAGAGTTTAAGGAACAAACATAGGAGAAAGATAAGCATTGCTTGGTTTGAAGGTTTTGAACTTGCCACACAAGCTCCGCAAATATTATCTTCACAATATCTGGACGCTTCTCTTGGCAAAAGCATGTAATCCAAAAGCTACCAACATGAAGACTCCAAGAATACTTTTCGTTTGAATGATGAATCTACCAAGATATGATGAAGTGAAGAAACCGATCATGGACATTAAGGTTGATGACGGATCCAATGAGTTTATGACCAAGAGAATTTTCATCTTCAATCCCTGCATTCTTAGATCCAAAATCATAAAAAAAAGCTTTATATCGACACGAAATTAACATCCCATGAGGAAGGATTCAATCTCCACCACTTGAGATTTATCCTTCGAGAAAATGCAAGTGGCATTAGCGGTGGACACGTGATAGAGTGGCCTTATTCAAATCAAGCCATTTACTTGATTTGTGGACTTTGAGTGATGGATCTTTACTCTCGGATGTTAGTTTGAATCTATGGAGACGAGTCTTTGATACCAATTGAAAGGATTGATGAGCAAGCTCGAGTCGATCATCGATAACAGTCAAGTAGATTATTTTTGGTGCTTGGTTGAATTTGCTAAAATCAAAGGAATTGAATAAATAGAACAATAATTTTAGAGTGGTTCGGCCATGCCTACATCCACTACCTTAGTAGACAACTAAGGATTTCAACCAATTTATTAAGAATTCGTCCCCTTTTCTAGGCTAAGGAGGAAACCATTACAATCCTATCTTTTGGACTTAGCTAAGATAGAACCAACTCTAGTTTTTTCTAAGTCTAAACTAGAACCTTTCCTCTTAAAAAAAAGATAAAAGATGTAAACTAGTAAACCTCTCAAAGGTAGATGTTTACAAGAATTTAGCTCACAAGAAATATTACAAAAAATATATAAATGAGCACTCTCTAAAATGTGTACAAGAAAAATAAATAAATTTGCTTTGAACTCAAATTCTCTTGATCAACATGTTTGGATATCTTCTATTCTTCTTCAAGTATCTTTGGCTTATATTTATAAAATGAAATAAAAATTAGCTATTGAAAACCTAATCGTTAGAAAACTAGCCTTTGGAGACTATAATTAATTTTACAATCTCTCCTTTTTGATATAACAGAACCACTTGAAAGATTATTTTTGAGATTCCCCCCCTTAGTAAAAATAAAGTTTAAATAAGAGATTAAAGTTTTAAAGTCATTAAAACTCTCCCTTATTCAATTGAAAATCCATTTTTCAAAATATTCTCTCCCTTTTTGTTATATCAAATATGATTCAAACAAAGTTTGAAAACTTTAAATTCCATCACAAGAAGAGTTTTAAAAAATTACAAAATAAGTTTTGTTTAAAATGGCTTCCCCTTAATCATTGAATCATATTTTTTTCATAAAAATAACACTTAGAAGAAATTGAATTTCAATTATTAGATTAATCAAAAGAGCATACACAAGAAATTCAATTATCCATGACTTATAATAAAAATTAGATAACCAAAGATAAATAACAAAACCAATAAGCTTAGAGTGTACTCAATTTCTTCATATGTGTGACTTGAGCATTCTTTGATCTTTGATATGCTTGCTATTGTTCCACACACCTACAAAAGACACTTGGATATTGGTATCCAAATTGATTTGAATCCATTTACATTAAGTGCAATGTCTTTAGTTCCCTTAGGAACACATACTTGTCTAATCCTATAATTCTTTATTTTCTTTATAGGAAAAGTATGTAAGGAATGACCACCATAATGACAATGTGAGCATTTTGCTATTATGTGACAAGATGAATTATTTAAAATGTTTTTTTTTTCATTTTAAGATTTCAAGCTTAAATTTCAAATCAAAATTTTCTTTTCAAAAATCTTCATTCTTTGTTTTTGAAACCTCTAAATCATTCTTCAAAACTTTATTTTGGCTATTAAAATCATTTTTTTATTTTCAAAAGAAAATTATTTTCATTTTCATATTTTGAAATCATTTTCTTAAATTTAGAATTTATGGTCTCAAATTCTAAAAATAATTCATCTTAGGCAGCTTGCAACTCATTAAAAGAGTAAGAATCAAGCTCACTAGAGTTAGACGATACCTCGAGCTCATCAAAAGACATAACAACGTCCACTTTGGATGATTGGAGAAGGTTTACACTTGATGGGATTCCATCTTTCTTCTCTTCTTTGCCATAAAGTTTCTCAAGTCTCTCAAACATTTCTTTGGCACTCTTGTATGTGGAGACTTTTTTTGAGATGTTTTTATTAAGACCACAAAGAAGGATGCACAATCTCGAATTGATCACCAATAACTATCAATTGAGATGTTTTTGGTTCTTGGTTAAATTTGCTAAAATCAAAAGAATTGAACAAATAACATAATGATTTTAGATTGGTTTAGCCACGCCTACATCTACGGGTGTAAATAAGCTGAGTCGAGCTCGAGTAGTGCTAAGCTCGGCTTGACTCGTTAAGATTTCGAGTCGAGTTCAAGCTTGAGTAATTTTAAATGAGACTGAAAAATTTGAGCTCGTCTCGACTCATTAAGAACTCGAATCGAGTTTGAGCTTTTTCTTAGCCTAATCAAACCATGTATTGACTGATCTTAGATAGTGCTAAACTTGAGTAACTCTTATTCTCTCAAGTCTCATTTAAAGCCTAATAGAGAAAAAAACTTTGATACACAAGTTGTGTAAACTCAAGCTTGTTAATTTTAGGTTTTAGTACGTTAATTTAAGGTTTAAGATTTATTTTTATGGTTTAGATTTTAAAGTTTTAATTTTAACAAACAAGATTTTAAATTATAAAAAATAAAAAATAATATATTTATATTTTCGAGTAGCTCGTGAGCTTTTCGAGTCGGCTATCATGTATCTCATCTTGGCTCGTTAAGAATTCGAATCGAGTTCGAGCTGATTACAATTGAATCAAGTTTTGACCAAGCTTTGACCGAGTTGAGCTCAAATAACTCACGATTTATCTCGTCTCATTTATTGCCCTACCTACGTCCCCTACCTTCAAATAAAACTATGGATTTCAACCAATTTACTAAGAATTCATCCCCTTTTCTAGACTAAGGAGGAAACTGTTACAACCCTATCTTTTAGACTTGGCTAAGATAGAAAAAATCTAATTTTTGTCTAAGGCTAAACTAGAACCCCTCATTTTATAAACGGATAAAAGATATAAACTAGTAAACCATTCAAAGGTGGATGTTTACAAGAATTTAGCTCACAAGAAATAATAAAAAAGATATAAAAATGAGCACTTTCTAAAATATATACAAGAGAAATAAATAAATTTGCTTTGGACTCAAATTCTCTTGATGAACATGCTTAGATATTTTCTCTTATTCTTCAAGTGTCTTTGACTTGTATTTATAAAGTGAAATAAAAAATTAGTCGTTGGGGACTTTTAACTAATTTTATAATATTTGTTCGAGTCCAAAAATATTTTTCATTGAGTTATATCGAAATAAATATCGTAACATATGACTCTCAATTTAAATTGGTTCACAAACTTTTGAATATTTCATTTTCATCCCTAACTATGATACTCATTTCATATTGAACTCGACACTTTTTAACATTCAATTGTATAAGCTAATTATCATTTATGTCACGTCATACTATTACATAATACACACATCAGTGTTTATATGGCAATTAACAAATACTATAATGATTTTATTAACTTGAGCTATGATTAAAATATACTAATAATTTGGGATAAAGTTAGAATTTTAAGAAAGATTGGGTACTAATTTAGAATGAGAGTTACCGTTTGATGTTGAAATTGAAACAATCAAAAGTTTGAGGATCAAATTAAAAGGAAGATCATAGTTTGGGGATGTGTATTGTAACTAAGATTTTGTTTAGCATTGCTTTTCAAACCAGCTTTTAGCTCCAAAAGCTAGTTTGAGACCAAAAGCAATGTTAAACAATTAGCTCTTGGAGAAAAAAATAAGTTTGGAATGTAAAATCTAAAATTTTTAGCTTTTGCAGTTGGAAAAGTGTTTTTGAGAGCTAAATTATATTTTCAACCTTCATTTGCTAGTGTTTATTTCTAATTTATAAATTATTTTTTTATGAAAAATGTAATTCATAAAATATTTTTAATTTAAAATATATATTTTAAATTAAATATTTCAAACTTATTATATTTGTTAAAAAATATAAAATTATATTTTTAACCTTCATTAGCATATAAAATTGTTAAAAAATTATGTATTCATTAATAAAATTATGATAATTTAAGTTAATATATTTAATATATTATAACAGTAAAGAATTTAGATATCATTTATATATATAACTTGTAAGATTATGTCTAAATTGATTATTTACCTTCTTACAAACACTTTTTGATAGAACGCTAAAAACTTCAATCAAAAATCTAGAATCACTTAAAAAAACTTTTTAAAATAACTTTTTCATTACACTTTTCGAAAAAAAACTAGTTTGGTAAATTGTGTAATAGTAAACCATAATCCATAGTCAATTGTTCTTTTGAGATATCTTAAAATACATTAGATAGCAGTCCAATGTGTAGTCATAGGGCATTACAAATAATGTGTCACATTGTTCAAAGCATATGATATGTCTGGTCGAGTATGGTAGATTTATAGAAGAGCTCCAATCAAACTCCAAAACTATGTCGCCACAGTGAAAGGTTCATCATCATTTTTCTTAAGCTTTGGTGAAACAATCATGGGAGTGTCAACTGACTTAGCATTGTTCATCTTTGTACCGTCAAGTAAGTTAACTATGTATTTTTTGTTGGATTAAATAACCATTATCTTAGTTTATTTTTAGATAAAGATAAACTATTATCTTATTTTGAATTTTAGATAAACTTTTAATCCAAAGATAAAGGGATAAGAGATAGAGTTTTTTTTAGTTTAAACTCCTAATTATAAAAGGAGTCTTGTAACCAAGTCTATAAAAGGCTATGTAATGCATTAGTTTGGGATATGAATAAAATACAAATGAAACAGTCCATTCACATGTTTCTACATGATATCAGTCTAGGATAGATCCATAGATTCAAATCAAATCATGTTTTTTTCCTTCTGCATCTTCTTGAGAAAACTTATCTGTCAATCTCAATTTCAATGACGATGATTTTCTAGAACAAGTATCTCAGTCCAATGTAGTCAATTCTACCAGCAAAGGTGGTTTTTCAATAAAGAAGATTCCTGCCCTTAGAAAGATGTTTGGCGACATAAGAGGTCCTCATAAGGCTAATGTTGTTTTGGAAGAGGAAAAGAGTACACAGTATGATTTTTTTTCGTACAACTTTTTTAACTAATCATGATAACACAACATGGGCTATTGATTCAGGTGCTTCAAACCATATGGCTGGTAACATAAAGTTATTTTCTACTTTTGTATCGTCCTCTTTTAAGCATTCCATTAAAACTGCAGATGGGTCCTTATCTCCTATTAAAGGCTCCGGAGAATATATTGCTTAAGAAAGTTCTCTTTGTACCCAATCTTTCTTGTAATCTTCTATCGGTCAACAAACTTACTAGGGGTTTTCAATGTTGCCTACGGTTCATTGATAATAGTTTTATTTTGCATACACTGAATTCAGAGAAAATAATTGGTGATGCTAGACTGCATAATGGGCTCTATCTTCTCTTTGGAACTCCACCGTCAGATTCTTTAGTCGTTTCTTTAGCAAATCGTGAAGAGATGATGTTATGGAACTTTCAATTGAGTCATCCAATTTTTCTTATCTTGCAAAAGCTTTTCCCCATCTCTTTGTTCATACAAAGCCAACTTCATTTCAGTGTCATGTTTGTCCTCTTGCTAAACAAACTAAAGCCTCTTACTTACCATCTTTTTATAAACCATCTCAACCGTTTGCTTTAATTCATAGTGACATTTGGGTCCCTCTAGAGTGAAGAATATTAATGGGTGTCAGTGGTTCATTTCTTTCATTGATGATCATAGAAAAACAACACGGACCTACTTAATGAAAGATAAATCTGAGACTATGTCCATTTTAGAGAGATTTTATACTATGGTCGAAACACAATTTAAGAATAAAATTCAGATATTTAAGTTTGATAATGGGGGAGAGTTTTTTGCTACTTCTTTGGGTGAGTTTTTTAAAAAGAAAGGTATTTTTCAAATTAGCTCTTGTGTTGATACGCCACAACAAAATGGGGTTATAGAGAGAAAGAATAGAAACTTATTAGAGGTCACTCGATCCTTATTGTTTTCTGGGAATATGCCCAAATATTTGTGGGGTGAGGCTTTGTTAATTGTCACTTATCTTATTAATTGAATACCTAGCAAAGTTCTTAAATTTGAAACAGCTAGAGATGTTTTCTTGAAAAGTTATCCACATTTTAAACCTATTTATTCAATTCTTCCTTTTCGAATTTTTGGTTGTACTATTTTTGTAAAGAATTTATATCCTTCACAATCAAAATTAGATCCTAAGTCTCTTAAATGTGTTTTTGTGGGATATTCTTCACTTAAAAGGGGCTACAAGTGTTACTATCCTCCTAGCAAAAAATTCTTTGTTTCCATGGATGTGACCTTTTTTGAGCAAGAACCTTATTTTTTCAAGGCTGCAATTCAAGGGGAGACTTTGACAGAATTCCAACCCTTTATGATTCCTCAGGTATATCCAATTTCATCTTCTCCCATGCCTTTAAATGTTGTGCCAATTTCCCCTTTTGATATTGAATCTTCACCAAAACAACCTACCCCTATTGTTTCTTCACTAGTTGCTCCACAAACTTCACAACCTACCCCGTTTGTTTCTTCACCAATTACTCCTCAAACTTCACCTCCTAAACCTAATCCTCAAAAACGCACACTCTCAATGTTTACCTGAGAAAAAGAAAAATTATTCCTGAACTCATTTTGCAGTTTGAAACTCACCGAGAGTTAGATTTGAGTCCAGTTGCCTTAAAAGATGTTGGAGGTAATGAAAATTCTTCCTTATCTGAAATGGAGAACTTACTTACTGCTAAAAGAAAGAGGATAAGACAGTGAACTAAATATCCTATTCAAAAATATGTTGCTTATGGGAAATTAATGCCAACTTTTAAGGTTTTTACAGCTAGCATTGATAAAGAGGAAATCCCTACAACTATTGAAGAGGCTCTAAAAGACCCTAAATGGAAGAAAGCAGTTGAAGAAGAGATACATGCTCTTGAGAAAAATGGCACTTGGATTGTTATTGATCTACCACATGGCAAGAAAGCAGTTGGCAGTAAGTAGGTCTTTACTATAAAGTACAAATCAGATGGGAGCTTAGAGAGATACAAGGTTAGGCTTGTAGCCAAGGGTTTTACTCAAACCTATAGCATTGACTACAAGGAGACAATCGCATCAGTAGCAAAATTAAATACGATTCGAGTTCTTCTCAGTCTTGATGTAAATGAAGACTGGAATCTTCACCAATTGGATGTTAAAAATACCTTCCTAAATGGCAGATTAAAAGACGAGATCTACATGAAGATACCACCGGGCATGGAGTCTAAGTTGGGTAGTGAAAAGGTTTGCAAACTTGAGAAGTCTCTGTATAGACTAAAACAGTCACCTAGGACTTGGTTTGACAGGTTCACTAAAGTCCTTCAAGGGAATGGTTATAGACAATGTCAAGCAGATCACACATTATTTATTAAAATAAATTCTAGTGGAACAAGAGTTATCCTTATAGTATATATTGATGACATTGTTGTGACAGGTGATGACGATAGTGGAATCGATCAGTTGAATGAGTTGTTAAGCAAAGAGTTTGAAACCAAGGACCTAGGGAAATTGAGATATTTCCTAGGCATAGAAGTTGCTCGATCTAGTAAAGGTATGGTAATAAACCAAAGAAAATATATATTGGATTTACTCTCAGATGCCGGCTTGTTGGGATGTAAGCTTGTCGATACTCCAATGGAAGCTAGATTGAAGCTTAGAGGAGAAGAGATGGGGCTGAAATCGATAAAAATCAATTTCAGAGGTTGGTTGGGAAACTTATCTACTTATCTTTAACCAGACCAGATATTTTATTCCTTGTTAATGTGATAAGTCAACATATGGCTAATCCTCGAGAAGGACACTCGGAGACTGCTCATCGAATTCTAAGATACCTGAAAGGTACACCATGCCATGGTTTATTCTTCAAGAAAACAGAAGACAAAATAGTTAAAGTTTTTAGAGATTCTAGCTGGGCTAGTGAGGTTACTGAAAGAAAATCAACTAGTGGATATTGCTCCTTTGTTTGGGTGTAACTTAGTGACTTGGAGAAGTAAGAAACAAAATGTGGTTTCTAGAAGTAGTACCGAGGTAGAGTATCGAGAACTAGCTTTAGGAATTTGTGAAGGAATGTAGCTGCTTAGAATATTGGGAGAATTGAAATTGAAGCATGATGTAAAATTAGAAATGTTTAGTGACAACCAATCTGCAATTCAAATTGCAAAAAATCCAGTCCAACGTCATGATCGCACAAAGCATATGGAGATTGATAGAAACTTTATTGCTGAAGAAGTTAACACTAGAATTACAACCTTGACTTACGTCTCTAAAAAGGAACAACTGGCTGATGTGTTTACTAAAGCGCTATCTAAGCAAGTGTTTGATAATTTTTTATTTAAGCTAGGTCTATATAATATATATGACACATCTTGAGGGGGAGTGTTGGATTAAATAACTATTATCTTAGTTTATTTTTAGATAAAGAAAAACTATTATCTTAATCTGAATTTTAGATAAACTCTTAATCTAAAGATAAAGGGATAAGAGATAATGTTTTTTTTAGTTTAAACTCCTAATTGTAAAAGGAGTCTTGTAATCAAGTCTATAAAAGGCTATGCAATGTATTAGTTTAAGATATGAATAAAATACAAATGAAACAGTTTATTCACATGTTTCTACATTTTTTGTGTGAGAAAGAGTCTCATGTTACTAGTGAAAACTTGAATACCCCAAAAGCAATCAACATTGCGAAGATATTTTAACAAGAATTGAGTGTGGAGTTGATGCTTGACTTCATAAATGTGTACCTTATAATTTTCAATGAGAAAGATGTCATCAATGTGAGCAACTATGCAAGTGACAAAGTTGGTTGTCATGTGTTTGAATAAGGAGACATCAACAGAAAAAGTTGAAAATTTAGTAACTCAAAAAAGATTTTGAGTTGAAAGAACCAGGTCCTAGGTTCTTTTCGTAGGACATATAAAGCCTTAGCTAATTTACATACAAGTATACCTTCATTTGCATCCCTTTTCTCAAAACCTAAATATTGACACATAAAGATATTCTCACGTAGATCTCCTTTCAGAAACGCATTGTTGACATCAACCTGATAAACTTTTCATTGGTTCGAGACAACAAGAGAAAGAAGAACATTAATGGTAAGAGATTTGACTACCAGACTGAAGGTATCTATGAAGTCATGGCCAGCCACTTGAGAGTAACCCTTGGCTACAAGTCATGCTTTGTAGCGTTTAATTGTGTCATCAATATCACGTTTGATCTTGAATAGCCATTTGCAACCAATAGGTTTGCAATCTAGGAGTGCTTCAACTAAAGTCCATGTACTATTTGCTTGTAGGGTAATGTATTCCTCCATGACAACAATTCTCCATTTGATATTCTTTAGAGCCTCATATACATTTTTAAGAACATTATCACAATTAAGCAAGTAGATTTTGGGTTTAAAAATCCCATGTGTTCTCTTGGTTACCATACCATGTATGTTGGAATTATTCTGAATAGGTGAAGCTACAATGAAGGTCGTAGGTGCAATAGGCTCAGTAGACACAGGAGAGGTTTCTTCTATTTTTGAAATTATAGGAGTTGTCTAGTGTAGAACAAGCTCTTCAATCGGGTGTGTAACGTCAACTGGTGGCTCTTGTGCACCATTTGTAGAACATTCATCCCATCCTTCAATAGATATTTGAGATGAGAAAGGTATGAGTGTGTATGGTACTGTAGTGGTTTGTGGTACAACTTGCATTGGTTTTTGCTTGAGGGTTGGTGCAAACTTTACCATGAAAGCAAACAACTTTTCACCCAACTTGACATGGTGTGTAACATTTGCTCCCAAAGACTCGAAATAAGTTATAATCTGGCTTTCTCTTCATGATCTTTTCATATGGTGAAACTTTGTCAATTGCCACTGAAGGGAGACGATTGATGATATAAGTGGCACTAAAATCTACTTTGGATCAATAATTCAAGGGAATTAAAGCTTGACCAAGAAGGCATAAGGTTGTCTCAATGATTTGTTTGTATTTGTTCTCAACAACTTCGTTTTGTTGAGAAGTATATGGACATGTAACACGATGTTAAATATCCAACATTTTTACTTGGATGAAAGAGATTAAAATTCACCATCATTGTCTGTTTGTACAACTTTTATAATAGAGAAAAACTAAATTTTTACTAACGCCAAAAACATATCAAATACATAGAATGTTTCACTCTTGTTTTGAAGTAAGTATGTCCTGCAACTTTTGAAGAACATATCAATAAAGGAAATGTAATATCAAAAACCCGAGGAGGCTATGGGTGCAGGACCTCACACATGAATCTCAACAAGCTCAAATGGACTTGAGTAAATTGTGGTGGATAACAGAAATGGTTGTGCATGTGCCATCCCCATTTGACATGCTTGAAACACTACATCTTTGACAAGAGGAATTTCTTTGTGGAATATTGTTTAAAGGATATCAGGTGCTGAATATCCCAGTCATTTGTTCCAAATCCAGTAAAGAAGAGCACTCTTATTGGAAGGAAGAGTAGAAGCTAAAATTGTTTGAAAAATAGGTTGAAAAGGAAAATGATAGAGAGCACCTTCTTGGACCCCTAACAACAACACAGTCCATGTTCTTTTATCCTTCACATAGAACATAGTAGGGTGAAACTCAAGAAACACATCATCATCACTAGTGAATTTAGAAACAGATAATAGATTGCGAGTAACCTAGGGAACTCGTAACATCTTATCAATGATTAACGTTTGGTTGGATGCAAAAATGATAGAGTTGTTTGAGTATGCCCAAAGACCAATCATATCATGATTGTAAGGATACTTTTATTTACCAATTTTAGTGAATAAAGGAATTACCATTGTTTTTTCGATATATGTGTCAACATAAACTAAGAAACAATAAGGTCCATATAATAATATAAGTATTATTATTAAAAGATCCTTAGTCAAGTGTTATTATGGGTATGGACAATGATAATACGCTTAAGACTAACATGTTATTAATTGATGACAATGAGTTGTCATTGACATAGAGATGTCAGAATTAATACATGAATATATTAATAGATAATAATATATTGGATTGACCCGCTGTGAGCATATATCTTGGATTATTATGTGACAGTCATGATATTGCTCATAGTGACAACCATATGTATAATCCTTAGACTTGAGATCATTATTATCTCAATATATATTGTTTTATGTTTTAATGCAATTAAACGTGTCTCGTAATCAGTTACACTATAAAAACTAACATTGAACATATTATAATGTATGTAGTGAGATGTGAATGATCGAGATAGAATTTGTCCTTCCTACATAATAGGAAAATATATCAAAGTCCACTTGATCGAGTGAGACTAGAAATGCATGGCCATGCTTGAATAGGTTGATATGAGATATCACAAATTATTCATAGTAGTCTACTCTAGATATTAAGAAATATTAAAATAGGCTATACAAGTGTGACTATTCCAAGACTTATGCCTATTATAGATAAAAAAGGACAAAAGGATATAATACATTAAGAGAGTTGGTCAAGGACATGACACATTGAATCATGATCTCTTGTAACTTAGATGACAATGTTATATTGCTAGATGTCACTCATTGTTTGTAATATTAGAATTGTTCTAATATTATTACTAATATTACAATGAGCCTACAAGGTCACACCCAATGGTTGAAAAGGAGTAAAAATATATATGTATAAGTAGATTATATTTGATTCTGAATTTAAAACAAAGGATATAATTAAAGTAATTGTATCCCTTTTTAAATTAAAATTAAATATAGATTTCGAAATTTAAGGAATCTTTAGTTATTTCCTATAACAAATTCAGAATAAAACTCTTATACCTAGGGTTACACTTATATAAGGGATCTTTTGGTCTAGCAACCGTATTAGAGAATCCCGAATTTCCAAACCTAAAATCACAAAAAATAGTTTTTTGAGATTTGCTCTCTCAACCGGGTGAACTGAGTAGAGGTCGAGACGATACTCGTGGAGGCTAAAGATTCGGATTGTTAAACGATCGTGACTGTAGCATATCTAGTTGTTGGTTTTTCTGCTTATCAAGGAATGTAATTTAAGTCATCGTATCTCTTCCTCTCGATTTCGGATTAAACGTACATGGATCATTGGAAAGACCGTCGTGATTTTATTCCGCTGCGCCATGGGGTGTGTCGACGGTCCCAACAAGAGTGACCTATATAAGCAATATGAAAAGAAGTATTGTCACCTAAGTGCACCTTACCCGGACCTTTGTAATGGGTGGACAAGGTCATGGTTGCAATGTCCTTGGTACATGGCGTATTGTACCGGAATCAGGGTACCACCAAATGATATTACCTCTAGGTTCAGTGGCTAACAGAGAATTGACTTGAATGGTTTTCTCAACTGGAGCTTTCTCCATGGAACTTGTAAAATCAGAGGTAGGATGTACGGCTCATAGAGCTAAGCAATCTGTTCAATATCCGAGATAGCATTAGCTTATGAAGAAGGAGCAGTAGAAGTTTGTGAAATGGAGATGACACCTTTAAAGGTTTCGTCAAACCATTGCCATCAAGCATCAACTAAGTGTCCATATTTTCCATATAATTGGCATTGAGGTTTGTAGATGATCGACCACGTGATGGGGCGACCACTAGGCCTACGTTGGTAGTGAATCAAATTGATAACAATTGGTGACTCGATGAAATTTGTAAGTCTAGATTCTTTATCCGCAAGGAATGAAACAACTCCATCAAGGGTGTAAGAGACATGGATGATAGTTATGACTGCAATAAAAAGCACGTATTCTGATGGTAGATCATTCAAAATAGTGGCGATGTGTTCCACATCAGAAACCTTGTGACCTGACATAGACAACATATCACAAATCTACTTAATCTTGGTTGTGTATTCATGTATGCGCAATGTGCCCTTGCACATCGAACGGAGTTTGAAGTGAAGATGCACGAATTTGGTGGTGGAGAGCTTTAAATAGAGTCTAGTAAGCATGGTCTATATTTCTACCTAGGATTCAGCTCCAACTAACTATAGGAGGATATCAAAACTCACAGTCGAGAGTAACCAAGAGACTAATGAGTTGTCTTGCTTGATAAACAGAGTGTATGAAGGATTTACAACCCGCTCACTAGATGCTTGATGACCTTCTGCTCTCATAGCAGGATATTGGAATTATCCAAATAAAAATTTATTCTTTTGTTGGAAAAAATCTGGGAGGTAGATTCATCAGTATGGATAGTTGGTGATGCAGAAAGTTCTGAGAGAGCCATAGAAAAAGTGATTAGAAAGAAATAAAAACTGAGAAATGGAGAAAAGGTGGACAAAGGCTGGGAGTGAAGGTCACAAGTAGGGGTAATAATGAGTCGAGTCGAGTCAGAGCCCGGCCAGGATCAGCTCGGGCTCGGGCTCGAGGCTCGGCGAGATCATAATTTTAAGCTCGGGCTTGGCTCGAAAACAATATTATTGGTCTCAACTCATGCTCGAAGCTCATCGGGCTCGGCTCAGGCTCGTCAAGCTCCACTCGGCTCGACTCAAAATAAAACAATTTTGTTATATTTTTCTATAAAAGATAGGACCTCGTTAAAAACCTTTTTCATAACCAACACCGAAAAGAAATTCAATATTGAGAAAGTGGAAATCTTAATTTATTTTAGTTAATTTATTTTTAGTGGATATTTCCTATTTTTATTTTATTTTTTTTATTTTGCTAAAGAGATTATTTTTAGTGTATACGTAACATAAATATAATATAATATAATATAATTATTCCGAGCTTGTTCACGAGTTTTTCGAGTCGAGCTTGGATAGGCTTGGTTGGCTCGTTAAAGTCTCGAGTCCAACCGTGCTTGAGTCGAGCTCAATCGAGCCGAGCTTTGACCGAGTCGAGCCCAAGTAGCTTGCGAGTCGGTCAGGCTCATTATCACCCCTAGTCACAGGTCGATAAGGCGAGTGATACCATATTGAAATAAGATAATAGCTTTGTTGAGAGATAAGTAAAATACTCAAGGATGCTCTCTTCCTTGAGAGAGTGATTCTATTTATACAAGAAATAAACCCTAGCTTCTAGGAAGGTCCAGGCTGGTGCAACCTTCCTAACAAACTCATTGGAACGTTTTGGACGATTTGTATGGGACACAGGACGTTATGCTTAGCTGTGGTGAGAGGTTTTGCTAGGCTGGTGAAGAAGTTGGTTGAGAAATTCACAGCTTCCTGACAAACTAACCCTAACTAAATTATTTAGTTAATCCTAAACTTTAACTTGGTGAAAACAAAAATTCGGCCAACAAAATTAAGACACATCGTCACCCGGTACCTATATTTTCTAATTTAGTATCTATTTTTAGGGAGTGTCCCATAAAATTTTGAAATGTTACCTAAATTGCTCTAATCCAAAAAATAAAACCCTCTCAGCCAACTATCTTAATTTCAGCAACCTTTTCCATATCCAAATGTTATGAGCTTTTGGTTGAATTTGCCAAAAGTCCATATCTTTGATCACATAAGTATGGATCCATGCAATCCAAATGGAACCTTGATGCAACGAGACTGATTTGATAACAAAGTCACATGTCATGTTTTTACTAGTTGACAATTTTATTTATAATTGTTTTGGAAGTGACATATAATATTATGTTAATGATTCAGGTACGAGAAATATCATGCCTTTCACGGAGGTGTAGAGGCAGAGAGAAAGACCAACTACGCTGACATGGTTAGACCAACTTTACTGGAATAATAAGGCTAAGTTTAGGACGTGATTGAATGTGCAAACACTCATATGGTGTTATGTATTCAGGTTAACAAATTCTATGATCTGATTACCAACTTTTACGAGTATTATTGGGGTGAATCTTTCCACTTTGCTCCCAGGTATCCATTATTTCACATTTATATTGTGTCTGCAAATACGGATAGGCATAAAAAATTTCGTAACGACTATGAGCTGTTCATAGTTATCTTTGAATTTAAGGGTATGGTTGTGCCCACTAGCACCCCTAGGTCCATCTCTGTCTCCAAGGTAGAAGATGCAATTTTTTATTCAAGTCACTGCTGGTCATTATCATTGTTTCTACAGATGGAAAGGGGAGTCTCTTAAAGAAAGCATAAAGAGGCACGAACATTTCCTTGCTTTGCAACTTGGCCTAAAGCCTGGACACAAGGTTTTTCCACTTCATTACAACATGAATCAACTCCTGTCTGATTTTTCTGTTTTCTGTTATGTTTGAGTTTAGAGTTAAGCTGTTACTTTTGTTTTAGGTTTTGGACGTTGGATGTGGAATTGGTGGACCACTAAGAGAAATTGCTCGATTCAGGTACATTGTAGTTTGTTTTCAAGGTTTTAGCTTTATGAAGGACTCTAAATTATATTTATATGGTGATTGTTGTAGTTACACATCTATCATTGGGTTAAACAACAATGAATATCAAATAACAAGAGGGAAGGTGAATATCTCTTCATTCTCAAATAGATATGCCACGAATGTTTTCTTCATTTTTTTAAAACTAAAAATGAGATGTTTTACAGGAATTAAACTGTATTGCTGGAGTTGACAAAACTTGTGACTTTGTCAAGGTTAGTAATTTTCTGTTAGGAATCTTTCTAAAAAATCAAGAATATATTGTAGAAATAGGAATAAAATTAAAGGAAGAAGAATAAATTTAAGAGAGGAAGAAAATATCAGAAGGAAAGGATAGTTGAAGAAAATATTAGGAGGAAGAAAATATGCACGAGCCATATAGCCTTATCAGTTGAAGGAACAATTGTTGTTCCTGGAGGTCACGGGTTTGAGCATCATTACTGTCAGTACAGTGATTGAACGATCAATGTCCAATGGTTGAGAGTATATACTCTAGAACAGATACTACTGTGATCACTGTAGTTAAATAGAAAAGAAGGAAATGAAAGTTGTTTCATAACCCATGTAGTTATAACTTTAGGAAACCACCCATGTATTCCCTCAACTTTTTCGACCATAACATTTTCTCATTCAAGTTCACATGATGTATGTTACTGATTTCCTTATGGTTATTGTCTAATGTAGGCTGATTTTATGAGTATGCCGTTTCCTGACAACTCCTTTGATGCAGTCTATGCAATTGAAGCTACATGCCATGCTCCAAATGCAGTATGTTGATTTTAATTTCCTATCACAATCAAGATTCTTGTTTTGATTTCATGTTACACCACTTTATCGACTTGATTGTTATCTATTGTTACAGTATGGATGCTACAAGGAGATTTACAGAGTACTTAAGCCAGGTCAGTGTTTTGCCATGTATGAGTGGTGCATGACGGATGCTTTCGATCCGAATAACGAAGAACATCAGAAAATTAAGGTGGTAATCCGAAAGGGTTGAATATGCTATCAGTTTGCTATGCATCCATGTGTTTTGCTTAATCCAAAGTTTTATTTTTATAGGCCAAAATCGAGATTGGTGATGGTTTACCAGACATCAGGTCGACCAGACAGTGCCTAGAAGCTCTAAAACAGGCTGGTTTTGAAGTAAATTCTTACCTTTGTTTCCACCTTCCATCCATGATCCATCCCTTTTAACCTATTTCATGTTGTTAAACATTCTTGTATCAAATTGTAGGTAATTTGGGAGAAAGATTTTGCTA
The DNA here is from genome assembly GCA_035048815.1 of Abelmoschus esculentus. NCBI lineage: Eukaryota > Viridiplantae > Streptophyta > Magnoliopsida > Malvales > Malvaceae > Abelmoschus > Abelmoschus esculentus. The sequence continues at coordinate 12,617,727 of JAUCBN010000038.1, read as the reverse complement.
CGGACTCTCCTGTCCCATGGTACTTGCCTTTAGACAAAAAACACTTCTCATTCAGTAGCTTCCGCCTGACAGCAGTCGGACGCTTTTTCACTAAAAATATGGTAAAAGTTACCAAGAACCATACATTTCCATTCTGATGATAAGATCTTACCTTTTCCATATCGGTGTGTTTATAGGTCAAGGCTCTAGAATTTGTAGGACTTGCTCCGATGGGGAGTCATAGGGTTCAAGGTTTGCTAAGGAAAGCTGCAGAAGGGTTGATTGAAGGTGGCAAGTATGTTATATAATGATAATCAAACGTTTAAATAATCTAATGTTTTGATAACAGTCTAAAATGGGTGCAAATCGTCTACCTCTTTTTTATGTCTTTATTTATACCTCCACTTCAAATTAGAGATTTAGGGTTTTAGGTTAGGGGTTTTGGTTAGGGTTTAGGTAATTAGAGGTATGGTGTATTATTTTAGTGTAAGGTTTAGGGTTTATGATATAGAAAATAAGGGTGGGGGTTTAAAATTTAATTTTTTAATAAATTTTCAAATCAGGCATAAAATGATACACATAAAAGAGATAAAAGATTTTTACTCGTCTAAAATATTACCTACGTCCAAGCTAAAATGTTATATGTTTTTATAACATTTTTTATTATAGTTAATTCATCGCTTTTAATCTTAAATTAGATTTTTTTTAAAATTTACCAGAATTTTTGTTTGTTTTGCTGATGATGGTTATTCATTTCGGTTTCAGGAAAGAGATATTTACGCCTATGTACTTCTTTTTGTCTCGTAAACCAGCTTAGGGCAGTCAGGATTGCCACAGTGAAGGTTGAAAACTGAATGAATCCAAGTACAAACTTATATGGCTATTTGGTCCTTTATCAATAATGGTTTTAGGTATTCCATGTTTACTAATAATGTTTGTTAGTTATATGTAATAAGGAATAAATAGAATAAAATTAAAGAAATGTGTATAAAAATGGTGTATAATAAAGTTTGGTCCATTGTCTACAATGGTTTTAGGTATTCCATAAATCTCAATTTTTTGTGTCATTAAAAAAAACTCCCTAATCTTAAACGTGAAAATACTGCATAAGATAATATATACAATCTTTTTCATAAAAGCTCACACAAACGAAAAACTAAATAAACTATCGCACAATCAAAGCTAAGAAAGAATCAAACACTATCAAAATGACTTATATACAACACCATAAGCAGCCAAAATCCCATTTTGTACTTCCTCATCTCTATGACAATCATGCTTATCCCATATCAACATATCAAGTATAGGGATAGTTCATAGGTGTATACATATTCTCACCCCCAATTGATTTTCTACACCAACTACGCGCGATCTGATCTGTAATACCCTTTAAATCCCGACTAATGTGCGAAATAGACTGTAACCCCCTCGACTTTGTCTAGACACCACCCAACTCAAACGAGCTACACAGGTAAAACTGAGGTTAATCCGGAGACTCTCCCGATAAACAATCCTATTTTTTTATCTTATCTAAATGCTTTATTAGATCCTACATGTTCATGTAAGGACTAAATTGAATTGAAGCCAAAACTTATTTAAAAACGAGTTTTAATTTGTTCGAACAAGTTTTAGGGACCTAATTGTGATTTTCTAAGAAATTGTGGACAACCTGTGAAATTAAAGTTATCATTCCTTAATTAAGTTTATTACATGCTTAAGTCTCAAATTTCAACTTAAAACAGGTCTACAAGTTATTTAATTGCATGCTCAAAGTTTGGTGACTAAAACGTAAAGTTTTAAACTATTTTTCAGCTTATAACGAACTTAACTAACAAGGGTATCGAAACTCCCAGTCTGTTTCAATACCAAAGTACTCTGACAAAGCAAGTAATAGGACGAGGTTAAGTGTTTTTATCCGCCTTCGATATCTCACTCGATGCCCTGTGTGACAAGCTTGCGTTTCGATACCATTTAATCTGTGAAAATCGGTATCAGAACCAAGACCAAAGCATATCGATACGCCTGCTTATTTTAATACTTTCATTTCGAAACTAATTCATGTGATTTCGATACCTAGACCATTTTTCTAGAAATCGTTCGTATTTTTGCTTAGGTGTCAGAACCCTTTACCCAAAAAGTGCAAAATACTTAGATTTTATTCCTTAGACAGAATCCAAAGCTTAACTAGATGCATACCAGTACCTAAAGGCATAAACCACAACTTACACTATATTTTCTAGATGCATTATCACCTAATTCCACAAGCAAAACTCAAAACACTTGTGCATACTTCATCATTGGAAACATAGCATAACATAACTTTGAAATATCATACATTAAATCTTAAAGTACCTCATTACCTTAAATATATACTAAATATAATATTCAAGCCAAATAACCAAAACGCATAGGTTCACTACAACATTGCCCTCAACTACCTAAGGTTCATAACTAAAAAAAACATACTTGAGCTTAATTAAAATTTAAAATAGTCAAGTTCAAAATCATCAAACCAAACAATGTCTATCCTTCTCTTATGTTTTTGCCTTAAGCTCTCTCTTTCTACATTTAAAGTTCAATTGCTCATACGACCTTCCAGAAACGGTTAAGGAATCAATAGGTGAGACCTCCCTAAATTGTTCTCACTTTCAATTTATTGTAGGTAATTGGATTCGTGGAGAGGAACCTCCTCCTCAATATATTGATCTCAAGCCGGTCTATCAAGTTGATCCTAATGATTCTCTCATGGCATTCCTCATCAACTAGTTCGTCGGACTCAACAACCGCATCGACACCCGCTTCAACATCCTTGAAAGTCAGCTTGGTGCTCTAAATACTCGTGTGACGGATCTTGAAGCTTCATACCTTTCCATGAGTATATCCATTGGAGCCTTTAATGATGAATGACGCAAATCTCGAGCTTCTCATGATGATGATTGATGAGTGCCTAAAAGGCAGTTATTTACTACCATTCTCATGGTACTTTATGCATCTATTATACACCAACTTGAACTGAAATATGGACTCTTTGCACAATATTGGATAATTCCGTCATCACTACTTATAAAGTCAATATTTATAGAGAATGCAGATATTATTACATATTCTGTACATGCAGGAATATCTAGGGCCGAAGCAGCAGTGAAACAGTGTTGAGGCCGAGGCAAGGAACAAAATCGCGGCAGCATCCAGAGTGGCAGCATCAATATTGTAGGCTCAATGAAAGATAAAAATATAAAGAACATTCTGGAAGATGCAGCGCACCAATTGGACCAGGCTAGCGCACTAAAAGCTCAAGTCAAAGACCGAGCGGAAAAATCTTTCTAGAAGGCGGTAAACTTGGAAATATCAGATCCCATGAAAGAAGACTTGTTCCTTACTCCAAGTTAGAGTCTATTTAGGAAAGGTTTGTCCTAGGTTAAGACTATGTATAGCCTAGGTGGCCACATTGTTAAGAGAGTCGATTTTAGAGAAACTCTTCTCCTTAAGAATTATACCTAACGACATTATGTTCTAAATTTCTTAGGGATAGGTGAAGGTTGTAGATATTAGTGAGAGGAGATTGTTTCTTGTTTTTTTGTTCTAATGCAATAATAATATCAAAGTTTGCTTATCGTATTGTCATTCCTTGTTCTTGCATTCAAGCTCGAGAGAAGTTTGTAAGTAATATATTTATCTAGCATTGAGAGGTGAAGATTCACGAAAGGGATAAATACGGTGTTGTAGACACTAACTCGGCCTAGAGATAGGTTAAGAGTTTCAGTAGCTAAAAGAAGTGTTGGATTGGTTGGTGGTTATCGTTGATTTACGCCGAGAGGTATCGTCAAGGATAAGTCATCAACAGCACTATGACTTAGAGATAAGCGGAATTAACTACGGATACTTTGCTGAACTTTGATGTATCTGCCCAAGAGCAAGAGATTGCCGCAGCAGAGAACACTAATGCTGCCAAGACTGTATCTGCAGTACTGTCGAAGCAGTGTTGTGTAATTGCATTAACAAGAAGAAGATCAATTGAATCCTCTAATTTTCGCAACTGGATCCTACCCACTTTCTCTATATCGTTCTCAACCTTTTATTTTGTGTTTTGTTATTTAATTATTTAGTTAATTAAACAAATCCATTTATCTGTGTTTTTACTTTATTTTTCAAGAGTAAGGGAACAAGGGGAGACATATTAAGTATACCAATCCCTGTGGAGACGATACACGATATACTTATCACTTTATCACTTGACGACGTGTACACTTACACTCAATTGCGCTTTTATTGCACGCATCAAGTTTTTGGTGCCGTTGTCGAAGATTGGCAACTAAATTTTGTTTTCTTTATTTTCTTGCTCTTTAACCATTCTTTATCTAACTTTAATTCTAATTATTTTTTATTTTTTTATTAACTTTGATTTACTTGGTATATGACCAGGGCAAATTCAAGTGGTCCATTGTACGAATTGGATCCTGAAATCAAACGCACAGGACACCATCTGAGGCGCAACCTGTTTCAAAGCATGGATGATCCACTAAGAGGACAAATTCCACTTGTTGGACATAATATACTGCCACCAGCAATACCACAACAGCAAATGCCGCAACCATTGTCGAGGCAGCCCACTGTTAGAGACTATCTGGTGGAAGATCTAAATGGACTCAACCCTAGCATAGTCACCCCAGAAATTGAAGCAACTCACTTTGAGCTCAAACTAGTGATGTTCAACATGCTGAACACAATTGGACAGTTTAAAGGGTCTGCTACTGAAGATGCAAGACAACATCTTAAATCTTTAATGGAAGTGTGCAATTCTTTCAAAATCCATGGAGTCCATGAAGATATTTTAAGATTAAAGTTGTTCCCCTATTCAATGAGGGATAGGGCGAAAACTTGGTTGAATGGTATCCCAGCAGGATCCATAGGATCTTGGGATGAACTCTACCGAGAATTCATTACAAGGTTTAATTCGACAAATCTCTATGATCGCATCCGTAATGAAATCACATCATTCCGGCAGGATGAGAATGAACCGATGTATGAGGCATGGGGATGCTATAGAGAATTGTTAAACAAATGCCCACTATATGGTTTTCCCTTGTGGACGCAAGTCTCCATGTTTTATAATGCTACCAATGCCTTCACAAGGATGATGCTAGATGCTTCCGCAAATGGGACACTTTTGGATAGAGCACCCGTAGAGGCCATTGAGATTCTGAACAAACTCGCAAGGAACAATTTCCAATTTCCCACATCAAGGTGAGGAAAAATGAGACATCATGCCATAGCCCATGAATTAGACACATCCAGTTCGGTGGCAGCACAATTGGCTTCTCTGACCAAGATGATTCAGAATATGCAAGCCCAAAGAAATATACATGAGGTTAAGGCAGTTAACTCATCTGGTTACATGCAAGATGAGGAAATCAGCCTATATGTTGGAAATTATAATAGGAACAATCAAATGATGTCCAACAATTACAACCCATCTTGGAAAAGACATCCAAACTTTTCATGGAGTAACCCCAATAATGACTTAAATCCAATTAATCAAGCCCCCGGATTCCCACACCAAAGTCAGAACCTGCCGTAGTAGCACACTCAGCAGTCCATGCCACAACAGCAGGTACAACAGTAATAGTCTCTAAACACATTTGTAGATTCTCTCACGGCTTTCATGACAAAGACTGATACATACATAACAGAGAATAGCCGTTTCATGAAGCGTACTGATGACTTCATGAACCGAACTGAGATGAGACTGCACCAGGAGGTTGTGATCAAGTCTTTAGAAACCCAAGTTGGTCAATTTGCCCAAGGACAAAACACTCGACCACTAGGGGGTTTACCTAGCAACACTGAGGTTGCTAAGGCATTAGGCCACGAGCAATGCAAGGTAATTACGACAAGGAAGTGGCCTATAATTAAAAGATAAAGAAAGGACCTCAACCAATAGAGTCCAACCAGAAAAGCAACATCATGATGACTAAGAAGCTGAGTAGGACCTTACCGAAAGCACTACCATGGCAGCAGAACCAGCAATACCTGAACAACCAGCCGAGGCAGCTGCAGATAAGTTCACCCCAGGTATTAAACTCAATATCCAAGGAAACCTGGAAGACATAAGACCACCACATCCTTTCCCACAGAGGTTAAAAAAGCACAAACAAGACCACCAATTTCAGAAATTCCTAGACATCTTGAAGCAAGTCCATATCAACTTGCCACTAGTTGAGGCTATTGAACAAATGCCCAACTATGCCAAGTTCTTAAAGGACATAGTATCTAAACGACGAATGCTAGGGGAATTTGAAACGGTGGCAGCCACTGATGGTTGCATGGCCATACTGCATAATCGCATGCCACCTAAGCTAAAGGATCCTGGATGCTTTACAATCCCCTGTGCGATTGGGGATGGTTACAAAGGAAAGGCCCTATACGACTTGGGAGCAAGCATCAATCTAATGCCCAAATTAGTTTTTCAAAAACATGGAATAGGATGGGTAAAACCAACAACAGTACTGCTCTAACTTGCGGATCGGTCCTATGTGCACCCCGAAGGCAAAATTAAGGATATTCTGGTTAAGGTCGACAAGTTTATATTTCCTGCCGACTTTCTCGTCCTTGATTGTGAGGCCGACGATAATATATCGATCATATTAGGTCGATCTTTCCTTGCTACTGGATGCACCATCATCGATGTGGAAAATGGCGAGCTAACAATGTGGATAAATGATCAACAAGTCAAGTTGAACGCCTTCCACAATATCACAAATTCAGACGCTCCAGCAGAATGTAAGGCTCTCCATACACCAAATTAGGGCACGAAAACATTCTGCCTGGGCAGCACGCTCGGTAGACTATTCGGTAAGCGAGTAAAGCCCAAAGGAGAAGTCGAATGCATTGAAGGGACTGGCCAACACGTGAAGGAAGATACGAGCCAGAAAGAGATAATCAAATTGGGAGATGCATTCACATGCACTTCACAAGTAACATAATCTCTTCCCTTCTATTTTAGTTATTATATTAGGACTAGTTTATATATTGTGTTATTTTTAGTATTTTATATTTTATATTCAGTATCTTATGTTTTATACGTTGTTATGTTTTGTTTTATGATTTTAAGTTTTGAATAAATAAGCAACAAATGCAGAAAAATTATGTAATAGCAGGAAGTCTGCTGCCACGGCATTGTACTGTGTCAAAGTCGCAGAATTCCTAACAGGCAGAAACAGTGTAACGGCTATTTACCGAGAAATCCGCCGCGACAATAAATGCCTAACGGCTACTTTTTAACAGTCATATTTTTTTACATCCTATATAAGCAGACTCATTGTTGTGCATTATTTACTCTTGCATTCTTGCTACTTTTGCTTTCTTGAACAATCTTGCTCTCACTATCTTTCCAATCTCTTGAAATTTTCAGAACTCTCTCTATTACTCTAGAATTTTTTTCTCAAACCATTCTCCATGAACAATCAATGGCTTCTTACACAAGATTCGCCTTGGCCACTATTGCTGACTAATTCAACCGCTCATTCGTTGCTCGACAATTATGGGAAGAGCAAGAATTTCAACAAACCAATGAGGCATACTTCGGTATTGAATCGTACTTGTTCAACAAGATTCAATATCAAGATTGGGAGGTATTCTGCCTACATCCTCCACCGGTGAATGCCACCATTATGAGAGAATTTTATGCACATGAGCCGAGCAAGGACAACCTCTTTGTCCATTGCCGATGCAAGCCTGTGCAACTTGATGCCAAAGTCATCAATGAATTTTATGGTCTAAGACCCACACGTGATGTTTATGCTGAATTCGTAGACGACATCACCACTCAAGACTATGAATAGAATAAAGACGAGATTTGTTACAGCAACACCTCATGGGAAACCGGTGCCCATAAAGGTTCAGTAACAATGCAGAGTCTAATATCTGAGGCCAAGATGTGGTGTACTTTCATCAAGAGACAACTTATCCCATCCACCCATAACAGCACAGTGGATCACAAAAGACTAGTGCTGATCCAATCTATCATCAAGAAGAGAAGCATCAATATTAGAGAGATCATTCTTCACGAAATTCATGAATGTGGTAAGAAGGAACGTGGACCGCTTTATTTCCCATGTTTAATCTTTGCATTGTGCATTAATGCATGAGTTCTGGTCAAAGATACGGATGAATATACGCCAACTCGGCAGGGATGGACAAGAGACTTCTGCCACCGAGTTATGCAGATCACACATGCAGAACCTGTACAGGCAACACCGCAGCAGTTTACAACCGACTTCACTGCCGGAGGGCAGTATTCAACAGAAGCACCAGCTTCCGCCGAGCCAATTACCGCGGCGGACCCATACCAAGAAATTTTGTAGAGGATGACAACCATGGACCTTCGCCAACAACTCTACATGGAGTTCCAGCACGACTTCAACACATCTCTAGCCAACATGATGATGCAAAGCTTCCCACATTAAGGGGCGCAATTTCCCCGAATTCCCAGCTGACATATTCGTTACTGTCGCCCCTTATACAAAGACAACACCTGCCCCAGGGCCACAACCATTTTTCCAGCCACGACTGCATCAACAGTTTCATGCTGTCGGACCTTTCAGGCCAGCCAAGTCTGCCAGAGTATCATCTACCAATCAAAGGCCATCCAACAGGCGAGCTGTCTTTAACTCTCCCCAAAGGGGACCAATCCCTTTGCCAAGTCCCAGCAGAGATACGTTGTCTCGCGAGATTGACGAATACCACAGTTCATCCCATGAATCAGCAAAATCCACTACCACGGCAGGGGGCGAAACGAAAATCATGGACAGAGAAAATATGGACGAAGTGGAAGAAGGGGATGAAGTTACTGCACCAACGCACCGCATACCGCCCAATCAAGTCCAGCCGCATCGGTAGGCCAAACAATAATAATCACCAACACAAGGATCGCGATGAAAGGCATCAGCAACAAGGCCTAGGAGAATGATCTGTACAAGCAGCTCCTCAGAGTCGTTATAAATGATTTTATTTACTACTTTTGTCTATTTCCTTATTGCAATTGTTGTTTGCCTTATAATTTGAGCATTGAGGACAATGCTCGGTTTGAGTTTGGGGGTATTGTAGGTGCAGAAGCACTACCAAGGCTACCTACTGCTGCGACATTACCAGAAAGGGAGTAAATTTAATTTGAAATTCTCTTTTCTTAAATTACTGTTTGTAATCTTGCAGTGCTCTACATCAGCTTTGCTTTAGTTTACTCATTTAAGGCTATAGAATTTTTTCTCCTTACCATGGCCAAGTTCTGTTTTGAAGGGATAACCATAGGATACTCATGGAATAAAACTTAGAAGCTTGCTTTAGGGTTAGAAAGAAAATAAACACTTTTTGGACTTGTTTGATTTAGGAGTTCTTTTAATAAACTTAGGTGATAAAGACTTAGAACCTTTTGGAAAAATAACTAGAGGTGTCTATCACTGGCTCTAGTTTTGCTCTCCTTCATGCTAGAGGTGCCCGAAACTGGCTCTAGTATACTAAATAGGTGGTTAAAAAAGAAAAAAAAGAAAAAAGAAAACGTATATCTTGAGGTACCCGAAATTAGCTCAAGACTTGTTGTTTTAAGGAGACAACTTTAGTCCAAATTTTATTTGTCTTGAACTTAGAGTTTATCTAAGAAAGCCTTGAATTAAACTTGTCCATCAAACGCACACACTCACCTAGCCTTATAGCTTGTTTCTTGGTAAAAGTCCTTGGGTAAACTAGTGGCTAAAACAGAGAGATAGACATGACCATGGTGGGGAGAATAGATGAAAAAGTAAGACCAAAGGGGAGTAAGGTTGAGCAATTTGATGTTTGGCATTGCTTGAGGACAAGCAATAGTTCGAGTTTGGGGGTATTTGATGAATGCCTAAAAGGCAGTTATTTATTACTCTTCTTATGGTACTTTATGCAACTATTATACACCAACTTGAATCGAATCATGAACTCTTTTCTCAAATATTGGATAATTTCGTCATCACTACTTATAAAGTCAATATTTATAGAGAATGCAGATATTATTACAGATTTTGTACATGCAGGAATATCCAGGGCCGAAGCAGTAATGAAGCAGTATTGAGGCCGAGGTAGGGAACAAAGCCGCGACAGCATCCAGAGTGGCAACATCAATATTGTAGGCGTAATGAAAGATAAAAATATAAAGAACATTCTGGAAGATGCAGCGCACCAATTGGACCAGGCTAGCGCACTAAAAGCCCAAGTCAAAGACCAAGCGGGAAAATCTTTCTAGAAGGCGGCAAACTTGGAAATATCAGATCTCATGAAAGAAGACTTGTTCCTTACTCCAAGTTAGAGTCTATTTAGGAAAGGTTTGCCCTAGGTTAAGACTATATATAGCCTAGCCGGCCACATTGTTAAGAGAGCCGATTTTAGAGAAACCCTTCTCCCTAAGAATTATACCTAACGACATTGTGTTCTAAATTTCTTAGGGATAGGTGAATGTTGTAGATATTAGTGAGAGGAGATTGTTTCTTGTTTCTTTGTTCTAATGCAATAAAAATATCAAAGTTTGCTTATCCTATTGTCATTCCTTGTTCTTGCATTCAAGCTCGAGAGAGAAGTTTGTAAGTAATATATTTATCTAGCATCGAGAGGTGTAAATTTATGAAAGGGATAAGTACGGTATTGTAGACACTAACTCGGACTAGAGATAGGTTAAGAGTTTCAGCAGCTAAAAGAAGTGTTGCATTGGTTGGTGGTTATCGTTGATTTACGCCGAGAGGTATCGTCAAGGACCAGTCATCAACAGCACTCTGACTTAGAGATAAGCGGAGTCAACTACGGACACTTTGCTGAACTTAGATGCATCTGCCCAAGAGCAAGAGATTGTCGCGGCAGAGAACACTAATGCTGCTAGGGCTGTATCTACAGTACTATCGAAGCAGTATTGTGTAATTGCATTAGACAAGAAGAAGACCAATTGAATCCACTAATTAACGCAGCTGGATCCTACCCACTTTCTCTATATCGTTCTCAATCTTTTATTTTATATTTTGTTATTTAATTATTTAGTTAGTTACTCAAATCCACTTATCTATGTTTTTACTTTATTTTTTAGGAGCAAGAGAACAAGAGGAGACATATTAAATATACCAATCACTTTATTACTTGACGACGTATACAATTGTACTCAATTATGCTTTTATTGCACGCATCAATGATGATGACGAGGATGATAGTGGAGAGGAGTAGCTTTGTTAGCTCCTAGGCTAGTTTGCTTTTGGCTCTTGGGATCAACTACATTTTCATTCAATGTCAGACTTTAGGTTTTCAAACTTTTGCACTTTATTATGTTTTGAGTACTATGCTTTGATTTTTATGTTGGATTGTTTTTGAATTTTAACATTATGGATTATGAACTTTATGTTTCATATCTTATTACTTACCTCGTTATAATTATCCCTTTATATATCTTCGATTTTGATCTAACAAAAAGAGGGAGAAGTCTTTAAAACTTAAATATTTAAACTTATGCATATATTAAGGGGGTGTTTTACTTAAATATAACCCCTAAATTCAATCCAATTTCTTAGATTAGACGTTAGGGTTCACATTACGAAAACTTCAATTATAAGTTAGGTTTTAATAAAAATAATATTAAAATTTTTGATAAATTATTAATTATTTAATAATTTAAAGACACTGAAAAATATCAATTATTTAAATCGAGTTCAACCCATAATTCCATAAACATTTAATATTCTGAAATCCGAAATAAAGTCCAGAGTTCTTTATACAGAAAATAATATCCAAATAAAATTTTATAATCTGGAAATTGAAATTGTAAAACATACGATAAAAATAATTTGAGTCAAGATCCTCCAAGTACCGTACGTAGCCTAGGTTAGAGATCGGAAACAGAAAACTTTGGGGGTGTAAGCTTGGGAGCCTATTGTGTCTCTAAGGTGTAGATAATCATAACTACAAAACAGATAAGTATAACACAATACAAAATAACATAATTTCAGAACATAATATCATATTACAAAACAGAACAGACCATGCGATGTAATGAATGTATGAAATGATATGCACCCAACTCCATATAATATCCCGTTTGAGGTTAGTAGTTTGAGGGTCGGTTAGAGAGAATTCGATTCGGATCGAATCGAATTGGATTCTTCGATTCATTAATTCCGAGAAAAAATGAAAATAATAGATTGGTGGGAGAGTTTTGAAAATATTAAAAAAAGTGCTTTAAAATTAAGGAAAATAATATTTGAGTTTTAAATTTATTTAGTTAAGCCTAATTATTACATTGGTGACTAAACTGTAAATTTTGGAAAATTTAAGGGTTAAATTGCATTTTTTGGAAATTTAAAGATTTTAGTGACAAAATTATAATCCTTAGAGGGACATTAACCCAAATTATTTTAATTAAAAATTATCCATCAATTTTGTTTTTAATTTGTTTTTAATTAGTTTTAATAAGAAGTTATTTTCATTTTCTTTTGTAACTTCCCGTTTTCCCATATTTTCTCCTAAACTTTCTCTTCATTTTCTCTCCATTTTATCTCCTTAATTTCTTCAATTACTTGCTAAATTTCTCTCCATTTTTATCAAGATTTATCTCATTTTTCTTCCCATTTCATTCTCTACAAAACCTATTCATCAATTTTGCAAAATCAACATCCATTTTCAAGGAAAATCAAGAGAAGAATTCTCATCTTTTGATGGATCTAATCTCAAAGGTAATTTCTGATTTCTCTTCATTTTCTAAGGTTCTTTATTTGATGTTCCCAAGCATTTGGCTTACACATCATTAATCTAACGTTAATTTCATGTTTTAATTTTAAGATTTTGGTGTTTTTGGAGAATTTTTAAGAAACTAGGTTAGATCTAATTAAAGGTTGTAATTAGAGTGATTTCTAATGAAATTAAACTTACTTTGATGATTATTTGAGTCTTGAATTGATGGCACATTAATTTACTCCTGGAATAATTGAATCAGTGTTGTTTAGAGGTGGTTTTCAGTTGTTTTATGGGCTTTTTTAGGTGTTCTACTTTTTTTGGAGGTATAAAGATGGTTTGGAAGTGTTTTTAGTTCATAATTAAGGTGGTTTAGAGGTTAGATTTATTAGGTTATGGACTGGTGATATTTCGGATGCGTTTCGACTTAGTTTTCGGTTTTTTCGGCTAGGTTTTTGGTAGTTTTGTGGAGGTTTGATGTGGCTGCTGTTTTGAGCATGTTATGATGTGTATATGCTTTGTTTTTAATGTTTTAGAGGAAGTTCAAGAAGTCCCTTAGGTGGCTGGTGCGTTGGCGTTGCCGTTGAAGCATCGACGAAGGCGTGTTTCGCTTGTCGGTGAGTGATTTTGAGTTAAAAGTGTTTCACAATGGTTCGATTCTGTTTTGGGGACTATGAAATAGTGTGAAAAACTTTACATGGTTCAAGAGTAAGTGATCTTAATGTACTTGATTGAATTCCTTGAGTTTCGGTTTCAATTGCATTGGTTTTATGAAAAAAGTTTATAATGATGTTTTAGAGATGCATAGTTTTGATTTTGGAATGGTGCATGCATGTGTTAATTTCTGGAAAATGCATGATTTTGAACGACATTCATGGCTTATGAAAGTATAGAAAGTATTTGATTAAATATATGGTTATTGCCTTACAATTGATAAAGTCGTTGAGCACGATTATTGGTTCATTTGTTGAAATATTGAGAATGCATTATGAGCAGCAAGTTAGCAAGCATAATTGAAATGGTATTGTCTTAGTGACACTAACTTTAGACTCGAATACAAATGACATGTCATTAGGATTGAGTGCACTATAAAGATTATGAAAATAAAGAAAAATGCCTACATGTAACGAGGGTGACTTTGTGTTTAACCGTGCGTGGTAGAGCCGCCTACACGTAGATGACTATGTGTCTAATCGTGCGTGGTAGAACTTGATAAGGGTGACTTTGTATCATGTCAATGGTGACTTTATGTCATGTCAATAGTGACTTTGTTTCATGACGAGACTAAGGGTCTCTACAATGGATCCGCGTATTCGGTGAACTTAAGATTCACAACAAGTGATTACTAGAAAGTCAATATGCATACATGAAATGATTTGGTAACATTGTGTATCATTTAGGAAATGATTTGATAATGCTATGCATGCTCAAGGAAATATTTTGGAATTATGAATATGATCATGTCTTGGTAAAACATATTTGGTTCAAGGAAGGCATTACGAACTATGATTTTACTATGGTTTTAGATTGATGCATTGATGTTCTTGTTAGAGCTTCCTCACTAAGCATGTTTTTCTTAAGCTCTCTTATCATCTTTGTAGAAAATTAGAGACATTTGGGGTTGTATTTTGAGCAAGAGGACCCAAGGGGAAAGCCTACACATATTTGGTATGGTTTGATAAATAAAAGGGACTTGACAATGTGTAAACCAATTTTATAAGAGAATGTGTGTTGTTTAGATAAAGACTTGTAATAAGGCCTCTAATTTTGCTTAGGTTGTTGCTTTATGGATGGTTATATTGGTTTGGTTGAATAATATGTTGATGAACTTCTTAAAGCATGTTTGGCTTAGTACGGTTTATGGTTTTGAATCAAAGTTAGGGAGTATGCCTATAGATGTTATGGTATGTTGATGGTTGTAATTGAATGTTTAAATGACATATTATGATTAGGGAATATGCATTTAGTTGTTAATGATCATTAATTATGTTTTGGTTGGATGCAAGCCACTCAAGATGCCCTAAATATGTTTCGGACACAGGGGGTATCGAACCAGGTATCGATACCCCAAGGAAAAATCTTGGATGGTTCGAACCATGGTTCGATGCAATTACCTCACTAGTCATCTTGGTATCGATACCACTATAGGCAGTATCGATACCCCTGAGCTTTGGTAGGTAATATGGTTATTGCCATGTCACGGTATCGAAACAGACCTATCCTTGTATCGATACTCCTGACTGAAAAGTGAAGTTTAGGTGTTTTAAATTACATGTTAGTCCAGGTTATCTTGCTTGTTCAATTATGGTTGCTATAGACGTTATTTTGAGCTAAATTTTCACATGAACGTATGAAATTAAATAAATTTCAAGTTGGCTAGATTAATTTGGACATTATAATTTGCAATATTTATATTTTGGTTCTCAATTAGTAAAGCATGTAATTGATGATGTTAGAATGCTCCGTTTGATTTGAAATTTACCGTGGGTGATACTTGCATGCTTAATTGAACTTTGATAGAATGAATTTCTACGGGTCAAGTCAACAAGTCAACAGGATGGGTCGGTCAACGGTTGACTCAGGTTGGCTACGTTGGTCTGACTCGGTTCGGCTTGGTCGGTTTGTCTCAGATGGTTTGGGTTTGACTCAATTTGGGACCGGTTTGGACTGGCCGGCTCTAGGCCACCATCCAAGGCGGCCGAAAATCGCCCTAGGCAACGCGTGGAGGCCATGCATGCCCTTAATCGGCCAAAAAAGCTCCTCTAGGTCGGAAAAACTCCAGATTCCAGATTCAACACCAAAAAGTTTACTAAATCAAGCCCCAAACCCAAAAATCATGTCAAAAGCTTACCAAACTTACCAAACCCGAAACAACTCTGACAAAAGACTGATCGGCGATGAACGGAAGCGTTGGTAAGGAGGTTTTGTTCGCCCTTCGACGGGGAGCACAACGAGGCTGGTGACGCACAGGAACGAAGTCGATCTGTGGTTAGATTTAACTAAAATCCGGTCGAATTTCTCTCTAGGTCGAACGAAGCTTTGAGCCTTGATTGCCTGTGATGGTGGCAACCGTTAGGCGCATTTGGTGAGGGGTTTTGTTCGGGAAGCAACGACGAGCAGGTGACGGAGGCAGTGATGGTCACGGTCAGCTGGTGATGGAGATCGAGTCTCGGTCAAGGAAGGGTTTAAGGGAGAAAATGAAAGGTTCGAGTATGGGGGAAAATTCTAGATCTAATGGGATAGGTTTTCCAATATGGATATAATATCATACTTATAAAATTATTATTTTATTTTACCAAATCTGATACAGGATAAAAGTAGTCTGAGAGAATTTAAGACATAAGAACTTGATAGATCAAGTAGCCTAGTATCTAGGCTAACAACCCTTAAGTTGTAGGGTCAACTCCCTATAATCGCACATTCCTTGTTTTCATTTTATTTTTATTTTAAAAGTGTTACACTACATCTACCACCAACACCCAAAGCAAAAGACCTACCCTAGCCTCTACTCCCGATAAGAGTTTATACTGCAGCCTAAGACTGACTCAAATATATGTAGACGGAGGTGAAATCCACAACGGAAACAAGTTTCATTCTTTTGTTTACACTCACTAGAATGTCACTTCATGCAAAAAAAAAATATTGTAGCAACCCTCGGGTACTAATAGAACTATTCATATTCATCTCTTTCCCTCTTCTTGCACTGGTTTCCCTAACAATATTGAACATTTATAGTCGATTATCTTCTTCCTCAATTTGTACCTTGAGATCCCTGTTAAATTTTTAATTTTTGTTATGCTTAATTGTTCTAGCTCATCGGGTGATCTCCTTTTACTCTTTATCTTGATGCAAAGCAACGCCAATATTAATCAGTACTCAAAGTCCTCTAAAAATGACTCACATTTTTACTTCTCTGTAGCATCTAAACCCGAAACATACTATAGAAGTCACAAAAACTTTATCTTATAGTCGTTAACAGTCATGTCATTTTTTTATAATGTCATGAAATCCTCCCGATATTTTGCTAGATATTTTGGTCCTACATAGCGATCTTTGAAAGCTTACTGAAAAAGTTTTCCAAGAGATCTGACTAGTAGAAACAACTCTCTTCTCTGCCTCGTACCAGTTTTGGGCTTCCCTCTAAAGTAAAGATATAATTGCTCTTAATTTCTTATCAGCCGGATAATCTATCTCAATAAACAAACGCTAAAGTTTCTTCAACCAGTATTCAGTATCTGTTGGGTTAGTACTCGTCTTATCATCGAACATAGTCATTCCAATAGCTAAGAACTCGGTGGAAATAACTTTCCTAAGACCCTCTGATTGACGGAGATAATGGAGCAGCTCTCTCTAAACAATAAAAGAATCCAAGACCACTGTCTAACTATCCCTAGAGGTATACGGACCCTCACTCTGAGTAGGTTGAACATATTCAACTTGTTGTACTTCAGTCTAAATTTTACGTTGCTCTTCCCCTCCGATATTATGTATCTTATATTGATCATGAGGCAGATCCACAAGAAATTGGACATCACTCTCTGAAATAGTGGTACAAACTCAGTCACAATCTCTCTCGGTCGCTAGTTTAGAGCTCCTATGTGGTGTCATAGTAGTATGTATAAAATAATAAGAATCCTAAGTTAGAGTTAGTACTTAGAATCCTAAAAATTTAACTAAATTTTTTAGATTAAAACTTAGCGATCACGTCGAAAAATCTTGCCCCTTAGTTATATATCTTAGGGTTCAATCAGCGAGGTGTGTATCACTTTGTCTCTGACCATTTCTAGCACATTCATAATTTAATATACTTTTTGGTTTTTATTGTATTTGTTGATTTTGACAGGACCAATTTGATACCATAGATTTGTCTGATAATGAGATAGTTAAGCTGGAGAACTTCTCTTATCTTAAGCGCTTGGTTACCTTACTTATAAACAACAACCGAGTTACGCTTATCAATCCAAATATTGGAGGTAAGCTTTGAATCAACACTTGGATTTCCCTAGAACTGCAGCTTGTGGCCGTTGCCTATTTTAATGTTGTTTCTTTGTGGGAAGAGACTTATGAGGTAAGTGTATTATGTCGTTGTTGATTATTGGTCTTATGTGCACTATGCTTTTAATCTTACATGTATATTTCCATTTCTTTGTAGGGAGATAGTTAGAGTCTTCATGTACCCCAACAAAATTTAAGGTAATATTGATTTCCAAGTTTATGATCTTTCTTAATTAATTTCTCGATTCATTTTGATTTGCATTTAGTGACTTATGTACGACAAATGTAATTGGTTGTTTGTTGTAAAAGTTTAAGACCCCAACATTAACATTTAACCATATCCTATTTCTCAAGCCCTCCGTAGATTCTCAAGTTTTGTTTAAGTTAAACAATTAATATAAACATGGAAAGAGAACAAGAATTGTCATTAATCTTAGAACCTTGTTGAAATGTGTATTACATTACATAGATACAAATTTTTAAAAAAAAAATTAATTTCATATATCCCGGTACTTGCCCCTACAATTTTAAGCATATGTCTTTCAATTTTAAGCATTTGTTGCAAGGTTTGATGTTAGATTTGATTTTGTGGAACTGTCAATAATGTAACAGTGACCTGTGGAAGTCTGTGGAATTGGCATTGTTATTTGTTGTATTATAGATTTTAATTGTTTGGAAAAACTCCTATAAAGAGGGAGTATGGAAGTCTTGTGTAAATCTGCAGGTTCTGCTTTGAGGTCCTAAGAATGGCCGTGAGGCTGTGAAGCACTTTGGACCAGCTCCGGGTGTGCCACAAAGCCACACCAAGCCCTATGTGCGGTCGTGAGGCTCTCTCGGTTTTGTATTTGTGTTGTCTCATTTATTAAGGTCGATTTCTTCAAACTTGTGTCTCATTTGATTTAAGAATTCACTGCACTTAAACTTACATCAACTTACCATCACAAAATATTCTGCCAAATATCGTACCCTTTGTTGTATCAATTATACTTGGTGATTTTTGTTTTTCTTAAATTGTTTTATACCGTACCCTTTATTTTTGTATTTCATACTTTGTAAATTGAGCTAGCCGTACTTGACTTATCAATAAGGTAAGGTTCTAAATTTTTTTTGTAAAGTTAATTATGCCATGGTCCTTGCAAAATTAAGATTTCAGTTATTGACAAAGTAATCTTGGATGTTTGTGTTGTTATATATTCCTCCTACGTGATTAATCAACTAATCTACAAGTCAAGATCTGAGCATTTTTTTATGATTGGGTTGCTAAGGTTGTGTTGTTATATATTCCTCCAACGTGATTAATCAACTAATCTACAAGTCAAGATCTGAGCATTTTTTTATGATTGGGTTGCTAAGGACCCATCTAGCAAAGCCATCAACGTACTCGAGCAGCAGATTAAGGTGGTCTGGAGCCATATTACAGCATTATCATTTATAATTTGTCCTCATTTCCTTATACTATAGTGTTTTTTTAGGATATTTTGATCTTAAGTATTTTATGTATGTAGTGATATATATGGATTCTTGAAAATACATTGAATTATGGTCTTGAGAGAGTTTGATCAATTGGATGTATAAAAGGTTCTCGGATATTTTGATTATTTTTTATTTTATTTTTTAAAGAAAAATATTATTAGTGGCGTTTGTCAAGAAAAACGTCGTTAAAGAATGAGTTATTTGCTACGTATGAAAAAATAAACGCCACTAAAGAACAGGTAATCTGCGGCGTTTTGAAACAAAAACGCCACTACAGAAAATGTTTTCTGCGGTGTTTGAAAACACAGACGCGCTATAGGTCTTAACATTTTGTGACGTTTTCTGATAAAAAATGTCGAAATTGTTTGCAGCGTTGGTTTCAACGAGGCTTCTTGCGGCGCTTTTGTAAACGCCGGAAAAGTTATTATTGACGCTAAAAAACGTCACTATAAAACTAAAAAAAAATACCATTAAAGATTTATTTTGGTGTAGTGATAGAATCACTATTAAGTGAACTTAGGATATAGCTTAGTTCAACATCAGTCATCTGGTGTGACAATACCAGTGCGATAGCACATTTAGTAAATCCGACCCACATACAAAACTCAAATATTTATCTGGATTTAAGTTTTATAAGAGAAAAAGTTATATTTCAAATCAAGTATGTTCTAATAGTGAACCAGATAACAGATGTTTTTATTAAATACTTATCTGCATCATTCTTCATTTGTGTTCGAAAATAACTCAGAAAAGTATTTTCTACGAGAGGGACAAAACCTTTGTCTGATGTTCTCATCTCTGTTTGCAGAAATCATGTGTCTATTATTACCAAATATAATGATTTGTATTTGATTCAATAAAAGTTTAAAAGTTTCTATAATAAGGAGAAAATAGAAACTATGTGAATAGCTATGATCAAGGATAGTTATTAGTCTGTGAAGAATCTGTTAAGCAGTGAACAAGGTTTTCAAATTTGTATATATACCATTCATTATATCATAATAAGATTAAAAAATATGATAGGCAAAAATAAAAAAAAAAACAATTCTAAAATTAATATCGTTATCGACTAAGAAATAAGTCGAAAAAATTTTAAAACACTAAGTATCTAATTAAACTTTATTCAACATGGAAGCAAAACCTCGTTGGAAAAGTAGCAAAACTCTTCTGCCTCATGTATGCCTTCTTTCAAAATTTATTAAAAAATTAAATTTTTAATCCTAACCATTATTTTTTATATCTTAAACCCTAAACCTTATATCAAAAAAATATATCCTATCCCTAATTTCCTGTACCCTAATTAAAACCCTAAACTAAAACCTTAAACCTTTAATTTGAAGTGTAAGCATAAATAAAGATATAAGAATAAGTAGACGATTTGCATCCCAAGGAGTTATTCATAAAGTGTGAAAGGAATTAGAGAAGCAGAAGATGGGGGGTGGGGGGAACAACGTAAACCCAAAGTTCCCAACCAACATCATTAAAAGTTGTGCCTTAGATTGTCTTAAAGAAACAAGAACACATGACGTTGACACCCAACATTTGTCTCTACAAATTAAACCAAACCAAACCGAGAAACTTCTAAGGGAGCCATCATGCTGAGAAGACTAACGTCAATCAGACCTGATAAACCGATTGGTTCAGAGGCACAGCCCAATGATAGGAAACTTTAGAAAAAAGCATTTGGGAGCATCATACGATTTTCAAAGTAGCAGGCTTTGGACAATACAAGAAGAGTAGGTATAATAATCTAAATGGGAGGGAAAGAATCGGTAGGGTTGGGGTTTGGGACATCACAGGGACAAATCAGAATTTTACAAGTCCTCCCACTATATACAAACTTATGCTATTTTATGGGTTGTGTTTGGTTCGAAAAAAAATTATTAATGAAGGGAATAATCTATTTTAGAATCACGTAGCCATATTTGATTTAGATACATTCCTGAGTAAGGGTGATAATACATTTCTTACGGTAGCGTTTTTTTAAGTGTTTCTTAAAAATGTTATTCCCTTGTATTTGTTAGGTATTAGACAATTCCTTACGGCTAGACCCTATTATTTCCTTCAAGCCAAATTACCTATGTATGTAAATCCTATTGAAATTATGGTTAAAATTCATAATAATTTTTATTTTTTAAACTCAACTTTATACTATAATTTTTCATAAATATAATATTTATAAAAATTATTTAAAAATATAAAATTTTAATATTAATTATATTTCCTCAACCAAACACTGTCAATTTACATTTTTATCAAAAAAACCAAAGCAATCTAATATTCCCAATAATATATCAGGTAATGATATATTTCAGTAATCTTATTCCTAAAGGTAATCATCTTTTTCGTGAACCAAACGCACCCTAACATGTGTTTGAATTTTTTTGATATAATAATAATTTAGGTCTATGTAAATTTATATTTTATATAATTAGATCTTACAAATTTATATTTTAAATTTAAATATTTAATAAAATAGTTTGGCTCCTTCTGATGTTTAATTCTAATACGTGTTTGAAAGGGAAGATCAGATACAGAGCACCCTTTCGTTTGAACCAGTCTTTGTAGCGATCGTGTGTTTGAAAGGGATGCCATAGCATAGCACTTTCGTGTTTGCAGCAACATATTTCAAACCAGATTGTAAGCAAACGCATGGAACACGAACAGAGTGACTCAAACTAAAGGATAAATTCTTAGGGACTTAACATAGTAAAAGTTTTAAATATAATATCGATAAAATTGAATAAAAATTTGATTTAATTTAATTTGTGAGTGTCAATTTATCATTGTAACCCAGTTTTATTTTCTGATTCAAGTTTAAAGAAAAGTCATTTAATATCATATATATTTTAAAATTTTTATGTTTTATTTAAAAAAAATTAAAATATATCTTTTTAAAATTAAAATATGTAATTCAAATCAAACAAAAACACAATTATGTAATAGAAATAAACCATATAAAAAGAAAATAAAAAGATTACAAAAACAAAGAAAAACCAATAAACGTTTCTGAAAAACTTATACCGAGGCCTGTGCTATCACAGTGTCCTTAAAACAGATTCGTTCCCTCCCAGAGCTGAAGTTTCTATAGAACGTTTGTCTCCCAGGATACAACGGTAGACTGCATCAAAGAGAGCAACGCAACTTTTAACTGCAACGGCGAACTTCACAGAAACAGAACACTATCAAGAATTTGGCTAGAGGATGTTTTGTTTTTATTGTGTTAAGATAGAAGCAAGGGATCTCCTTTTATAATGTTCAGGCAGGGGACATGTTTAATTACAGAATTAATCTGTAATTAACAATTTCTGAAGAGTTACAACTCTCAGAATTCAAAATGGTATTTAACAGAAAATTAATCCAAACAAAATGGAGGTTACAACCAGAAGGGTCTGCAACTCCATAAAAGGTGGTTTAATTTTATAATATCTATTGAAAAAACTAAGTCAAAAAGTAGAAAAAAAAATCTATCACTTCAAAAGCCCAAAGGCCCCAAGGCTAAGGCCTATCTTTGACTTTTATAAAAGTTAACCAATGTCTAGCCCAAACCTTTGACTTATTTCAAATAATAATACGAGGAGCTTTTACATATAAAGCTTTCCAAATCTATGTTCCCAACAAGTTCGGGATATTCTACTTTTTATCTTATTTTTTCAACATCATGGGTGTAACATTGAGCAACAATTTCTCATTCACCCATTGAACATTTTGAGCATATAAATATACAAAGTTAATCTACTCTTGTTGTAGAGTAATAATATACTTAGTCCCAATTAATTTGAGTAATGGAACCCTCTCAAATTTAAGCTTAAATGTCCATGTACCATACCATTTTTCCAACAAAATATATCCTTTCTCTTAGAGTTTTTCCCTTCCTTCAGGTAGAACTAGAAGTAGTCTTTGTCAAAAAAAAAATAATTTAAAGAATTTACACCATTTATCATTTATTTGATTTTAATTATAAAATTCAACTTAATCTAAACTCGAAAAAATCAATTAACTTCACTAAAAACACTTAACTCGATTGGATAGGCATGAAAATCGTTTTATAGTCGAATTAAACTTTGGTATTTTAGGTTTGGTTTGACAAAATCACTTGAATGGATTTGTGTTGCTTTCAAACTCCACTATAAAAATATGCATACATAAAATCATGATCTGAAGAAATGTTCTCATAATTCATCAAAATAACATGCTTACTCAAAAGTCACGCTAACTATTGATTCTATGTATTTATTTATCCTCATATAATAATAATAATAATAATAATAATAATAATAATAATAATAATAACATGCTTACTTCTACTCATATAATATTTATTGTGATTCTTCACTTTTTTATCATTAAATTGATAAATCTTATTAGATAAAATCATAAATAACAGGATAAATCGAAATCATATAATAATTTTTTCATGTTCAAATAAATGATTTTTCCTAAATTTATGATTGGGTGGAATTACAATTTTGATTTTCATTTTGTTTAATTATTTCTGGAGCATGGGGATATTTTTCATATTAGTTTTTTATTATCTCGATTTTTCCTTTGAAGGATACTGAATGTTAAAAGGGTTCAATTTCACATCTCGTGTTAAAAATAAGTTAATCGAGTTAAACTTAATTCATATGTTTAAAATTAGGTATATAAATGAATTAAATTCAAATAAATAAAGTAATGTTTGTGTTTGTTTATTTAACTTTAAAACTGTCTATGTTCATTTAAAATTTTAATATCATGTCCGTGTTCAATTATTTATCTTTGAAGGTGTTCATGTTCGTTCATTTGGTGTTTGTAAATTTGTTTGTTTATATGTTTGTGAACATATTTGTTTAACGTTTGCAAATATGTTTGTTTAACATTCACAAATACGTTTGTTGAAGAAATTGGTAAAATTATGTCACTAGTCCTAAACTCCTTAAGCTTTAAAAAATAATAAAAGATAAATAAATGAATCAATAAACGAGTTTATTTATAAATATAAACGAATCAAATATATATTTATTTATATCCGTATATTTATTAAGTGAATATAAAAATTTATAATTATTTATTTTAATTTGATAAATAAACCTAAACAAACATTAGATATTATATAAATAATTCACCAAAAGTTCATTGAATGTTATGTTCATTTATACTTCTATTTAAAGTACCTGTAGACGTCGTTATTGTAATAACAAAACAAATCCTGTGTGTTTGCGCTATCAAATCTGTTTGGAAATGCTCTCAAGTCTTAATCAGATCCGGACATACAAAGATGGAGTCAGGATCAAATAATGAGAGGGACAAAAGTCTATTAAGCCTTTAAATCTAAAAATTGGGAGGGACAAAGACCTTATTTTATTGCTATTTAAATTTAAGAAGAACCTTAAATATAATTATACCAAAAAAATTTAAGAAGGACAAGAGCACTCCTACGTACAAAATGGCTCCGTCCCTGCGGACATACCTATTCTAGATATAGATGATTGCTTCGGCTTACTGTCTTTTTAACCTTGGTTGACAGCATGTTTACACTACTTTGGATTCCCAGTAATGTTTGGTTCTTTTATATATATAGATGGAGAAATTATATTATAAGGTATTCTTGTAATATTATTTATGAGATTAATTGAAAATATTTATTTTATTAATTTTTATTTTATTATTTTTACTGTAACATCATCGACCTGAATGTCACAGTGGGTCTCTGATCCAAGACCCGTATTTTAAAATTTCGTTTCAAAAGCCTAAATAATAGGTTCAAATCCAAAACCATAATAAGTTCATAAATTTCAAATCGTGATAAAGTCAATAAATCCAAAAGTAAAGGAGTTCCAAAATATTATAACGTTTAAAAGCATCCGACTCAAACCAAATTAAAACAAGAGTTACAATTACATATAGAGTCCAATAAGTACATAGCCCAATACATCTAGTAAAAGTACTCTGACAACAAGTCGATGTTGAAACCAGCCACGATGGTGCTCCTCCGGTCCTCGTCGCCACCTAACATACGTACAAAAACACATCCCGAAAATGTTAAGCTACAGAAGTTCAGTGGGTACTCTACCACTCGACCCACATTGCACATATCATAAATAAGCATATGTAACATGAATGGTGACATGACATGAGTACAATGACGCTACAATATTCGCCTAAACACAAGATATCATGCATGCATATTATCAGCACACAACATATGCATATAAAGAGAAGTCCACACAACATCTTATAGTCCATATATCACATATATAAGTAGTGCGACCCGCAACCACTACGCATCGGGATAATAAACTACGAGCAGGGCCAACGTCCACTAAGTATCGGGATCTCATCGACTAGGATGAGGCTCGCATCCACTAAGCATCGGAATCCTACATCCATGCTTGGAATGGTCTATCAAGCATCTTCGAACTAGCCTGCGTCCACTAAGTATCAGGATCATACGTCTAGAAAGTCTTCGAGTGTTACAACACATGATCATATATATACATTATAGGATGTCCGGACCCACCTTATAATATTATAACAATAGGTAACCCATCAACACTAAGCAAGGTCCCTAGTATACCATACCACAAATTTATACTACAAATACCTTTATTGGTTTTCAACACCATTCAATTATCCATAAATTACCAAGTGATTAACCAATTATCTTATAAACGGGGTTAAAATGCTAGTTACTCAGTTTTAGTATTTATTTTACACCTTAAGAGACCCTTAGGATCCTTTACCTTGAATTATAAACCCCCAAATGAAAGTGTTAATTTTTGGATAGCTTATCTAGCAAGTACCGATACACCTACATGGGGTATCGGTACGCCCCCTAGTATCGGTACGCCTCTTATGCGTATCGATAAACTAAGCTAAATAGCTTCGAATAGACCAAGATGAAACCTACCCATATCGATACGGTCTTACACTGTACCGATACTAAATCAAACAGGTACGGATGCACCTATTTAGTGTATCGATCCGCCCTTTTATGCTAAACCCAATGTAATAGTTGTATCGATACTGTAACCCACAAATTTAACCTAATTTCTTAAATTAAAACTTAGGGTTTACGCAAGTAAAACTTATTTTACAAGTTAGGTTTAAATGATTAAAATACAATTTTTTATTAATTTTAAATTCAAATAAATTATAAAGTCGGTATGAATAATACTGAAAACTTAACATTTATATAACTGAAGGTTCAACCCAAGATTTTAATAAACTTAAACAGTTTTGAAAATCGATTAAATGTCCAAAGTCCGTAATTCATTATAGAAATACTGAATATCCGAAATAAAAGTTATTAAACTGAAGTCTGTATATCATACTTAAAATATCTGAAATCGGGATCCTCCAAGTACCGAAGCCTAAGTCTGAGTATCTGTAACAGAAACTATAGGGGTGTAAGCTTGGGAGCTTAGTGTGTCTCTAATGTGCACATAAATACATTTACAGTACAGAAAACATAACATAGAACAGAATAACATAATTTCAGAACATAATATCATATCATAAAACGAAACAGAACATGTAATGTAATGTATGTATGATATGATATGCACCCAAACAACGAACACCATCAAAAGAGAAGGTTCTCCCGAACCACTCTAACTCTGTCATACCAATAGAAGTGGAAACTCGACCCGTAGGTGAATCCACTGAACAGAAGTGGTACCTTAACCCGTAGGTGGAGACACTGAACAAAAATGATACTCGACCCAAAGGTGGAGCCACTAATCAGAAATGATACTCACCATTAGGTGATATCATTGAACTTCCCCATACACATTAACCAACCGATGCAATGACATGAACAGTTACCAGAGTCTGAATGCTTGCTTGAAAACTAGCATAAGGCATGCATAATAATTTCAGAAATAGCAGAATCAGAGTTTTCATAATTTCCAAAACAAATGTAACTCAGTACATAATAATGTTCATCTAAAATTCAGAGATAATAGAAGCATTGCAATCAATATATATAATTTCATAGAGACCACCGAATTTACACACAAAAGTAATATAGAATATCAGGAAAGACATACCTGAAGCAGATCACTTAACGTCGATATTGACGTCTACTAGGCTCAGTCCTAGTACTAGGTCTAGTAGACGTAGAACGTGCGTGTCCTGAAGTCTGGTAGTGGATGTAAGACTTGGTTTAGAAGTTCAAACCACTATAAATCCTTGTGTTCATTGTCTATTTTCATTGCTTCCACAACTAACAGCCAAATTATCACTTCTCCAACACTTGATAAGGTTTAATCGGTTGTGAATTGAGCTACATCAAGCCTAACAATTGGTATCAAAGCGAGGCTCAATCGAGGAGGATTAACATCTTATTGAGAAGATCCGATGAGCTCGACCAATTTATGATCAACCGACAATCCATAGCTCAATCCATTGACAAGTCATCATTCTTTGACGGGTCCAATTACTCCAAATGGAAGATAAGGATAAAATATTTCATCAACGCAAGAGACTACAAGCTTTGGGATATATTGGAAGACGGACCATTTGTGCCAAAAGGAACTAAGATGGAATGGAGTATGGAAGATCACAAGAAGATGATGCTTAATGGTAAGGCTTTGTACATTCTCGTTTGTGCATTTTATCCAACCATCTATGAGAAGATCTCTTCTTGTGAGAGTGACAAGGAAGTTTGGAACAAGCTCGAAGTTACATATGATGGTACTAATGAAGTAAATGAAACCAAGATTGAACTTCTCAACCAAGAGTATGAGAACTTCAAGATGAATCCGAAAGAGGACAATACAAAGATATTTGATCTATTCTCCACCATCACCAATGGACTTAGAGGATATGAAGAGATCATTCCGGAGGAAAAGCTTGTTCGTAAGCTCATCTATTCCCTTCCCGAGTCATGGGACTCAAAAAGGACCGCCATCATTGAAGAAAAGAATCTCAAAAATCTCAAGCTTGATGAACTCATGAGGTCACTCCTTAAGCATCAAATTATGATGAAAGAAAGATAACATGAGAAGAAGGAAGAGATTAGATCGATGGGGAAGAAGAAAATTCAAGATCTTGGTGTAAATGTCAACATTATTGCTCTCAAGACCTCCAAGTGTATTCATTTTGAAGAATCAAGTGAGGAGGATAGTGAAAAAGATGAAGAGCTTGCCCAACTCTTCATGGACTTTGATCGAATCGTGAGGAACAAAAGTAAGAAATTCTCAAAGCACGAATCAAAGAAGAAGATGAAGGACTCCCACAAGTCTACCATAAAGGGATCATCTTCAAAGCAAACATATATGGCTACTTGGAGTGACGGGGACTCCACCGAAAATAAAGAAATCAACCTATGCTTGATGGCCCTCAATGATGTGGAGGTAACTTCTAACTCATCTATTTCAAATTCATATATTCTTGATGAGTTACAAGAAGTCTATGATAAATTGGCTTTTGAATTTAAAATTTTATTTTCTAAAAACAAAATGATAATTTCAAAGCTTAAAATAGGAAATGATTTGCTTTCAAAAATCAATTTTGAAATTGAAGCAAGATTAAAAGAATTTGTGCTTAAAGTTTTTAATTTGAAAAACGTGCTTCAAAATATGGAAAAAAAAGATCATCAAATAACTTTAAATGATCTTAAGAAAAAAAGATTTGATTTTCAAAGAGCTTAAAAAGAAAAATAATGTAGGAAAGTCAAATTTTTACATGAGATAATCTAGTGCCCCATAGATTTATTGATGAAAAATGTTTTAGAAGTGTTTAGGTCCCAAAAGGACTAATCACTTCAACTAAAAAGGATGAAATTGAAAAACGAATTCCTAAGGGGACTAAAATTTATGCTTCTAATGATAAAGGATCCAAAGCAATTTGGATATCAAAAGTTTATTAATTGTTTCATTTTAGGCGTGATGGTGGTATGAGCAACAAAGTGCAAGATTAAAGGGGAGCCTTTTGTTCTATAAAAAAACTATTTGTATTTGATTTTAAAATAATTGACATTTTTAAAACTCTCCTATGTTATGAGCTTTGAAGATTTTTAAACTTATTTTGAACCATTTTTGATATAACAAAAAGATGAAGAATATTTTAAAAAATTGATTTTGATATAACACATCTGTTGAGATATTAATTTTGATATAATAATTGAAAAATATTTTGTACTAGTTTGAAAAGAATTTAAAAATGGTTACTACGTTCAAACAACTTAAAAATAAGTTTGAAAAGTTTTTAAGAGTTTTTAGAATTATTTAAAATGTTTTAAAATAGCCAAATTTGTGTTTTTAATTGAAAGTTTCGAAACCTTCCTTTAAGATTTCGAAACCTCTCAGGCAGAATGACCTTTTTCTTGAAACCTTAGCAAATGTTTAAAGGTTTCAAAACCTGGGTCCTGTAACAACTATATTTTTGTAAGGTTTTGAAACCTCTAGTAAAGGTTTCGAAACCTCTATGCAGGTGAAAATTTAATGTTCAACTTTATGACTTCACAACGGCTCCAAAACATCTTCAATGGCTATAAATGGCTAGGTTATGATTTGGGATGATAAAAAGAAGTCTCAAGCATCAAGAGAAGACTAATGCTTCATTGTCAACAACAATATGATCAAGAAATTGTATTAGAGCTTAATTCTCATCTTTTGGATAGACAACACTTGTGAGATTAATGTTTATGTATGCTCAAGTGTCTTAGGATTGGGTGAGAGCTTAGTTGTAAATAATTAGCCTTATTAGAAGGATTCAAATCTGCTTAGAATTCTCTTTGTGAGTGAATTCCCAAAGTTTGATTGTGAACTTTGGATGCTTGATTAAGGTTGTGAATCAAGGTTGTAAGGTTATTGCTTTGTTCCTCAAAAGGTTGAATTCTTAGTGAATTGTGAAAATCTTTAGTGAGAAGCTAAGATAGTGGATGTAGGACTTGGGTTAAAAGTCTGAACCACTATAAATCTTTGTGTTCATTATCTATTTTCATTTCTTCCACAACTAACACCCAAATTGTCACTTCTTCAACACTTGACAAGGTTTAATCGGTTGTGAATCAAGCTACATCAAGCCTAACAACATCAATAAACTTATAAACTGCCCGCAAACTTTTTATCACTAGGCTCTCATCCCTCACATCCACCACGTGAGCTAAGAAATCCTCATAACCCTATTGGATTAACCGCTGAGCTAACAAGGCCGACAACATATTCGGTAAACACGTGTTTCTCTCACCTCTCATAACAAGTTTATACCCATCAGCCACACGAACATCAAACTCTTAGATCTACACCCAAACTTGCGTCATGTTTGAATATCCTATCTATTCCTAGGATTGCATCGAACACTTACTTATAAACGACGATTGATCGGTTCCCTTGCACAAGGGGAGTAAACTGGTCCCTTAATGTGTCAATATTGGTCTCACCCATATACTTCTTCTATACATACTTACATTCTTAAGCAAACAAACAAGGACACACCATCAAATTTTTAGCATTTAAGCAAGTACAACTTCGACTCATAGGCATATACTTATCTGAATCCTATATATCATACTAGACTCTCTCTAGGACTTCCTATAATCGACTAAACCTAAGCTCTGATACCACTAAATGAAACATCATTGACCCAGATTCCATATTTGTCCTCCGACCTAAAACCCGTATTTCAAAATTTTATTTCAAAAGCCCAAATAACAGGCTCAAATCTAAAACCATAATAAGTCCATAAATTTTAAATCATGATAAAGTCAAAAAAAATCCAAAAGTAATGGAGCTTCAAAATATAACAACGTTTAAAAGCTTTCAACTAAAACCAAATTAAAATGAGAGTTACAATTATATATAGAATCCTACAAGTATATAGCCCAATACATCTAGTAAAGTACTCTTACAACAAGTTGATGTTGAAACCAACCACGATGGTTCTCCTTTGTTCCTCGTCGCCACCTAACCTACCCGATAACACTGAGCTACAGAAGCTCAGTGGGTACTATACCACACGACCCACATCACACATATCATCAATAAGTATGTGTAACATGAATGGTGACATGACATGAGTATAATGTCGCTACCATATACGCCTAAACAGAGGATATCATACATGATATTCTCAGCACACAACATATGCATATCAAGAGAAGCCCATACAACATCTCATAGTCCATATATATCATATATATAAGTAGTGTGCCCGCAACCATAAAGCATCGGGATCATACACTATGAGCAAGGTCTGCGTCCACTAAGCATCAGGGTCTCATACTCTAGGATGAGGCCCACGACCATTAAGCATTGAAATCCTACATCCATGCTTGGAATAGTTTATCAAGTATCTTAGAACTAACCTGCGCCCACTAAGCATCGGGATCTTAAGTTTGAAAAGTCTTCGAGTGTTGCAACACTTGAACATATATATACATATAGGGTGTCTAAATCCACCTCATAATATTATAACAATAGGTAACCCATCAGCACTAAATAAGGACACTAGTATATCATACCACATATTTATACCACTAATACTTTTATTGGTTTTCAACATCATTCAATTATCCACCAATTACCAAGTGATTAATCAATTATCTCATAAATGGAATTAAAGCAAGTTCCTTAGTTTAATATTAATTTTATACCTCAACAGACCCTTAGGACCCTTTACCTTGAATTATAGAACCATCGAACAAAAGTGTTAATATTTTTGATAGATTATCCAGCAAGTACTAATACGCTTAGATGGGGTAACGATACTCCCCCTAGTATCGATATGCCTCCTTTATGCATCGATACGATAAGCTAAACAGTTTCGAATAGACCAAGATGAAACCTACCCGTATCGATATGGTCCTACCTTGTATCAATACTGAACCAAATAGGTACCGATACACCTATTTGGTGTATCGATACACCCTTTTATGCTAAACCCAATATAACGGTAGTATCAATACACCCTTGTGTACCAATAACCAAAAGCGTTTATGGAATTTGAATTAAGGTGTACCGATACACGGCCTAACGTACCGATATGCCCCTTATATTTCATCTTACCCTCTACTCTAGCGTATCGATATAGAACAACCCCGTATCGATACTCCTTCTCAAAAAAGCAGGTCTAGGTAGGAATTCACCAAAATTCTTTGCTCCACCAACATGGTTGATTCCCCCTTCATTCCGACACGTTATCGGGATGATTCTAACTATCCTTATGACCATTTTATAATAATTTATTATTCAAGCACAAAACCACCATTAAAGGGTTCTCAAGCAACCAAAGCAATTCAACCAAGGCAGTCATACACGCAACCAACCTATTTCTATGAAATGCATGATGTTAGGGGCTTGGAGGAGTATCAACCTTAACAAAAACCAGCTACAAATACATTCTTCCTTGTCTTCAAGCTTTTTGCTTTTCAAAGCTCTTATAAGGCTCTCCAACTTGTTTCTCTACAAAAAGGGTGCCAAACCAACAATTAGATACAAAGGGGAAGCTTCTCAAAACTTAAAGACACTTAGAAAACTGAGATTGAAGCTCCAAAAACTCCCTTCTCATTCTTCCCTCAAACCACACTCTTAAACCTCATTTCCTACCAAACCAATACATTTTCACCTTATTTTGTAGGTCACTTGTTGCTCTTAAACTTTCACTCCACACCCGAAACGAGATTCCTAACATAACTCTCAAAGATCAAGACTTTAACATTCTTTTTTCTCTTACAACATAGGGGAGGAAGAAGGAAAGAAAAGAGAAAAAGAGTGATTTGACCCTCTACCGAAAACATAAACCCTCTCTTCTTAAATTCATCCACATTATGCAATTACCAAAAAGCCCCCGACTTAAACTCTCAAAGCTCAACAACAACTCAAAGCCCAAAAGATCAAGACCCAAAACTGCCCTAAAACTCAAACCCGAGGCCCAAACGTCGAAGCTCAACACTTCGGGTTAACCCGACACTCAAATCCGAATCTGGGTCGTGACATTTACCGATGAATCTTTATTCGGTAAAAAATATTTTTAAATTTAATTTACAGTAAATATTAGTAAAAAGATCACTTAATAAAAAATAAGATAAAAATTAATAAAATAAATATATTTAATTGGTTGGTCTTTTGAATGACATGACGAAAATGATTCATAATACAATTTTTCATATCGATGATATACGACTTTAAATATCAAAGAATTTAATTATAAAAAAGATATTGCATTAAAATATCTAATATCATCCATTTGTATAATATTTATTTGAACACATTGACGATTCATCTCTAATTAAGCATTTCATAACTATATTTTCCACGTCCAAACACATGAAAATATTTGTATGTTATATCTAAACTCCTAAGCTCAAAATAGAGCCCACTTGGATTATGGAAAAAATATATATAACAAAATCTTTGATCTTTTTATCATTAATTCATCCATTATAATGTTTATGTTGTAATAGTTACGTGTCTTAGTGTCATTGGACCACCTATTTATATAATATTGTTTTTCCTCGTTAATTAGATGAACGGTAATATTGCTTCCTCCGTTGCAATAAATCTGCATATGTTGACTTATGTTATAAGTAAAATTTGACTCGAATTAAAAAAATAAATAATAATAATAATAATTGAATTATATATTATAATAATAATAATAAATGATTTAAATTAAAATTATTTAGTACTGTAACATTGAAATACTTGTAATTAAATTTAAATAAAAATTTAAACAATTTTACTCGACTCTACTCCATTTAAATTTCATAAACTTAAACATCATGTAGCTTCTTTGCTAGCCAGTTATAGTTTCAACTAATATAAATAATTTATATCGTCTATTTTTTATCATTATTTTAACGTGTAAATCGTTAAAAAATCATTTTTTTTATGATCAGTTTGAAAGTTACCCTCTATTTATATGGATAATCATGTACGCACATCTTATGCGATCAATGTAAAGAATAGTGGTAACATCATTTAGTGGCGTCGGCGACCGGCCGGGGACTTCCTTGTCCCTTCCTCTTACTTTTCTTATGGAACATGGAGTAACCTGTAATGGAAGAAATGTTTGTGGGAGTTCCTTGAAGTAGAAAGACCTGGACTAGCCGTTTGATTCTATTCGGATTTCTTTTACTTGTCGCTTTTCGATTGTTACTTTATATATATGGAATAGGATCTAGTTATACATTATAAAAAAATAATTTTTATATATTTTTTGAGTTATTGGATGAGTGAAATGTATGGTTGAGACTAAAATCAAATTATGTAAAATTTATCGTTTGAAAATAAAATAAAGAGTTAATCTTAATCATCCATTTTATTATTCCAACGATCTAAAAGATATATAGAACTTTGAGTTTTACGTTTCATGTAAATAGATTATATATATATAATAAAACATTGTTATTCATATTTGTCTCCGATATTTTAAGATTCTGAGTGAAAATTTAAAAATGAATCTTCTAAAATAAAAATATATTCTATTACTTTAAATAATTCATTTGATATTTTATTAACAAAACTTGAAAATTTGTTTAAGTTATAAAGTAAAAGACGGAGCTTGACTGGCATGGCTGAAAGCAAAGTTGAATAGAGAATCGAAAGAAATCAATGAAAGGGGAAAGCAATTAGGGTTGGAATCTGAAGAATTGGGGGAAATGGATGAATTAGGAATTGAAATAGAACGACCTCGTATTGATAATTTTGGATTAGCATTGGATCGGGAAATTGAAACTGAACCGGGTCAAGGAGCCAAACCGGGAGAAAACATTAAACCAAAGCCAAGTTTTAATTTTGTTATTGTGTAATGGTTGATGCCAAGTGTGCCAAATGGAGAGTGATATGTGTACAAAAATAACTAACTAGTACCCTATTTCTACAGGGGAAATGAGTTGTAAATATCATGCTTTTGGTATTGAATCGAATGAAAATTTCTTCTTCCTCAACCTATCTCTGTCATTTTTCTTAAACCCTTTCTTCCAAAGGTAGTCGACCACTACAATTAGTATTAGATTTCAGCAATGATCCACCTTTAATTTGAAAAAATTAAAACGATCTCAGTAGATGGCAGATTCAGCAGACCTGCCTGCGATCCAAAAACAACTTGATGATATGAAAGTAAGCCAGTCACATTGAATCTCGTTTGGACCAGTTCGAGTCTACAATGGAAAGCACTCAGACTGACCTCCGCACCCTCATCGACTTGGTGCAACGAGTAGCCGAACGTGGATACCCTGATACTTCTAAGAAACCCCAACCTCCCTCAGCTCCTGCAACAGCTCACCGTGAAGGTAAACATCCAGTCCATCTGACAGTAATAGATGACAAGGAATGCTATACCATGAAACTTGATGAGCCTGGGTTATTGTCTTCTCAACCCCAAGGTACTCCCTGTCCTCGGGAGAATCTTAAGTTGGCCCTCATTGGTCTGATAAGGGTGACTTCCCTTCTTCAAGACCTTTCTACTACTGAACCTCATACCTCTACACAGCAATGGCAAACCTTTAAGTTTAAACCCAAGATGGACCTCCAGTTCTTTGATGGAGAAAATCTAAGAGGTTGGCTTTGCAAATGTGAGAAATACTTTCTCCTTTTTGATGTTCCTCCTGAGCAACAGTTGGAGTTAGCAACAATGTACCTCTCGGGTAACTTGGTTCGATGGGTATATTATGTAGAAACATAAAGCTACCTGACAGGACTTTACTGCAGATTTATGCCATAGGTTTGCCTCCAGAAACATCACTGATACAATAGAAGAATTCAATAAAATAATTCAGAAGACTTCTGTCGAAGACTATCATGAAAGATTTGATGAACTTAAGCCTTACATGCTCCAGCATAACCCTTCCCTCGATGAAAGTTACTTTGTCTCGAGTTTTGTGAGTGGCTTGAAGGAAGACATATGATTTTGAGCTAAAATTCTTCAATCAAATACTGTTTCAGAAGCTAGTCGACAAACAAAACTTTATAAGATGGCAATGAAAGTAGATGCAAGAAGATCAAAGTATTCTCCTAAGACTCCCACTTACTCTCCTCAACTTCCTACAAAACCTTCTATATCTGCCATACTAAATGTCAAACCTATTCCACCACCTAACCACAATCCTAAACAATCTCTCCTAGAGTTCAGAAGAGCTAATAACCTTTGCTTCTGATGTGATGAAAAATTCAATCCTAGTCACCAATGCAAATTGAAGCAACTTAATTCAATGGAGAAGGAAATCCACTAGAAAATTTAGAGGAGTCGACACTAGTTCCTCTCGAACATCTTGCTACTTCTGGTGAAGAGGATTTGGAGATTTCTATTCATGGCCTCACGCGTAATGTGAGCCATCACACTCTCCGAATTCAAGGAACCATAAAGGGTAAACCTTTGAATATATTAGTTGACTCAGGTAGTACCCATAGCTTTGTCGCAGCAGCTTGAGCTAAAGAAGGATTAGAAGTCTTATCTACTATTCCTTTAGCCATCATAGTGGCCAATAGTGAGAAATTGTACAGTTTGGCTACAAGTAAAAAACTCAGTTGGAAGATGCAGGGGCACATTTTCGAACATGATTTTAGGGTCTTACAAATGGGAGGCACAGATATGGTCCTTGGAGTTGATTGGACGACGAAATTCAGTCCAATTATAATGGATTTCAACTCTATGACTATATCCTTTACTAAGGAGGGTAAGCAGATCCAGGTTTATAATGGCAGGCAACCACACCCTTTCAAGGAAAATTCTGGTGCTAAATTACAGAAATTCACTGTCAAGAACACTGAGTTCTTAGGGGAAATCTAC
Organism: Abelmoschus esculentus; assembly: GCA_035048815.1. Lineage (NCBI taxonomy): Eukaryota > Viridiplantae > Streptophyta > Magnoliopsida > Malvales > Malvaceae > Abelmoschus > Abelmoschus esculentus. The sequence continues at coordinate 12,580,836 of JAUCBN010000038.1, read as the reverse complement.
GTCTTGGAATCTGTTGCAATGAAGGTACAAATTCCTCCTGCTTTGACGAGCTTTTATCTACCTATGATTCTGTTTTTGCTGAGACTCAAGAATTACCACCTTTAAGGTATCATGATCAGGCCATTGTCCTTCATCCCAACTTCAAACCCGTAAACCTACGACCTTATCGTTTTCTTCACTATCAAAAGGCTAAAGTGGAGAAACAATTTTCAGAGATGTTAGCCTCTTCCATAATTCAAACGAGTAAGAGCCCATTTGCTTCCTCATGCTTACCTGTGAAGAAAAAAGATGGTTCTTGAAGATTTTGTGTTGACTATAGGAAACTAAATGCTATGACTGTGAAGAATAAGTTTCCAATTTCTATTGTAGAAGACTTATTGGATGAGTTACAAGGGGCTCAATTTTTTTCAAAAATCGATCTTCGCTCAGCCTATTGGCAGATTAGAATCAAGCCCGAGGACATTCTCAAGACTGTATTTCGAACTCATCAGGGCCACGATGAGTTCAAAGTTATGCCCTTTGGCTTAACAAATACACCTGCTACATTCCAGGCACTTATAAATATTTATTTGCTCCTGCCTTAAGTAAATTTGTTCTTGTTTTTTTATGATATACTAATTTACAGCAGGACTTGGAAGGATCATTTATGGCATTTGGAGTATGTTTTACAACTTCTTAAACAACACCAAGGAAGAGTAAATGTTTCTTTGGTCAACCTAAGGTGGAGTACTTGGGGCATATGATCTCTGAAGGAGTAGCAACAGATTCTTCCAAAATCCAAGCTATGCAGGAGTGGCCTTTACCTACTAATTTGAAGTCTCTAAGGGGTTTTTTAGGCCTTACGGGATACTACAGAAAATTTGTAAGGCATTATGGTGAAATCTCTAAACCTTTGACTTCTATGTTAAAGAAAGATTCTTTTTTTGGACTTCTAAAGCAAAGACAGCTTTTGAAACTTTAAAGGTTGCCATGTACTCAGCTCTTGTGCTAGCTTTAGCTGATTTCACTAAGACTTTTTGTTTTGAAACAGATTCGAGCTCCAAGGGTATTGGGGCTGTGTTATCCCAAGATGGTCGACCTATAACCTATCTCGGCAAGCCCTTGTGTCCTAGAAATGCTACACTTCCTACTTATGAACGAGAATACTTAGCAATTTTAATGGCCATTGCTAAGTAGCGCTACTACTTGGAGGGAGGACCTTTTATGATTAAAACTGATCACGAACCTTTAAAATATCTACTGGAGCAGAAACTTACAACAGAAATACAAAAGAGGGGTCTGACTAAGCTTCTTGGGTTGGATACTATTCAATTTTTGAAGGGGCAAGAGTAACTTGGTTGCATATGCATTATCTCACAAGGAGGAATTTCAGCAAGACCTATTTCAACTACAAGCTACAACAATTATACCCACCTAGGTATTGGACATTGAGGACAGTTACAAGGATGACACTTTAGCAACAGAGAAGATCACAACATTATCAATTCAGCCTATTGCTGTGCAAAATTAGACATTCACAGGGGGAATTTTGAGGTACAAGGAGAAGATTTATGTGGGCAGTACAGGAACACTAAGGAAGCAGCTCCTCACTACCCTTCATGACTCTCCTCATGGTGGTCATTTTGTCATTCAGGCTACTTATTATAGAATGAAGCTCTATTTTTATTGGCCTGGGTTAAAATCAGAGGTCAAATCTTATGTTCGACAGTGTGACACTTTCCAACGTACAAAGTCTGAACATGTTGCTACCCCTGGTCTTTTACAACCTATTCCAATACCTCAGTGCCCTTGGGAGGTAATATCGATGGATTTTGTGGAAGGATTACCTTGCTCTTCTAAGTTCAATTGCATCTTAGTAGTTATTGATAAATTCACTAAGTATGCACACTTTCTGCCCCTTGCTCACCCTTACAAAGTTACTGATGTAGCTAGGTCCTATTTGGATCAAGTATATCGCCTACATGGATCCCCTAAAGTGGTTATTTCTGATAGGGATCGAATTTTTACAATTTTTTTGAAAGAATTATTTAAACTGTTGGGTACTATCACTCATTTCACTACGACTTATCACCTAGAGTCTGATGGATAGACTGAGTGACTCAACCAATGTTTAGAGTAGTACCTTCGCAGCCTTTGCTTCTTGAAGCCTAATGCTTGAGCTAAATTACTTCCCCAAGCCGAATTGTGGTATAACACCAACCACCACACTGAGTTGGGTATGAGCCCTTTTCAAGCTCTTTACGGCTATCCTCCCCAAGAGTTATCCCCTGCTGTGGACTCTCGAGTCTAGAATGTTCAACAATTAATGATAGAAAGAACTCAACTCAACGAGCTCTTGAAAGAGAACCTCTCTAAAGCACAATTGAGGATGAAACAATATGCTGATAAACACAAAAGCGAACATACCTTTGAAGTGGGCGATTTGGTGTTTTTATGCCTTCAACCCTATCGCTAGTCGTCGGTTACCATTCGGAGAAATCTTAAGCTTTTTGTACGCTATTTTGGCCCTTACGAAGTCCTCAAATGAATTGGAATAGTCTCCTATAAGCTGCAACTACCATCACTCTCCTATTCACTCAGTGTTTCATGTCAGTATGTTAAAGAAGAACATAGGGAATTTGATGGTTACCTCTCTCAACCCCCTTGAAATGGCTAATGATGGCACTCTGAAAGTTTACCCCGCCCTTTTTCTTGACAAACGAATGGTCAAGAAGAACAACCAAACCATCACTAAGTTGCTCTTCCAATGGACGAATCTTGGTCTGGCCGATGCTACCTGGGAGGACTACACAATATTGAAAGCTCAGTTTTTGGATTTTGATCCTTGGGGACAAGGATCTTCTGCAGTAGGGGGTATTGTCTTGGTTGAAGCAAAGGAGAACAGAGAATCGAAAGGAATCGATGAAAGAGGAAAGCAATTAGGGTTGGAATCTAAAGAATTGGGAAAAATGGATGAATTGGAATTGAAATGGAACGACCTCGTATTGATAATTTTGGATTAGAACTGGACCGAGAAGTTGGAACCGAACCGGGTCAAGGAGCCAAACCGGGAGAAAACACTAAACCAAAGCCAAGTTTTAATTTTGCTATTGTGTAATGGCTGATGCCAAGTGTGCCAAATTGAGAGTGACATATGTACAAAAATAACTAACTAGTACCCTATTTCTACAGGGGAAATGAGTTGTAAATGTCATGCTTTTGGTATTGAATCGAATGGAAATTTCTTCTTCCTCAACCTATCTCTGTATTTTTTCCTTAAACCCTTTCTTCCAAAGGTAGTCGACCACTACATTGACCATACGCTAATGTTGCTCCCCATCCAAGATGTTCTATTGCCAACAAATATAGAGAGAAATTATTTTACACTGTAAAATTTTTAACTTTTACTTCTCTTTTTAACTGTTGAACGAACGAGAGTAAATAAATTAAAGAGATCAATAGTAATATATAAAGAGAATTTTAAAAGAAAAAATAAGAAAATAATATTACTTGTTTTTATTTCTAAAGTGGAAGACCCTGAATTCATTTTACAATTTTGACCGATTAATTAATGCATTGTGTTATATAAGGTGATTGTGAAACTTCTGGTTGTCGTTTGAAGCTTTTTTATCTAATAGGGTTTCCCCATCACAAGCTAGCTTTGTCTCTGAACGTTAAATTATTGATAACATTATTGTTACTCAAAAATTCATGCATTCATTGGCTAATAAAAATCGGATGAAGGCATGGATGGCAATCAAAATAGATTTAGAAAAGACGTAGGATCATTTTGATTGGGATTTTATAGGGGAAATTTTGAGTTCAATAGGTATTTTAGTTAAACTTATTAAATTTATTATGACATGTGTTAGATCTGTAACAACTAAAGTTATTTGGAATAGAAAATTATCTGTGGAATTTAAAAACACAACGGGAGATTCGATAAGGTAATCCTTTATCGTCATATATTTTTATCTTATGCATGAAGCATCTTTCTCAAATTATTGAACAACAAGTGAGTAAAAGGGATTGAAAACCTATTAAAATTGGAAGTAAAGGCCCAACTCTCTATCATTTATTTTTTGTCGATGAATTTATATTTTATTTGTTGAAGCTAATATGAGCCAATTAAGGACAATAAAAAAAAAGCTATGGAGGTTTTTTGTGTAGCTTCTGGTCATAAGGTGAGTATAGCTAAGACCCAAATTTATTTTTTTAGGAATTGTCCTAGTCATATCAGATCAAATGTTGCACCTATTTTTGAGTTTGAAGAAGTTGCAGATATAGGAAGATACCTTGGAGTTCCCCTGTTACATTCAAGACTCACTAATACTATCTATGCTTGTCTTCTTGAACGGATAAACCTTCGACTTTTAGAGTGGGCTGCAAAAATATTATCACTAGAGGTCGTATAACTCTTACTAAAGTTGTTTTACAGTCTATTCCAATTTATACAATGCAATTAACATGAGTGTCGAAAGGTGTGTGTGAAGCTATGAAAAAATTGATTCGTAGATTTGTGTGGGGTTTTGATTTAGACGTAGTATTTGTCGTTGTACAATATTATAGGTTGAATTGTGGGTAGCGGTTGATGTTCTGTCTCAAGCTTACAGTATTGGGTGTCGAAAAGTTATTCTAGAGATTGATAATATTGAGATAGTTCAAATTTTGACGCATAAAATACGAGGATTGGATGACATATCCTTGGTGAATGATGCTCATGATTTATTAACTCGACTTTGATTAGTAGAAATTAAAAAGATTGATCTGTGTGCAAACAAGATAGGTGATTGGTTAGCTGCTTCATGTTGAGAGAGACCGATAACGTTGACTGTTTTTGAGGAGCCACCGAAGGATTTAATTAAACTTATCCGGAATGAGGATGATTTTAACAATTAGCTCCCTGCTTTGTTGTTTGCTATATAAAAATAATAATATTACTCGTCCATTTACTCTCATTCATTGTCCAAAAATATAGAATTAAATCAATTTTATACGATGAAAGTAGATTATAACTCAAATATGATAAATAAATAAATCAAGTAAATAAAAAACTAACCTAAATCTTAGTGTTAGGAAGTTTTATAAAATATAAGTTTAAAAATCATGGTTACTCAAATTAAGCAAATTTTAGTTTTTATTTACTTTATAATTAATTGTATTTCTTTTATAATAGTAAAAAACACTTTTAAAAACTTATTAATAATTATTTACTTGAAAAGCATATTTTAAAATATTTATAAAAAATATTAAAATTTATTAAATAAAATTTTTAAAATATAAAATAAAACATTTTTAAAATTTGAAAATAAATAATTTAAACATATTGTATAAAGAATTAAACTGTACACCAGAATAATCGGATAACAACGAAATGGCAAATAATGAATTTAGGAAGGGATATACGACTTAGGAATAAACCGACATTACTTTAAAGAAAATTTTATGACGAATGTCGAACCTCGCAGAATTTTATTAATGTTAAATATTATTAAACACTAATAAATTAATAATAAAGATAAAAAAATCTTAAAAATTCAACCAATAATTATAAATTACTTAAAATAAAAATTAAATTAAATTAATTATACATTAAGTTTTTAAAATTTTTAATTTTTATTAATCAATTTAATAGTGTTTAATTGTGTTCGCATTGGTGACGGTTGAATACTCATGTGATAGATTCGTCATCCTTCAAATCATATACGACACATCAATTGTAATAACGTATAGATTATTTAAATATTTATCAATGAGGTTTATTTTATATATTTTTATTAAAATTGTGAGAATATAAATTTTGTTCGCATGTTGTCTTAACTAATGATTCTAGTTTTCTTTATCTTCACTAGTGGTTAATATGTCAGATAAATTAGAATAATTTTATAAATTATGATAATATTTAAATTATATTTGCTATTTTGACTTACACCCATATGTTGTGTATTAAAAATGTGTTTAATTCGCGAAATATAAGATTATTTTTGAAAATATGATATAAAATATAAAATTAATTTGGCGTATCACAAAAAAATGTTTAAGTTATTTTATTTCGTTAATATGACCAAAAATATAAGATCATAATGTTCTGATTAAATATAAGATTAGTTAAAAGTAGTTTTTATTGAATTCTTTTTATTTTTTAATAAAATAATTAGTCTTATTAAAAAGGGAAAATATCTGAAATTATATAAGAGCTTATATCTATCGTCTTAAATTATACATATAATTTAGATATTTTTTTATAACATTGATACTAACCACTTCAGATCATATAAGGGATTATATATATATCATAAAGGTTAAAAATTTAATCAAAAGACTCGAACAAAAAAATATAAATCAATCTAGTACTGCATCAACAAACGAAACACCAAAAATGATTAAGTTATTGAAAGAACATTGAGAACCACAAATCAAAACCGAATATCGTGAGAAGCTATCCACGAACATATAAAGTGTTTCAAATTAAACTTGAGGGTCTAAAACAGGAAAGATCAACTTTATTACAAATAAGCATCATCTTGATCAGTGGTTGCGTCATCAAATCTAATCTAAAAAAATATAAACTAAAAAAATATCAAATGATCGAAAAAGGATACAAAAACATATAAAAAGTAAAAAGATAAACATGCTAAAAATATAGAAAAATATATTATAAAAAATATTCTTATTAAAAATTAAAAATAAAATATAATAAATTATTTATATTAAAAATAAATAGTTAAAAAATTTATGGTGTTGCATGGAATAACAAGTCGAGTCGATTCAAGTTTGCTCGAACTTAATTTAAGTTTGGGTAGGTTTGGTTCGACTGAAAAATTATATTATTGAGCTCAGTTTAGGTTCGAAGCTTATCGAACTTGAAATTTTAGAATTGTCCTCTAACTAAATAGTTTGAGCTCGACTTGAGTTCAACTTGTTGCTTTCTTCAAATTGTTTTTAAATATTTTTTGAAACTTTAAAAAATAATATGTGAAAACCTATTTAAGAAAAGATAATATTTATTTTTAAAATCCGCAAGTAATCATAGTATATTTTTATATTATATAAGTCCCAAAAAGAATATTTAAAGTATTTAATCATGATAACAAGTTAAGAACACTAAAACAAATATATTATATATTTATTTCAAGCATGTTCATGAAATTTTTGAGCCGAGTTTAGGTCATACCAACTTCACTTGTGAAAGTCTTGAGTAGAGCTCTCTCGAGCTTAGCTTTAACTAAGTTTTAGTTAAACTAAACCTGAATAACTTGCGAGCCGATTAAACTCATTATTAGCCTATTAAATTATCTTTATTATGTATTAAAAAACGAGCTTGGTTCATCTTTTATTTTTTAGTATCAATTTTCATATAATTATAATAAATTAGTATGTTTATTATTTTAAAATTTTATACATTACTAAATAAATATATGATGTTGAAATAAATTTATAAACCATAATCATACTAATCCAACCATAATTATAATTAAATTAATTAATACTAAAGATGAATTGATCGATTGTTGTGATTAGTCTACTTTAAATTTTGTATTTTTTTTATTATAATCATGTTGCAGTTATTTTTTATTTAGTAAAATTAAATATTGTTTTTATAATATTTTAGATATATCGGCGATGAATGATAAATACGAAATAAAGAAAGATAGCGATCGTAAATAAAATAAAAAAAATACTAAAATTTTCGTAAAGAACTCAAAAAAAAAAAATCACAAACAGAAAATAAGGACTTTCACTTTAATGAAAAATAAAATATTACAACTTGTTTGCAACTATTGTTAATTTAGAGTTTTTCTTAATGTCTCATATTGTGTCAATTTTAAAATTCTAATTCTCAATATCTATTTATAGAAAATATGTGATTCATTTACAAAAATAAATTTTTATATCGATTAAAAGTAAGTTTTTTATTTTAAACTAAATTAAAAAAAAATCACAACAACAATAGTTTTTAATTAAAAAATATTATCAATTAACACCGTAATCTTATATCCAATTTAAAATTAACAGACGCATTAGAATTGCTTTTATTTCGGTTTGAATTATTTTAATTTGAGTCAGATTAATACTGATAGGGGACAAAAGAGTCATTCATGTCGGTTTCAATTCGAGTCATCTTAATCCGAGTTAGATTAGTATGGTTCACCTTTAATTCGGGTTTATAATGATTTGATTAGGATACCAGTTTGGGTCACATTGGGCAGATTGGTTTTGGGTTAAGTCAATAAGAGATCAGTTGATCTCAAGCAATTTTTCAAGTTAAGTCAATTTTTTACACCCTTATAAGACTTTATAAAATCAATCTATTTAACTTTTTAATGAAATATACGGCAATTCGTATCTCATCCTGCTTTATTTATTTTAATATCTTTTTATTTTGAATCCATTTTGATTTAAATGCTAAGTGGTACTACGAAAGAGTATCACGTATTTCTACCGAATCATCATTTAATTTTAAGGATTATTTTACAAGAAGAAAGCAAAATATATGAAATATATTAAACATTTATAAACTTTAAGTACCACAATGAAAGATTTGACAAAAATAAAGGGTATTTGTATCATTATCCCAAAAATATAGGGTGGAAATGCCTATATATAACCTGGCTCCCGCTATTTCTGTTTCAGAATCTCTCGCTAACAGTCTTAACACAACTCAAACACAGATAAAACACACACTCCAGTGCTCTCTCTCTCTCTCCGAATGGATTCCACTTCTCGCTCCGCCGTCATCATCATCGGCGCTGGCATCTCTGGTTGGTAACATTAATCAATCTAACAAAATACTGCATTTTAATGTTTTTAAACGAACAAGTACATATGATCACATGTTATGAGTTAATAATTTGAAAATATTGTTCTCAACGACGGATTATCTCTTTTTCAATTGATTATTTTTCAAATTCTTGTTAGGTATATCGGCGGCGAAGGTTTTGGCTGAGAACGGAATTGCGGATTTGTTGATTTTGGAAGCATCCGATAGGATTGGCGGTAGGATCCGGAAAGAAAGTTTCGGAGGCGTGTCGGTGGAGATCGGAGCGGGTTGGATCGCCGGTGTAGGTGGCAAAGCGATCAATCCCATTTGGGAGATTGCCGCTAAGTTTGGCCTCCGAACCTGCTTTTCCGACTACAGCAATGCTCGTAATAACATCTACGATCGGAGGTCCGAATCTAAATATTTTTAACTGTTTCATTTGACGGTGGATGATTGAGCTTTGAAAATCGACGAAGTATAAAAAAATGTTTTCCACTGAATAATAGCCGGGTTAAAATGGAATATATTATGACTTGCAGCGGGAAGATATTTCCGAGTGGAATCGCCGCTGACTCGTACAAGAAAGCGGTGGACTCGGCGATACAGAGACTAAGGGACCTAGAGTCAAATTGTGCTGTGGATGTCCCCAATGGAACCGAGTTACCTTTCTAAGAACTCCATATGATAATTTCATAATTATTTGATTATTAATATTTTTTTCACTCTTTTAGGTGTGTTAATGAATTCATTTGTGTTTCTTTATTTAGAACACCGAAGACACCAATAGAGCTCGCAATTGACTTCATATTGCACGATTTCGAGATGGCAGGCAAGTTCCACAACTCATTTTCGTTTTCTCTTGTTTGGATTCTGAGAAAAATCAAGCAATAGAAATGCAAACGAAGGAAAAGACACACTGGACAGAGCTTAGCATTTTCCTTTATAACTCTCTTTCTTTAACAGAGGTGGAGCCAATATCGACATACGTAGATTTTGGGGAAAGAGAATTTTTGGTGGCAGATGAAAGGGGTTATGAGTATTTACTGTACAAAATGGCTGAGGATTTTCTATTTACTTCTGATGGGAAAATCCTGGATAATCGCCTCAAACTAAACAAGGTATAAACAACCATCTCTTTTGTTTCGTCTGCTTTTTTTAATCATATTCTCTGTCCATATTATGAGGCTTCTTTTGTTCTTTTGCCACAACAATGTGATACAAATCCAAACCTCTGTTTTATATGCATGCACTGCTTTCCTTTTGTTGGTTAAGATTGATTGACCCACTTTTGGGAGTGTGCAGACAATGACGTTTACTGAAAGCTATTTTAACCTTTGTTTTAACATTTTTTCTTAGATACACCTTTCTATTCTCAGGATCCCTTTATTCTATTTGTATTATTCTTAGATATTTTTTCTTGATTAATTATATCGATTCTTTCTTTTCTTGCTACCATCATCATGATCATAGAGACGTACACACCACCGCTCTTCAGTCTCTACCCAAACTCTTGCTTTCCATCACTGAAATGATAATGTTTGGGAACAGGAAACTGTGTTGGGTCTGTTCCCAACTATATGCGGAACCATTTGAATTATGCAAAACGCGGAAACTATTGAACAGGCTATAGTTTGACCTTATATCTCTCATTTCAATCATATAGACATAAAATCCACCTGTCTTTGAAACTTTTCAGTCACTTTTTACCTCACTATCATAAACCGTAGGCCCCAAATTCCCTCTTTGTTGCACACTGTCCACAATGACCGGAGAACAACACCCGGGCCGGGAGTTGAGATGTCTTATCTTACTCTCACATTAGAACATGCAAATAGAAAATTTCATCATTTTCTGTTTTTAATATGTTGTCGTCTTTACCACTTAGATTGCACTAAAAAACCAGCCTTTTTCCTACTATTCATGGTGCCTTACGGGAACTGTATGCATTTGATGCACGGTTTTTCTTGCTTTGACTTATTAGAACCTAGTGAGAATTCTATGTTGGGTGTTGCCTTGGATTTCTACTCCCAATTGTTTTCAAACACATTTCGATTTACTATTCACGAGATTCATGTAATTATGATGCTGAGCATGTGTTTTTGTGCATGGATTTGGGGCAGGTTGTCAGAGATTTACAGCACTCGAGGAACGGCGTCAAGGTGAAAACAGAGGATGGCTGCGTTTACGAAGCCAACTACGTGATTCTGTCAGCTAGTATCGGAGTTCTCCAAAGTGACCTCATTTGCTTCAGGCCTCCCTTGCCCGTACGTATCTTCTTTCTTTATTCATGTTTTGACTTATAATACTTCCATATACCTAAATAAACCGGTGATAACACAGGTTGAGTCGGGTTAAATTTTTGTTCTACTTAAATTTGACCCGAATATATATATTTTAAATTTGATTTTGATTTAATTTGATTTTTTTTAAAAATCCGATCCAATTCGAAAATAAGTTTTTAAACCCGACTTTGACTCTGATCCGACCTATGGAAAAAATAATTTTAGGGACTAAAATATAAAAACTGATTTTAGAGGACTTAATTATAAAAAATTATAATTTAAAGGATTAATTATAAAAAATTAAGGGACTTAATTATAAAATATTATAATTTTAAAGACTAAATTATAAATTAAAAATTGATTATAAGACCTAATTACATAAAAGATATAGAAAGAAGACTATTATTGGATATTATGAAAAATTACATATTTAATTCTAGGTTGGGTCAAATATTTTACATCCTAAACTTGTAAGCGGCCCAACGTCACTCTAAAAAAATGACCCGACCTAAATTTTTTCATCAAAAAACTTTGACCCGATCGGGTCAAATAAAATATTCATCCCTAAAATAAAAGTTCAAATTATACATATTATTTAATTCAAAATAAATATCTAAAATTTTATTTTAATCATTTTAAATATCTATCCCTTAACTATCATTAAATTTCATTTAACTATTATTGCTTTTTATTTTTATTTTATTTTAACTTAAATTAAAGAAACTAAAGTTTTTAAAACTCACAAATAATCTTAAAATTCAAAATCCCTAGTTTTCTTGTCGATTTTGTTAAACGAAAATATATCCAAAATTATAATAAAATTTTATATCTAGTAAATAAAAAAAATTATAAAAAAATTAAATTTTAAACCCTTACCCTTATTTTCTATATTCTAAACTCTAAACCTTATACCAAAAATATACCATATCCCTAATTTTCTAAACCCTAAATTTCTAATTTAAAGTGAAAGCATAAATGAAGGTATGAAAAAGAGGTAGACGATTTACGCCCACTACGATGTTGACTTTTTCTCTAGACAAACGTCACAAATCTCCATGTAATCTCATATAAGAGGGATTAATGAGTTTAGAAAGAGTCTACTTAGAGTTGCTTAGACCTCTAAAACCTTACTGATACTAACAGAGGTGGAAAACAGAGGCCATAGAGAAATGTGATGTGATGGTATATACCAAGATCTTCCTCAAGTTTCCATACAAGTTTTGGCCTTCTGGACCTGAAAAAGAGTTCTTCATATATGCTCACGAGAGGAGAGGCTATTACACGTTTTGGCAGGTTCAATCCTCATTTCCTTGTTATAATGTTATTGCCAACAACTCCGGAATAGAATTGGTTAAGTTTTTTTTTCTGTTCATTTGTAAGTTACCTAAAATAATTTTAGGTAATATATATTATCAATAAAACGTGAATAATCGATATAATAGTAAAAAATCATTAATATATGTATCATAAAATCATTAATAAAACACGTAAAATAACGTAGAAAAAGCTAAACAAGTTTTTGTTACCAATGAGATGTTTAATCTCACCAATCCCGGTGTTAATATTATTGTAGTTGCTGCCGTATACGGACACTTGTCATTTTGAATGACTGATAAAAATATAGAACTAACAAGTAAGGGTGAGTATTCGATCGAGTCATGTCAAAAAATTTTATGTTATTCGATTTAATGAATCATATTTTATAACTCAAATTTTATTTAAAATTTTTTCGGTTCGAGTCGAGTTTAAGAAATTCGAGCCGAGTTATCGAGTTCCTATAAATGTTGATTTTTGTTATTATTTATCATGTTATAATATGATTTGATGCTAATTTAAACGATTTTCTTTAATCATATAAGATATGTATATATATTTTTTTCATATGTAGTAATATTTCTTTATATATCATAAAAAATTTATAGACTCGTCTCAAACTTAAAAATTAATGTTTTAATTACTAAAAATTTTGAGTTATTCGAATTTTTATTTTATAATTCGAACTTTATTTAAAATTTTTTCAAGTCGAGTTGAATCTATAAAATTTTAAATCGAATCAAAATGAATCGAATATTTTCAACTCGAATCGAATTATTTAATTTTTTCGAACTAAATCGAGTTTTGCTCACCTACCAAGTTCATCTGTGAAAGAGTCTGGAAGTTGACTTTGCTGGTTGTCTTTATCTGGTAGGGTCCTGCATAATTTACTGACTAATACATTTTAGGATCTTGGTTGGCTCTTTGGGGACGCAAAAGATCACACTTTCTTTATTTTATTGTTCTACTGTGTTGTCCATGTGTCTTATGCGGTTCAATAAAAGTAGTATCCGTTGATGAAAAACACTGAAATTTTTGTTCATTTGCTTTATGATTCAGCACATGGAGACTGCATATCCCGGTTCTAATATCTTGGTGGTAACATTAACCAATGGTGAATCAAAACGTGTCGAAGCTCAATCCGATGAAGAGACGTTAAAAGAAGCCATGGGTGTGCTGAGGGACCTGTTTGGTCCCGAGGTCCCTACAGCCACTGATATACTTGTACCCCGCTGGTGGAACAACAGGTTCCAACGTGGCAGCTACAGCAACTACCCCATAATCTCCGATAATCAAGTGGTTAACCATATCAAGGTAACTAAACTCACAGCATTTTATTGTTTCCATCCATGTTTGTGTTTTGATGTTGTAATTGAAACGATCACGAGTTGTCAGGCCCCTGTTGGATGCATATTCTTCACCGGTGAACACACGAGTGAAAGATTCAATGGCTATGTGCATGGCGGATACCTTGCGGGTATCGATACAAGTACAGCTTTACTGGACGAGATGAGGAAACACGAAAGAGAAAACGAGCACAGAAGCTTCTCGATGGAGCCGTTGATAGTATTGACGGAGGCGGCAACTGCGAAACAGTCTGATACAGTCTCGGCTCACCAAAAATGTGATGTTCCGACACAATTATATCTTACCAGCAAACTTGGCATTTCAGAAGCAATATTATGACTAAATGGACCTAACATATTATTAAAAAACGATACATATTAAATTTATATGTTTTAAAATATTTAATTATACAAACGAACGGTTAAATGAACGGTTGTTGTTCCTAAAGGTTACGGGTTCGAGCACCAACAATGTTAGCAGAGTAATTGAGCGATCAATGTCAAATGAGAGAGATTATATTCTAGAACATATACTACTGTAATCACTATTAGTTTGTTCAAAAAAATATTTATATCTAATCCCATACCCAATGTATTACCAAACCGAAAATCAATTCATCTAGATGAGATATTAAACACATTCAATTATACAAACGAAAAATTGAATATAAACTATAAAAAATACTTCCATAAGTTAATATAACGAATATTTCATGAGAATATTAAATATCACGCCTCAAAACTTGATCTAGTGAGAATTAGTATTCAGTGATCTTAATTTTAATTCGGAATTATCCAAATATTGTAATTGTCCAATCCTTGTAGTCAATTTCGATCTAATGAAGTTTAATTGAGCTAATTGATAGTGTTGGACTCTTTCGAAGTTAAAAAAAACATTTTAGTAATTAAATTGTAAAGATTGAAATTTAAAAGAAAAAGTACAAATTTTATTTTAAAAAATAAGAGATTATTCTTTTCGCTCCCTTTCTAGATATTGCACGTGAAGTTGGGGAATATTTATTGAAATCACCGAAATTCGTCTGGGGAGTCGTCACCAATCGTTTTTTACGGTGCAATTGGAACACCAAATATTGCGTCTACGAACCAGAGCTGGATCCAGGAGTCTGTTACGTGTAGGGAAGGGTGAGCACCCCTATAATGCCCAAAATTGACACCTGCCGGTTACAAAATATTTTATACGATCGAAAGTATAAACTCGGTATCGAATCTGTAATAAAACGGTTAGTAAACATTTAATAATAATAAAAATATGATAATGATGATAATAATATGAAAATAATAATTTTTAAAATTCCAGGGACTAATCTGCAAAACAATAAACATTGAAGGGTTAAAATATATAGTAAGGGTGAAATTGAATGAAAATAAAAAATAAGGCTTAATTATGTAAAACTAGTGACCAAAACTGAAGCCAAAACAAATTGGGAAGCTGGAATGACAACACGCATGGAATGCAGAGACTTCGGCTGGAATTAACCCTTAAATCCGGGTAAACACGCGGGTCGGATCGGGTAACCGGGTCGGTCTTGGGGCTCCTGAATTAAAACGGCACCGTTTTGGCCATAATAATCGACATCAAAATGATGTAGTTTTATATGTTGCTTAAATATCCATTTCCCCTAATTTTCATTCTGTTCTTCTTCTTCTCAAAAGGTAAAACAGAGCTTCAAGGGAAGCTCTCCATGTCTGGAACTTCTTGGCACCGGACCACACCCGCTGTGTTGGTTCACGGCTGTTGGCTATCGTATCGATCGTTGAAAATCAAAAAGGATGGACCTTTCTGACGTATTTCAGTATGTTGAGTTCGAATATGGGCTCGGTTTTGCAAAACGACTTACGAATCAGAGAAGATCTAAGGAGATAAATTCGATTTCTCCTTATTATTTTTTACCTTTTCTTGTTTTGTTGGCTTTTGATGCATGTAATAAAAGCGCAATTGAGTGCAAGTGTACACGTCGTCAAGTAATAAAATGATAAGTATATCGTGTATCGTCTCCATAGGGATTGGTATACTTAATATGTCTCCCCTTGTTCCCTTGCTCCTGAAAATAAAATAAAAACACAAATAAGTTGATGTGTTTAACTAACTAAATAATTAAATAACAAAATATAAAATAAAAAGTTAAGAACGATATAGAGAAAGCAGGTAGGATTCAGTTGCGTCAATTAGTGGGTTCAATTGATCTTCTTCTTGTCCAATGCAATCACACAACACTACTTCGACAGTACTGCAGATACGGCCTCGGCAGTATTGGTGTTCTCTGCCGTGGCAATCTCTTGCTCTTGGGCAGAGGCATCAAAGTTCAGTAAAGTGTCCGTAAGTGACTCCTCTTATCTCTAAGTCAGAGCGCTGTTGATGATTGGTCCTTGACGATAACCACTAACCAATCCAACACTTCTCTTAGCTGCTGAAACTCTTAACCTATCTCTAGGCCGAGTTAGTGTCTACAACATCGTACTTATCCCTTTCGTGAATCTACACCTCTCGGTGCTAGATAAATAGATTACTTACAAACTTCTCTCTCGAGCTTGAATGCAAGAACAAAGAATAACAATAGGATAAACAAACTTTGATATTATTATTGCATAAGAACAAAGAAACAAGAATCAATCTCCTCTCACTAATATCGACAACCTTCACCTATCCCTAAGAAATTTAGAACATATTATCGTTTAGATACAATTCTTAGGGAGAAGGGTTTCTTTAAAATCGGCTCTCTTCAACAATATGGTCGGCTAGGGTATATATAGTCTTAACCTAGGGCAAACCTTTCCTAAATAGACTTCAACTTGGAGTAAGGAACAAGTCTTCTTCAAGGGATCTGATATTTCCATGTTTGCCGCCTTCTAGAAGGGTTTTCCCGCTTGGTCTTTGACTTGGGCTTTTAGCGTGCTAGCCTGTCCAATTTGTGTGCTGCATCTTCCAGAATATTCTCTATATTTTTATCTTTCATTGCGCCTCCATTGTTGGTGCTGCCACACTGGATCTGCCGCAGCCTTGTCTTCTGCCTCGGCCTCAACACTACTTCACTACCGCTTCTGCCCTGGATATTTCTTCATGTACAAAATATGTAATAATATATGCATTCTCTATAAATATTGACTTTGTAAGTGATGATAACAGAATATCCAATATTTGCGCAAAGAGTCCATATTTCAGTTCAAGTTGGTGTACAATAGATGCATAAAGTACCATGAGAAGGGTAGTAAATAACTGCCTTTTAGGCATTCATCAGCTTCCGATTTGTGCTTCAATCTCTTTGTTTTTTGTTCAAATATTTGAAGGATATTGGATGCTTTTGGATTGATTTTTGCTCGAAAATGTAGCCTTTTGATTAATTTTCTGGTGAACGGTCTCGTATAACCGATTACATTCGATTCAATGAGTCTTTATACCCATGGTTTACAACATATTCTAATACAAAAAGTAGGACTTTTATCCTATTTTTAGATCTGCGAATTAGATCTAATCATATTTCTCTCCTTTTGCAGGTGAAAGGACGGGGGCAGTGGGTGCAGATCCGGTCAGATCGAGGGTGGTGACCGGCCTTCTCGTCAAATGAGAGAGCGCATGGCGGCCACGCGCGATTCGAATCGCCGCGCGTGGCGGCACGTACGGACAACTGGCAGCATGGGGAGCAAGGTTGGCGGCCGACTGGTGTAGTTAGGAGGGTATTATCTTGTTAGGATTTGATTAGGGTTTGGTTAGGGTTTATAATTGGCTGGGTCTTGGTGTATTTTGGGCTTAATGGGCTCCGATTTAGGTTAATAAAATGGGCCTGTGTACTTTATATTGGGTTGTAATTTTGTAATTGGTTTTGGATATAATAAAAGGTTTTGGGGCTAAGGAATGAATGAGTTATTACATTTGTCATAGATTATGATAATTTTCCTAAGATTAAAAAAATAAAGTAAATTTGGTGGAATAATAAGGGAAAATGGGGTAGCCACATGGGCTTGCTTCACTCAGTAGAAGTAAAAAAAATAATAAAGAGGTTAAATCATGTTTTAGTTATTCCTTAGGTAAGGCGAGAGGTTAAACCATCTTTTTTTCTAACTTATAGTTTGATGAGTAGTTTCTATAAATTAATTCGATATTATCTTCGATCCTTAAAGTTTAATTTCAAGATTAAAATTTTGAATATTCAAATTAAATCTTTGTGTAGAAAATTAATTTCTTCATTTTGATGTTATATTTAAGCTTTGATAAACTTGAAAAACGTTTTTAAAACTCTTATTTTGATTCTAATATAATCCTTTAATTTTTTAATAGTTCAAATGGTGGAAGACAAACCATTTTTACCATCTTCTTTACCAAGTTTACCTGAAAGCAAAGTGATTATAATCTGAAATATTTGAAGCCTCCATTTGCTAAAGTGATTGTAGTTGTTTTTCAGGATTAGCTAGATACCATCTCATTTTTATTTGTTTGATTTGTGTTATGTTGCATTTATGGTGAAAATACTCAAATAGAACTCACAAGTATGAATTTTTATTCGTAAGGTTGCCATGTAATGTGATATTGTTAGAAAATTATGGTTAATCCAAGAAAATAATAATAAAATAAAACAATCTAAATTATTATTATTTAAACGAACAAAATAAAACCCAAAAGATTTGAAATAAAATAGATAAAATTTTAGATCAAACCCATTTTGGAAACGATAAATCGGAATTGTGTTGAGGCTTGCCAATCGCAGTTTCCTTAAGACAAATTTTATGCCACTCCGATGGTGCTGAGTTTGTTGGTAGTCTGTCTCCCAAGATAAAACAACAAGAGGAACTCCAACAATAGCACGGTTGCTGAGTTCTTGAACCGTTCTTGCCTTCGCCAGACACCAGAAGAAAAAGCAGGAGAGAAAAGGTTTTTGAGAGATATGAGAAGTTTTTGATATATTTAAAACTGAGGAATCAATCTCATATTTATAGTAGAAATTAGGACAACACTGAGCAGTTTGAAACGAATTAAAATTCAAATCTTAAGGGATAATGCTAATTATCTAGAGTTTAAAATTGAATTAAATTCAAATTTAAACTAAAAATAGCCATTATATCTTCCCATTATCTAAAAATATCCTGAGCAGTTATAATTGAAAACAAACTCCTTTTAGATATTTAAAAATAAAATAAATTAAGGAATATTATTTATAACGGATAAAATATTCGCAAGCCCACAAAGGACTCGATCGGTCCGAACATTTGCATTGCCCACGTTGTGCACCCCAACCAAGAGTTTATTCATTCAATGACAATTATGTGGGTAAGTTTATATAAACACTTCCTACTTCATTTATCCCATCAATATGGGATAATGATGTTTCTCATTCCTTACTTTATTTCAACCTTCTTACTTTGAGTATTAATTTCTCATTCACCACTCAATAATTTTGAGCATATGAGCTACCGTTGTAAAGATCTCACAGAGTAGAATAGGTATCAATAATTCATTATTCAAATCCTCACCTTTATATTTTCAAAAAATGCTTCAAAGATGGTCATTTGCTCACTATTTTCCAACAATCCTCCACATGAATGAAATTGATGTTTTTATCAAAATATTTTGACACAATGTGGTGATAGGCTCTAGGATTGATAGATGCATAGGATAGGTAGGTGTTCAGCTTTGAACCTTCCCTTGTGAAAGTATATTTACTTTACTAGCTAATCAGTAGACGCGATGTCCTTGAACTGTTAGTCGTTGGTGTAAACGATGACATACTTCACACACCTATCTCTCTGACAAGAGATACAACTCTCATGGTTATGCCCTTAAGGCTATGGACATCTCTTGGTTCTGCAAGACTATGAAAGAACTATGCCCAATAGTCTCCTTGAAGCGACCCCACTTCACTCTCACATAAATGACTTATGTTGCTCGGCTCACCGAAGCACACAATGGTCATTAAAAGCTTTTGCTTAACCTTTACCAAATTCTTGTCACTGTTCACATCATAGGAATGGACTTGGGGAAGGAACCCCCACAGTGACCGCACATGTCTATGCAATTAGGTTGTCCCTTTGAACCTAGATCTTAGGATCTCCAGTCAGCTAGGCAGGGTTTTTCCTTCATATAGCGCCTTTATTTTTCATGGGATTTAGTCACATTCCTTTGTCTGTTTTCTCAATTTGATCTCATTTGAACCCTTAGGTTAGTGATTTCATAATGTTATCCTTTGATCAGAAGCGATAACTCTAGTCGAGATCAGTTGTTTAACAATATCAAATTAATGACACATATGTCTCAAATTACCGTTGCTCATAAAACTATGTGCTTTACCAATAATCATTGTTGGCACTTGCTTAGACCATTCATAAATATCCTCCAAGACATTTTAAAGTTATTTGACTTTTTCCTGAATTGTCTAGATCTCAAACTCAGATTCTATTTTGAATCTGGTTGTAAACGTTTATCTTGAGAAAACACATGACATAGATTATTCATTTGATGTGAAAATATTCTCTTATATCGAAGAATTTTTATGAAATAATGCTTTTCAATCTTGAGTATCTCTGAGATATCTCAAAATTCTCACAATTATTATCCAGGATTTGGCCTTGGATTATTTTGTGAATTTGCTTAAACTGCTCACAATAAAAGCACTACTTTGTCTAATACACTACACTTAGATTGTATATGACATTTGCATATTCCATGACTCGTATTTGGAGTTTTAGCTATGCTAGAAACATCCTGGCCAAACTTCTTTTTCTATGTAGTGTGACTTTGTCAATATGAGACATTCAAGTGATTATTTGATTTGGATACCCATAATCAAATCTATCAATCTCATATTTTCCATATCAATCTTGAGTTGATAGGTCTTTGGTATATTTATCATTTCATTGTACGTCATCAACATAGGATCATATATCCTAGTAGGTTTTCCATATCATCATTTATCACACTTATTTGTCATCATGACAATATCTTTGTTTCAATCATTTGTTGAACTTGGATCAACTTCTCTAGGAAGTATATTTTTAAAGACTGAATCATTCTTTTTCATTATCATATTTTCTAAAAAAAATGATATTCATTGCTATGTTTCACATAGCCAATACAGTCCACTTATTTTTATTTTCTTTGGTAATGAAATATTACCTTGACGTGACATCCCCACATTTTTATATAGTTGTAGGAAGGTTTTATTGCCTTCCATAACTCATATGGTGTCTTGCACTTAGTTGATAGAACAACTCCCTCGCATGTTGGGCACATTCTGAAGATTTAATTCTTTTAGAAGTTATCTTCAAAATCATTGTACCTTTGGATGTTACAATATTAAACATATAGAGTTTCTCCTCAAATTAATCAATTTGGGTTTCAACATCCTTCTTATATCATCTTTGCTTTTAAGCAAAATTAAATTGTTCTATCATGAAGATAATAAATTTACTTCAAACAATTGTTTATCATATCAGTTATTATGACAAAATTTTATCATAATATTAATTTCATCTAGAAGTAGTCCAAAGACTTATTTCACATCTCATAACAATTGAAGCATTTTCTCATGAAATTTAGCTTCTTGAGATACACCGTCTACTTTACGGCTTGAAGTTATTTTTGACTTTCAATATATTTGATCTAGCAATATTTTCATAGTAATATTTGCTTAGTAAAATCTGATGACCATATTTACCTTATCCTCTTTAGCATTTGGAGGATCTTCTTTTGATCAAGTTAATCATGATCAAATATACAACATCTTTCTTGTCACATTTTGAAATTCTTCCTCATGAATTTCACTAATCGTGTCACATAATCACAATCAAAATATTATAAATTTGTTACATATTAGAAATTTAGTCAAAGACTAAAAATCATAAACAAAAATTATAATTTCCGACTTTTGTTAATGGTAGGGTTTTTGTAAACTAGAACCCTAAAACAAATGTTTACACGATTTTAATAAAAAGAATAATAATAAACAGTGCATCAGATAAGTAACTTATGATAAGAGAGGTGGTGCTAGGCACACTCAAGAACCAAGTCTTTTCAGAGAACCAATTCTAGACATGAACTTTCAAATTTTCTTTCAATCATCCGTTTATTGAAGTTCTTGAAATCATTCAAGTTTGAGTGATCAATTAAGTCACTGCTTTTGATTCACTATAATTTGAAATTAATCTCTAAGAATTTTTTAGCACCAACATCTTCCATTTATGGTCCAATTGCCCTCATAATTCTTAAGTCAGTTTTAAACACTGTGTATTTTATAACATATATCAGACCAGGCTTTAAGAATTTTAACTAGAGAACAACTTTCTTCTATGCTTTGATTCAAGACCTTGATCGAATCAAACATTGTAGAATTTGTAACCAATGTTACTTCTACTAACAAATTCTGTTAAAACAAATTTATTCATTTTGTTTAAAAGTAAGATCAAGTAAATCCGTTTATAACGGCAGAAATTAAATTCTTGAAAACAAATTTATTTAATGTATCTCAATTTTCAACATTCACATGAAATAAATTCATACATTTATTTCCAAGTAGAATCCTAAAGATTCTCAATAAGATTCTCTGAAAAATAAATTTGTGATTTATTTTCCTTTCAAAAATAGAATCAATGCAAGATTCTATCAAAGAAATAAATTCATTGTTTTATTTCTCTTATATTTTCATTTAAAAAATATTGGGATTAATAACCTTAAAACCCAAACGAAGATATCAAAGTAACTTAATTCTTCAAAAGAATCAGTCATTTATTTTAAATTTCTTTGATTATTGTTTGGAAGATCAAGTAAATCCGTTAAACCGGTAGGAAATAATTGCCTAAACGAATTGTTTACTAGATCTTTGTTTCCAAAACAATCAAGAAATTCTATGTTTACACTTTTTTGATGAAAATTATTAATTAAAATAATAATCCAAAGTGTTTCTAAACATAAATAATAATTATCTCAATGATTATTATTTCACTTAAATGAATATTCTTTTTCATGTCATATTCAACATTAAGGTCAATATTATTTTTGAAATAAATAAATTGCCTTAAACATAAAAATATTAAAATATTATTATCAAATTAATATAATAATTTATGATATTAAAATTATCATAATACATGCACACATATATTTATTAAATTATTAAGGAATATTATCTTAATGAAATATTCACATATATGGTATTATTCCAATGTACCATAAAACTTATTTAAGGAATCCATGATTACCTTAAATTTATATATATATATATATATATATATATATGATTTTAATATTACCATATTTCATATCAAATAAGCAATTTAATCATATATTGAATAAAAGCTTTATTTGATCAATAGACAATATCATCTAAAGCCAAACCCTTATCTCCATGAATAAGGTGTTACCAATACAGACAATCATGTATTCACTTAGGGTAAAAATTAAATTTACCATATCCATGTTTCTCTTTTAATAAAGGAAACAAACCCATAATTAATTATAATTCTAATAAATCGAAAATTAAATTTTCGTTTATTTGATTTTGATATTTCACAAAATCCGTAACCTCGGCTACTTTTCATGACAATTTATGTTGAACAGATTTATCCCAATTTGATATTTTTAGCAAACCCGTTAAGACGGCAGGATAAATCTTGAAACCAATTTATTTTCTATCTCACTTAATTCCGAAGAATAGATCCACCAAACTCGGTTTAATCGTCCGAGTATTCTATTTGTCATTATAAAATTTCTCAAAAAAAATTATTAGTACAAAAAAATAATACACATTATTTCTAAAATAATATTTATTAAATATAATAAATATTATAAAGGAAATAAACCAACAAGATGCTTTAATTTAAGGCGTTTACCATGTTTTGTAACCAAATTTGGTTGGCCGAAATTCATGGCAACACACTGGTACACCACTTTGCTCATTCCATTAGCAGTTTAGCACTGTTGAAATTTTCATACGAAAACAACGTAAAAAAATTCAAAGGAAGTAAAACAGTGAAAGGTTAAAGAACCTTTAAGCATAAACGGTGAAAGAACTATGCATTAGCCGTACATTGTTTCAATAGCAATAAACGGACCATACTTTTCGATCGATTAAAATAATAATCGATAACGTATATCGAGTGGTACACCGATTATAATAATATGTTCGTCTTGGATTTAACCAACAAGATTTGTCTTAAGATTGTTAGAAAATTGTGATTAATCCAAAAAAATAATAATAAAATAAAACAATCTAAATTATTATTTAAATGAACAAAATAAAACCCAAAAGATATGAAATAAAATAAATAAAATTTTAGATCAAACCTATTTTGGAAACGATAAATCAGAATCATGTTGAGGCCTGCCCATTCGTAGTTTCCTTAGGAAAGATTTTCGGTCACTCCGATGGTGCTGAGTTTGTTGGTTGTCTGTCTCCCAAGATACAACAATAAGAGGAACTCTAACAATAGCACGGTTGCTGAGTTCCTGAACCGTTCTTGCCTTCGCTACTCACCAGAAGAAAAAGCAGGAGAGAAAAAGTTTTGAGAGATGTGAGATGTTTTTGATATATTTAAAACTGAGGAATCAATCTCATATTTATAGTGAAAAATTAAGGCAACAGTGAGCAGTTTGAAACGAATTAAAATTCAAATCTTAAGAGATAATGCTAATTATCTAGAGTTTAAAATTGAATTAAATTCAAATTTAAACTAAAAATAGCCATTATATCTTCCCATTATCTAAAAATATCCTGAGCAGTTATAACTGAAAACAAACTCCTTTTGGATATTTAAAAATAAAATAAATTAAGGAAAATTATTCATAACGGGTAAAATATCCTCAAGCCCACCAAAAACTCGACTGGTCCGGACATTTGTATCGCCCATATCGTGCACCCCAACCAAAAGTTAAGTCATCAATGACAACTATGTGGTTAAGTGTATAAACACTTCCCACTTCATTTATCCCATCAATATTGGATAATAAGGTTTCTCATTCCTTACTTTATTTCAACCTTCTTACTTTGAGCATCAATTTCTCATTCACCACTCAATAATTTTGAGCATATGAGCTATCGTTGTAAAGATCTCACAGAGTAGAATATGAATCAATAATTCCTTATTCAAATCCTCATCTTTATACTTTCAAAAAATGCTTCAAAGATGGTCATTTGCTCACTATTTTTCAACAGATACATATCAAATGATTATGCAAAATATGTGAAATATGTTGAGATAGTTTATATGAAATATGTTATTATGATATTGGGTGCTATATAAAAATTATTGTGATGCCATATGATATCTTATGAAAAAAAGAAAAGGCTTAATATACGTTTTGATGTAAAATGATATAGCCTCAGAGCAATTACATGATGAATTTTGATAATATGTTCCTTGGGAACTTGTAAACATTGGATACAATTATAATTCTATAATTGACCATTCATGAGAACTCCATGGGTTCTGTATTGGGGCAACGTGATGATTATGGAAGAAAAGGAAGGCCCATATACTACTTGGGTAAGAAATTTACCGACCGTGAGACGAGGTACCCGCCAATTCAGAAGTTGTGTTGTGCCATTGTCTGGAGTACTAAAAGGTTGAGACAGTACATGCTCTACCATACTACATGGTTGATATCTAATTTGGACTCATTAAAATTCTTGACAGTGACACTCGCGTTAACTGGAAGAATGGTTCGATGGCAAATGTTGTTATCCGAGTTCAATATTTTTACAAAAATCAGAAAGGAATAAAAGAGAGTGCTATAGCTTACTTTCTAGCCAGTCACACTTTAGACAAGTATGAATCCTTGGACTCTAGCTTTCTCGATGAAGATTTGATGTGTGTAACGACCAAAGAAGATATCTTGAAGACAGCACATGGAAACTTTACTTTGATGGCACCTCAAATGCTTTAAGACACGGTGTAGGAGCAATGTTGATCTCCCTAGAAGAAGCATACTACCCCTTTACTAGTAGGCTAGAGTTCTAGACAAATAATATTATTGAGTATGAGGCGTGCATCATGGGATTAAGTGTCTCCATTAAGAAAATGATTAGGAAACTTCGAGTCTTCGGAGATTCTTCCTTAGTGATCTATCAATTAAAAGGATAATAGGAAGTTTGAGATCCGAAATTGATTCAGTACTATGAGTTGATTCAAAAACTATTTAAGAGTTTACGAAAATCAACTTCACATACCTCCTACGAGATAACAATCAAATGATGGATGCTCTAACAGGTCCTATTGAGACGGGTAAATGCCATAGAAGCCAATGAAATCTTAGCAGAGGTGCACGATGGGTTATGCGGAATGCATACCAATGGTCTATAAATCGCTCAGAAGATAATGAGATATGGTTATTTTTGGTCGACCATGGAAGGAGACTATATTGATTACACCAAGAGATGTCATAAATATCAGATTTATGCTAATAAGATACATGCCCCTAAAACACCCTTGCATACCATGAACGTTCCTTGGTCGTTTGAAGCCTAGGGCATATATGTCATCCAGCAGATATACTCAAAAGCTTCTAACGAGCGTCGTTTCATCTTGGTCATCATCAATTATTTCACAAAGTTTTTTAATACAAGATGCCTGTAAGTTCCTGAAAGGATCATTACTAATAATGCAATTATAACTTGAACAAAAAACCGGTGACTGAAGTATTCGACGAATTCGACACAGTGCACCATAATTCTACCGCCTACCGACCCAAAATGAACGGAGCGATAGAGGCAACCAACAAAAACATAAAGAATATTACTTCCAAGACAACGAAGACATACAAGGACTAACATGAGAAATTATCGTTCGCTTTGTTTTTCTATCGAGTGTCTATTCATACCTCGACGGGGGAGATGCCCTACTATTTAGTATACGGTATCTGGTTCCTAAGAGAGGTCAATCTAGATGATCCAGAATGGGTGCAATCCAGGTTCGATGCCCTACACATAAAAATGGTGGAGTTTAAAATGACTCAAAGATGAAGTTTCCACACAGCATGTGTTGACATATCCTAAGTCCCACAGAAAGAACTTGCACCCACCGAATGTAGAAACTTGTAGTGTCATACAGAATGAGCTTCCAGTTGAAAAGTTCATCTACGACATGGCGATTTTGGTATAAGAAAAACCAGCAACACTGAAAATGAAGAGTTCCGTATAGGAGAAACCCTCATTTTGATTTTTTCTAATTGTTAAAGGGTCTACACAAAAGGCGTATACAACTCGAGATTTTAGAGTAAAAGTTTCATACAGGAGAAACCCTAACTTCAGATCTAGAAGTAAGAAGTTCTATATAGGAGAAATCTTATTTTGCAAGACCCATCGTGACTTAGAAGGTTTTATATAAGAGAAATCTACAATGTTGAAGACAAGGAGTCCTATATAGGAAGGACCCCCTATCTTTGTCATCGTCTCTGAGTGGAAAGTTCCATACAAGAAGGGCCCGTAACTCGAGGCTTCAAATAAGAGGTTTTATATATAAGAAACCTCAACTCAAGATCTATAAATGAAAGTTCTATATAGGAAGTGCTTTTATTTTATAAGATTTGTTCAAAAGGTGAAAAGTCATATATTGAAGTGACCTACAGCTTCAAACTGAAAGACGAGCAAGATCAATACAGAAGGAACTTACGAGCCATGAGACTCAATCGAGGAAAGTGGTGAGTTTTAAAAAAAACATCATTCCGAGACCATTGACAGGGAAGTCGATTAAAAATGGGTACTTATGGTCTTTGCCCTGTCCTTGTTTTACAAGAATGGACAAAGAGTGTAACATCCCGATATTGGGGTTAGTAATTTGAGTGATGGTTTAGAGAATTTGATTCGGGTCGAATCGGATTCTTTGGTTCGTTATTCCGGGAAAATTAAAATTATAATATTCTAATCGGACAAGTAATAATTTTGGAAAATGGTTTAGAATATTAAAATGATGTTTTAAAATTAAAGGAATGTTATTTGAATTTTAATTTGATTTATAATTAAGTTTAATTATGTACTAGTGACCAAATTGTAATTTTGGAAAAAGATTTGGTGGTTTAATTGGTGATTTTCGAAAATGGGCATTTTTAGTGACTAAATTGGAAAGGAAGCTATACTTAGAATCTTTAGAGGGGCATAAACGTAATTTATTTTTAATTAATTATTTATCAACCAAAATTGTTTTTAAATAGTTTTTTTAAAAAAAAGATGATAATTTTATTTTCTCCCATAATCATTTATTTTCTCATGTTTTCTCTCATGATTTTCTCTCCATTTTCTCTCCATCTTTTTCTTCAAATGTCTTCAATTACTTACTGATTTCTTCATCATTTTCAACAAGATTTATTTTATTTTATTCATCTTTTCATTCTATACAAAGCCTATTCATCAATTTTGGAAAATCAACATCCATTTTCAAGAAATCAAGGAGAGGATTTCTCATCTTTTAGGAGGAGTAAATCTCAAAGGTAACTTGCTGAATTTCAATCTTTTTCTAAGGTTATTTATTGAAATTCCCAAGTATTAGATTGCTAATCATTAAGTGAAACTTGATTTCATGTTTTTAATTCTAGATCTAATGATTTTATGAGGATTTTTGTGAAATCTTTTTAGATCTCAATTAATGCTATAATTAGGTTGATTTAATTATGTTATTATGTCAATTAAATGATTAGATGAGTCTTGAATTGATGATACATTAATTTAATCCAGAATAATATAATCGGTGTTGTTTGAAGGTGATTTTCGGTTGTTTTAAGGGCTGTTTTAGGTGTTTTAACGTTGCTGGAGGTATAATAGATGTGTTTTTGGTTCATAATTGAAATGGATTGGATGTTAGAATCATTAGGTTTTAGTCTGATGTTGTTCGGATACGTTTCGGCTTAGTTTTCGATCTTTTCGGCTCAGTTTTTGGTAGTTTTGTGGAGGGTTGATGTGGCTGCTGGTTTGAGCATGTTATGATATGAATATGCTCTGTTTTTAATGTTGTAGAGGTAGTGCAAGAAGGTGCCTAAGTGGCTGGGGCATTGGCGTTGCCATCGGAGCATCGACGAGGGCTCGTTTTGCTTGTCGGTGAGTGTTTTCGGACTTAAAGCGAATCACATTGGTTCGGTTCTATTTTGGGTCCTATGGAATAGTGTGAAAACTTTCCATAGTTCAAGAGTAAGTAAAGTAAATGATTTTGATGCATTATCATGAGTTTCGACTACTTTCGATAAAGACATCTATGATGATAACTTAATGAGATTTTTGGAAATGCATAAGTATGATTTTGAAATGATGCATGCATGAGATAATTGCTAAAAATGCATGGTTTAAAAAGACATCCATGGTTAGGGAAACATGAAAAATGAATTTGGAATATATGTGGTTATTTGCCTTCAAATTAACGGTGTCATTGGGCATGACTTTCAGTTCATTTGTTGAGCACATTATGGATGCATTATGAGCTGAAAATGAATTGGAATATTATGTGGTTATTTGTCATGAAATTGATGGTGCCGTTGGGCATGACATTTGGTTCATTTGTAAACATATTATGTATGCATTATGAGCAGCAAATTATCATGCACATTTGATTATGATATTGGCTTAGTGACACTAACTTTAGATTCGAATACGAATGACATATCATTAGGATTGTCTCGAGTGCACTATAAACATTATTGAGAATAAAGAATATTGCCTACACGTAACAAGGGTGACTTTGTGTTCAATCGTGCGTGGTAGAGCCGCCTACACGTAACAAGGGTGACTATGTGTCCAACCGTGAGTGGTAGTTCTATAATGGTGACTTTGTGTCATGTCAATGGTGACTTCGTGTCATGACGAGACTAATGGTCTCTAAAAATGGATCCATGTATTCGGTGAATTTAAGGTTCACAATAAGTGATCACTAGAAAGTCAATATGTATACATGGATTTAAAGAGAACAGTATGCATCATTCATGAATTGTTTTGGTAATGTTGAACATACTCAAGAAAGTGATTTGATATTATAGACATGAACGTGGAATGTTAAGCAGATAGGTTTTTAGTGATGCATTGCAAACTATGGTTTAATTATGGTTTTAAGTTGATGCATAGATGATTTTATTAGAGCTTCCTCACTAAGCATGTTGTGCTTAAGCTCTTCTTTCATCTTTGCAAAGCAATAGAGACATCTTTGGGTTGTATTTGGAGCAAGAGCACCAAGGGGAAAAGCTACATAGTTGTTGGTATGTTTTGACAAATAAGTTGAGGCTTGGCAATGTGTAAACCAATCCCATAATAGAGTGAGTGTACTACTTGGTTTTAGACTTGTAAAGAGACTATATTTTGCTTGAGCTATGATTGCTGGAATGTAAGAATGTTTTGGATTGCCTAAAGCATGAGTATATATGATTGTTCTTTATTTTAAACCTTATCAAAGAAAGAATGTACACTTGCACAAGCATGGACATCCTTGTTACTAACCATATTTTAGGAAGCATGCCTATAGGTAATTTGAAGTTCTTAATGTTAATGTTGATGTGTTATATGTTGTTATTTATGCTTAAGATTTATTCATATAGTTGGTGGTGATTAATGGTTGTGTATAGAGTCGGTAATGTTCACTTAGTGTGACAAAACTTTTAGGTTCCAGACCCAAAGTTTTGAAACCTTAGTGAAGGTTTTCAAACCTTTGCTGAACAGTTTCGAAACCTTTAGGAAGATTTCTAAATCTTTCGGGCAATTTTGATTCTAGAACCTTACTATACGCGAAAAGTTTCAAAACCTTCAGGGAAGTTTCGAAACCTTTTAAATAAAGTTTCGAAACCTTTATGGAAGGTTTCGAAACCTTTGGCTGCCAGGAAATGAAAGTTGCTGGAAATTGTATTTTAGTCTTGAATATCTTTCTTTGTTCAATTAGGGTATCTACAGATGTTATTTTGAGCTGAAATTTTACATGGATGCATAAAGTTGATTTAATTTCAAGATGGCTAACGTGATTTAGAAGAAGTCCTTGTAATTTGAAAGATTTACATTTTGGTCCCTAAATTGGTGAAACATGCAATTGACGATGCTAGAATGCTCCGTTTGATTTGAAATTTTCCTTGAGGGATACTTGTATGTTTAATTAAACTTTGATGAAAAGAATATCTACTTTGTCATTATAATTTAAAAGTTTTACGTTTTAGTCCTTAATTCACTTAAGTGTTTAATCGGATGCTTGTTTGTGATCAGATTGCTTCCGTTAATGCTTTGTATGAGACTAAGACATGTAGGAACGTAATTATGCATTTAGAAAAAAATATATCAGTTTTCAGGGTTGTTTATCGAATAGGACCTTCACGGGTTTGGTTCAATATTCCCCGTGTGACCAATTAGTGTCGGTTCCGTCTAGGCCGGACTACGAGGGTTACAAAGAGAGACAATTATAATCACTCATTTTAACCATAATTTAGTTTTAAATCTTAATAATGAAAAAGGTCCTTTCTTCTTTTATGTATTATCGTATAACATATGTTATGTATGTGGTTGTGTGTACTATTATGTATTGCATTTATGCTATATATTGTATGTGTCTATGTAATGTGTATATATTGTAATATGTGTTATTATTACGTGTGTATATTATATTATATTATATTATTTGTTTAATTGGCCCAAATTAAATCATAATTATAAAAACCTATAAACAATATATATTAGAGTCCATTTGTTTTAATATATTACAAACTCATTTATGATTATAATTACAAGCTCAATCTCAAAATATTACAAGGCCCAATTCGGGCTTAGCTTAGTAATGACTAAAGGACCTTAAAACCCTAATTGTTAATCTTTCTTTGTATCTAGTCGCAATACAACTTGAACGTTCGACCAGGAGGGGAGACCAACAACAATGATCAACTTAAACAAGATTTCAGAACCCTCCACCCGCGGGTGCGAAGCACGAACAACTCTTTAATAAACGCGTGAGCCAGGCGCGCGTCTCTTCGGCTCTTAGTCTCAACCATTCGACCGCTCACCGCCTGACAACGCCGAAAATCGCACAAATCCACCACGGATCGCCTACAAAGAAAACACATCAGATCAAATAAACGTCATAACAGGATTCAACAAAAAGAAGGAATAGATTATTAAATCTAGAAAATCCAGAAAAAGGCTAGGTTAGGCTTAGCGATTAGATCAGGAAAAGACACAAAAACAGAGGAAAATCCAGGAATAGGTGGCTATGGTAGATAAATAAGATTCATATATTAGATCTGAGAGAGTAATTAGCTCTCTCTCTAGATAATAAAAAAGCAAAGATGCATTGTAATCATTTTCTCCATCAATCGAAAATCAAAGGAATTTCCCAAATCTTTTTGGTAACTAATCTTTTTTATTTTCATACTTTTCATGCATCCCAAACAAAAAAATATATATATATAATCGCTTAAAGAAAGAGAAGCGAATTTCCTTTTGTTTACTTCGCCGATGATGATTCCTCTCTAGGGGGTGAACATTTTGGCACAAGAGAGAACCGAAAGCCTCTCCTATTCTTGAGTGTAATGTATCGAAACATTCTTTGGTGAAAGGGAGGTGCAAAAAGCTTTCTTTTTCTAAGCAACATCTTCGGTCTCTCTCCCTCCTTTCTTTTAGTCGATTGATGAACGACGAGAATAGTCTTTGGTTAGAGTTCCATAGAGGTCAGGTTCCAAGGACTTTAAGGAACAAAAAGGGGGAATGTAGACTTTATTGGGGTTTTGCTTGTTTGTTTTGTGGAAAAATCTTGATTTCTGGGAATATTTTAGTTTTTTTAGTATCAAAAGGTTTTAAAGATTGATTCATGTTTTCAAAAAAAATCCAGAGAGTTTAAAGCTTTCCTTTTGGCTTTCATTTTTTAAAATGGGAAAGGTCTAATTTTGGACATAATGGAATTTTTATAACCAAAGACTGAATTTATTCCGGGTTTATTGCCATATAATCCTTTTGTACCAATTTTATCATGTAATAAGGGTTTCTACCTATTTTCTTTACACTCCCAATCCCCCTTGTTTTGAAACCGTTTAAAATTTAATCCTTAGATTAATGATAATAAATATTTTACATGGTACAATTGCGATTCTGAACCTTACCATTTGTTACCTAGTCGATTAAGTCCAACCATGGTTTCTTTTATTTAAATTCCCACATCAGTTTCCTATTATGTTTTACCTCTTTCACTATTATTCTTTTATTATTATTGTAATACCCAAATTTCGTCCAGGTTTAAATATAAAATAAGGCCAAGGTAAATATAAATATAAATATAATAATTAAATAACTAAATAAATAATGTTACATAAAAAATAAATAAAATAATAATAATAAAAAATAAAAACCTAAAGATAAAGGGCGAGTCGGTTAACATGGGAAGGACGGTTGCTAAATTCATGGGAGATTGGTTTTTTGGTGGGGGGGTCACGAAAAATAAGGAATCGGTTAGAGGAGATCAAGGGGATTCAGTTGAGCTTTTCTCCATATAAAACGAAGAGCAATCGGCAAATTCAGGTGGGGGCTACTCTTTACAACCAAAGAAAAGGGAAAACGACGGAAACAAAGGATGGTGAGGAAAAACCGAACAAAAGAGAGAAAGGGAAGGGCAGTTGACAAAACAGGAGAAACTTTTTTTTCGCTAGACTACTTTTCACAAGAGAGAAAGGGGGGCGACAATTTCCAGGGAGCATGGCCATTAGAGAAAGTTTTTCGCCTAGATTGTTATGTTCTCCAGTGGGCATTCGGCACTTTGAGAGGCAAATGACAGAGGCATTCGACAACAGATTTCGTGGGGGCTTCTCTCCGTAACAAAAATGAAGGCACGTATGCAGAGAGAAAAAGGCTCATAATGGTGCAATGATAGGCAATAATGATACAATGATGAATTGCTATCATGAGGCAATGATTAGGTAATGACGATATGCAATGATAATGTCATTATGAGCAACAGTGATGAGGCAATGATGGTGGCTGTGATTTCATTTGAATGTTTACATTCGGCAGCACTGTTTTCTTAGTTTCTTTTCACAACAAAATTTACGAGCAGCAATTGGAGCAACAACTAAAGGGTTGAAATCGGCACCAATAATTTTAAAGGTACATTCGAACTTCATCTGAGCTTTTGAATGAAGATGTGTTTTTGTTACATATTAGTCTTTATTTCTCTTGACTTAAATTTCCTAATTCTTTCAGTTAAATTATTTACTGATGTAAAAATTATTTACTTGATGTAATTTGGGAATTATGCTTTGAAATGAGAATTATCTTGGTCTTGTCTTGAGATTTATGTTTTCTTTCTTTATTTATATGATTGCATACTTTTAAATATATATAGCATATTTATTTAGGAGAACATTTAATTCACTTAGATAATTAATTTAGAGTCTTCTAGGATTAGCCGCTTTAATTAATTAAATTGGGAGATAATTTAGTAATGATAACATGTTAATCATATACCTCAGATACACTAAACGATCGGTGTTTTGACGTACCGTGACGTTGACCTAAAGAGTGTACCTTGGTATCGAATTGACTTGCTATCGAAACCTAGAATTTGATAAAATAATTTAGGTCTAGAATTAAAATTAATTAGCTAAATAATTAGAGACATTAATAGTATTATTAATTTTGTTCGGTGTCGAGATGGTAGTGTCCGAGCATTCGGATGTTACCATAATACACTTGGTGAAATTAATAATTTAATAAGGTTTAAATATTGAATTAATGGAGCCTTTTTAGGTTAGAACTCAAAATGAACCAGATATTAACCGGTCATGCATTTAAAACCTTTTAGGGCAGAACTTATATTTCTTTAAATACGAGTTAAGATTGCCTATCTAGAGGACATCTTATTCAAGTTCGTATTTAAAAGAAATATATATTCTTATCCAAAAGGATATTCTCATTCGAACGATATTTATTTGACAATGAAGGATTAAATTAATATTATTTTTCGAAACGCTAAAATGCAACGTGTAATTAAAAGGTACCGATCTCGGGCGCTTATAAGGGTCGTCCTTACGCGTAACCGACTCCCAAACCCAAAATGTTTTAAAAAAGAATCTCTAGTTTATTTTATGGCGTCTGGCCTACCAAAGTGGCCGGGTGGCGACTCCAAGTCATTTTTCAAATAGTATACGTTTTAACAAAACTCCAATTTTCACAATTAATAATTAAAAGGGTAAAAATTCGATTTTTTAAAATTAAATTCACTAGTCTATTTTTCACACTTTTCGATTTTAAAACGATCGCGATAACTATTTATGCTTCTCACTTAAAATTGTTGCTTCAATTGTGGTAGTTATTCAATCTTTTGTTGACTATTTCATTTCATTTTTATAGTAGTAATATTATAAATGTGAGTTGCATCCATAGATTCTTGAATTTTGTTAAAATCATCATTTTACTAACTTAAAATTAAAATTAGACTAAGTTTATTTTACTACTGAAGCGTTCCTAGTAAATTATCTTTAAAACTTGTTGATTAATCAAGTTACATGGTAATTTGTACATTTCAATGTTGTACATTTCTTTTTTCGTCATTTGGATTGGGCTGTATTAATTTAATCTAATTTTTAATTAAGAATTACATAATGACACTTTAATTTTTGTTAATGCGGCCCCTAAATCCGTTCGTAAGTGAGGCCAACTTCAATACGGTGGTGGTTGTTCAGACACTTACCTTCGGTTTTAGGTGTTTTAAAATAAATCTATACATTAATTTAAAATAAACTCGATCGTCACTTTAGCCCAGAAAATCTAATATTAGTAAACTGATATTTAAATAAAGTACTAATTTTGAGCGGTGTCTAGCCTACCTAAACGGCCAATGGCAACTCCAATTTTCCAAAAATTGTTTTTTAACCAAAACCCTCTTTCTAAGACATTTATTTCAAAAAACAACACTTAAAATGTTTTCCAATCTAAAAAAATTTCAACGATACATATTGATTTTTTTAACATCGCTACATTGAAGATATGGAGACATTATCTCTATGGGGAAGAAATGTTACATCTATACCTATTACAAGAGTTTGAAGTATATGCTCAGCCGAAAGAGTTGAACCTGAGACAACGACTGTGGATATAGTTGTTAAAGGACTATGACTGGGTCATAGAGTATCACCCTTGCAAGGCGAATATGGTCGACGATGCCTTGAGTCAGAAATTCATGTCGGACTTGAGAGCTATGTTTGCACGGTTTAAGTTGATTAAGAATAAATGCCTTTTGGCGGAATTAGGTGTTGAGCCAACAATAGTACAAGAGATCAAGAGAACATAACTGCTTGATGAGGTGCTAGTAGCTCAGATGAAGGCGATTTAGAGGGGTGAAGTGTCAAACTTTGAGATACATAATGGTGGATTCTTGTATTTCAAGGAACGGTTGTATGTACCAGCTTTAGAGGATCTAAGGGATCGTATTTTGAGGTAAGCTTATCGTAACCCATTTTCTGTTCATCCAGGAAATAATAAGATGTACTAGGATCTTTGTCCTTTCTTTCGGTGGTTGTGTATGAAAAGATGTCTCAGAGTTTGTGACAAGGTTTTTGGCGTGTCAACATGTTAAGGTGGAACACCAAGTTCCTTCAGGTTTGCTTCAACCTATCCAGATAACACAATGGATGTGGGATAAAGTGACCATGAACTTCGTCACCGGGTTACCGATGACGTTAAGAAAACATGATGCTATATAGGTTATAGTTGACCGGTAGACAAAGTTGACTCACTTTTTATCCGTACGTATGGACTTCAGTTTGGAAAGCTAGCATGGTTGTACATAAAGAGATCATGAGGTTGTACGGTGTACCATCATTGATCATATCGGATAGGGATCTGAGGCTTACAACAAGGTTATGGAAGACAATCCATGAGGTTTTGGATACCAAGTTATACTTTAGTATAGTTTTTCATCCTCAGACCGATGGACAGTTTGAGAGAGTCATGCAAATCTTAGAGAACATGCTCCTGTGTTATGTTGTGGACTTTACTCAGAGTTGGAAAGATCAGTTACCGATGATGGAGTTTACTTATAATAACTATCAGTCGAGCTTCATAATGACTCTTTTGAGCCCTATTTTGGGTATAGGTGTAGGACACCATTGTGTTGGACCGAGCTTAACAAGAAACAAATAGTGGATTCGAAACTTGTTAAGCAAATAGAGGAGAAAGTGCAAATCATCAAAGAAAAGTTGTAAGAAAGTTTTGACCAACAAAAAGCTTATACGGATTGGAAGCGTAAGCACATCACGTATGAGCTTGGCGAGAAAATGTTTCTCAATGTATATCCATGGAAGAGGACCATCTATTTTGGTCATAAAGGGTAGTTAAGTGTGATGTATATCGGATCTTATAAGGTTATTGAGAGGGTTAGACCGACAACTTATCGGCGGCTAGCTCTACCTCCGGAGTTAGTGCGTATACAAGATGTTTTCCATTTGTCATTGGTGAGACACTACTGCTTCGATCCTTCACACGTGGTTCAGCTTGTGGAAATTGAAGTCAATACGGATTTGAATTACGAGGAAAGATCTATCAAAGTTGTACAAAGATGAGTAAAAGAGTTTCGTAACAAGAGTATACCTTTAGTGAAAGTGTTAT
The DNA here is from genome assembly GCA_035048815.1 of Abelmoschus esculentus. NCBI lineage: Eukaryota > Viridiplantae > Streptophyta > Magnoliopsida > Malvales > Malvaceae > Abelmoschus > Abelmoschus esculentus. The sequence goes on along the minus strand of JAUCBN010000038.1, from coordinate 12,543,614 downwards.
GGAGGAACCACGAGATCGAAAAAGCAACGTGAGAGGTTGAGGAAGAACATCAGATCCCTTTATCCACATCTCTTCTTATCAGATAAATTTCTATAATGAAATTTTCTTTAAGGAGGGAAGAGTTGTAACGACCTAGATTTGGATTCGAGTGTTAACCCAAAGCATTGGACTTTGACGTTTAGGCCTCGATCTTGAGTGTTGGGCTGGTTTTGGGCCTTAGGCCTATGTTTTTGGGTTGTTAGTTGTCCAAATGGTTGTTTTGAGAAGGCTTTTTTATAAATTCTGTGACACCCTCGCCCCGGGTTAGGAGACGGAAGTGTCGACCGGATATTTAAATCGAATTTGTATTCATTGTAAAACATTACGAGTTAATTTAAGACAATCTCATGTAATACTTGTCCATTTTTGTGGCAAATTTAAAACTTTTCTCTACTTATTCAATTAAACAATTCGGTTCCTAATTTTCGATTATTTATCAATTATAATTTCAATTAAACTTAGTAAATTACTCTTAATCAGATTCTGCTCATTTAGCCATCATCAATCTTATCATATTATTCAAGTCAATTTCCTTTTTACAAGTTTTAAACCAATATTACTAAGGGTATCGAAGCCAGTATCGGAACAGGTATCGATACCCAGTTCGATACCGGTCAACGGCTTTGACCGTTGACTTTTTGACCTTGGGGCAAGGTATCCTGTTTCGAAACGGGGTTCGATGCATTTTTGCTACTGGAGGCCCCAGTACCGAACCATAGTTCGAACTAGGCCTCCTGGGTTGACTCATTGATTAGGATGGATAGTCTGGTTCGAAACGGGTATCGAACCAGGGAAGCTCACTGTCAGGCTTGGTATCGAACCATGTTTCAGACCATGTGGCCAATTAACAAGGGGGTATCGATACCGCTAGGATGGGTATCGATACCCTTGCTCGAAAAGAGCAAGTTTCTATCTTTTTGGGCATTTTGACTCTACCAAAAGATCACCTAAGTGGTCCTAAACCATTCCTAACCCTTAGGGGACAATGTAGTATGTTTAGGCAACTTATATCAATCCATTTAGTCCATTTCCTTAGCCTATTTGTGTCTCAAGTCACTAACCATAGATAATAGCATTTAAGTTGACTATGTCATGTACTTTACACCTTAGCAACTTGTATACTCATGGTGTAGTTTAAGGTATCATATGCTAAGCTACCTAGTTCATGCTTGATATGTCAAGACCATTAGTTTCATACCATTTCCTAAACACCATTGCCTACTATGCAACCATAGACCAAGAACCCATAACATGCAAGGTTAACCAAAACACAAGTATCATACTTTAGCTTGCTTTGTATCCTTGCTTGCTATCAATCTCAATCTAGACCCTTTGCTCGATCACCTGTTGTTTTGGGAAGGAGGAAACAAAACGTAGTAAGTACTCACGAAGTACTTAGTGAGGTGACCCTAGTCTAACCATATTAGGCATGATGCAATAACAAGATATATCATGTTTCAATTAAACAAACAATTTAATTCATGGCAAATGGTCTTTCAATTCACAATTCACCAATAACCAAATATCATAGCAAATGCTTTCATGATTAACATTTATGTCATACGTATCATATCATGGTCTATATGCTCAAGCTAGCATAACAATAATGCACCTATCTCATTAGTCAATTTTCAATTCTCAAGCTTTCTTTAAGCAATCCAATTCAAGGGCTACATATATCCATATGAACATTTCCAATATCAATAGCCATTTCACATTCAAGTGCTACACTTAGCATCAATTACATTTCTATAGTCAATATCAATGCACGATCAAGTGTCAATAACGTTCAAGTCATTACGTGTAAGTATAAGCCACATTTAAACTTTTAATCTTTCAATTACATTCGTGTGATGCCTTGGTATAGAAGGACACGGTAACGAGTCATCAAGAGTGTCACGAAGACACTAACATGAGTACCACAAAGGCAATAACAAGAGATACCCATGGTATCTAACAATTGGTGACTCACCACCAAATCACGGTACTCATAGTACCAACAAGAGTACCGAAGTACTAAACATGAGTGTCGTAGCACTAAACAATGAGCTCAAGACCTTAGGCATGCCGTACAACCTATGACCGACTATAGACCAAGGCTCAATAACATTTCAATATCCATTTAGGTAATTAAGTTTACATTACCAAGAACAAGTTTCCCTTACATGCTAATACAAGGCAATTACAATACTTCTTTCAATTTGTTTATAGCAATTCAAATCATGTCATCATGTGGGAATATTCCAAGGCAAGTATATCAATCAATACATTACAATTAACATGCATACCATGTTATCAACAATATGTCGTATCACTAATACATGCTCTATGCATGACTTGCGTACCTGACATCCATAGCCGCATGCTATACATACCTTGGCATTTCCAAGCAATGCATATGAGCTAAGCTAGTACTAATAATCTAGCAAGCAATTCATTTAACATTAGTCTCCTTCCCTTTTTACCGGTTATTTGATTAGTCCATTTACATGCTATATTAATTCAAATAAGAAAAAGGGTGGTTAGGACCCTAGGTCCTAACCCCAAGGTTTGCCACACTCACTATGTTTCTAAGCTACTAAGGGTTGTAGATCACAACCCCTTTGCCTCTTTTCCTTGATGCCTCGAGCCTCTCTTGCTCCTCGTTAATTTCTTCTCTCGGGGTATCTAACAATTAACATATACATGCACCATTCATCAGGACACACATTAAATCATTTAATTCAAGCAATATTAAACTTAACAAGGATAAACATGCGTATTTGTTTGTTACGGACAGTTTTGCTATCCTTTAGCGAAACGGTCACATCTCCTAGTTCCGATATCCGATCTAAGTCCATTTTACCTTGTTGGAAAGCTAGAAGAACCCTCTACAAGGTACAATTAACCTTAAATTTTTATTCCTAATCGATCAGCTCCAGAATTCATCCGAAACAGACCTGGCCGGATTTCCAGGACTGCTCGGGTTGCCTTACGGAATGACTTATATCTTCCTCTACCGGACTCGGATTTAGGTTCCGTAAATTTTCTCTTAAACTAGGTATACATGAGTATCATTATCCAAAGTTTCAGCTCTAAAATCCTTAAATCCCGACCTAGGGAAATTCTCAAAGATGGCTACTTGAAATGACATTTCTAAGCATTTTTTTGCCGATTCTCAATTCATGCTTTTAGTTCCTAATCTCCAAATCATTTCTATGGATTTTCAGCTCCTTAACTATAAAATTAATCATCAAATACTCCTTAATTTCATCATATTACCAATCAACTAATCCACATGATACATCTACAAAAATCCCAAATTCTAGGTTTCTTAATTTGTTGTTCATGCTTCCAAAGCTAGACTCAAGCATCATAGTTTTTAAATTGGGTTTCTATCAACTTAATTAAACCATAAACATCATGGAAAAATCAAAGACCAATCTTCCAAAATCCTAAAATATTCGATTTAGGGAAAGTAAAGCTTACCGGGGTCTTTAGATTCAATTTCCTAGATCAAATGCCAAGTCATGCATGAACTTCTAAGCTTTCTCCCTCAAGTTTCCATGAAGGCTTTCTCTCCTCTCTATTTTGATGTTGGCGTGAGAAATGATGGAGGAAAGGCCAAATTTTGGCCACTTTTGTTTGTTTAATATTGGGTGGGAATTGACTATTTTACCCTTAATGACATAACTTGACTTAATTTTAGAATGGGGGTAGTCTAGGGAATATCCGATTTTATCATGCAACCCCAATATCTTTCTTCTCATTTAATTTAGTCCTTTTTGGATTCTCATTTGTTTTGCTCAAGACTCGATTTTAATTATAATTTTATTCGAGTTGTTTTATTAATCCGGTTTTAGGGGTGTTACAAATTCTATCTTAGAGAACAAAGAGGAGTGGGAGAAATAATGCTCTGCATAGGTTTTTGTAGTTGAAGTCATCAACCTTGACTTTTCTTTTTATCTTCTTGTTCTCCTCTCACAATAAAAAGGAAGGTTGGTTAAAGCTTTAAGCTTGGTTGTTTTGGTTAGGAATCTTGTTTTGGGTAAGAGTAAGTTGTAGAGCATCATGAGATCTATAAGATAAGGTAACAAGTTTTGGTTTTGGTGGAGGAAGGTTGGGGGTGTTGTTGAGTAGAAAAATTGGGAAAAAGTGTGTAGAAGAGTTTCTTTTTTGTTTTGTTAGTGTTTTCATCCCTTATAATCACCCTAAGCAATGTATAATTGTTGGTTTTAACTTCTTGTAGAGAAAGAAGTTGAGGAATCCTCAAGAAGTCTTTGCAAGGAGAACGCTTGAGGGAGTTGAAATTTGAGTTTTCAACTTGTTTTGTTTAAGGTTGGTACCCATCTAACTCATAATGTATCATACATCTCATGAAAATAGGTTGCATTGCTTGTTGATTTTATGTTTGATTTGTTTGGTAGCTTAATAAGCCTTTAATGGTGAATTATAGTTTGAAACGATTCATGGCTTAAAATTGGAAACAACACACTCTAAACTTCTTCAATAATGTGTAGGAATGATTTGGGAATGAATGATATGGTTTAAAACTGTAGGGTTTTCTAGAGTAGTTCCGAGCCTTCCCGAGCCTTCTAGATCCTCCCGGGTGGGTCTAGACTTTGGTAGAACGTCCCAGACCTTTTTAGAATAATATGGCTTATGCTTGGCTGTCCTAACTCCTTCTAGTGCCTTCCTTGGTGCTAGCTTGGTTCAAAATTGCCAACGATGGCTAAAACCTCGGTTGAAGTTATGGGAAAAAGAAGTGGGTGGTGACACTCTCCCCCACCTAAGCTTGCGACGCCTTCGTCGGGCCTTGATCAAACTGAGCAAGTTGGTCTTTGAATTGTCCAAGGGATTCTTTAGTTTCCCAACTTGCTTCGGTGATGGGTTGTCCCTTCCATTTGATGAAATACTCTTTGTAGCTTGGAACGTTGCTCTTACGAATGACTCGATCAGCTAGAGCTTCCTCAGCTTCCTTATCAAAGAAAGTGACAACGGCTGTGGGTGCTCTTGAAGGATCTTCCATGTCTTCATGATAAGGCTTCAACAAGATAACATGGAACACATGGTGAATTTTGAGCCTTGAAGGCAATTGGAGCTTATATGATACCTTGCCCAATCGTTTGATCACTTGAAATGGTCCCTCATATTTACGAATTTGTCCGTTTTGCACCCTGCGAAAGACCTTAAATTGTTGGTGAAAGAGTTTTAGCATGACAAGGTCCCCTTCTTTGAACTCCAAGTGCCTTCATTTGGAGTCATACCATTTCTTCATTCTCTTGGCAGCCTTATGAAGTGCGACTCTTGCTAACTCGTTTGCTCATGCCATAACTTAGCAAACTTGAAGGCTGATGGGTTCTTCCCTTCATAGCGTGTGGCAAGGGAGAGCGGAGTAGATGGTTGTTGCCCTAAGACAATCTCGATGGGACTTTTGTTGGTGGCCTCGCTCTGTTGCAAGTTATAGAAGAATTGTACCACATCTAAGAGCTTGGCCCGATCCTTTTGATTAGCACTCACATAATGCCTCAAGTATAGTTCCAAGAGTGCATTGACCCTTTCAGTTTGCTTATCGGTTTGGGGATGAAAACTTGTGGAGAAGTTTAGATCAGACCCGAGCATCTTGAAAAATTATGATACTTGTTGGAACACCCCAAAGCTCGACAACATTGCGGAGGAAAAAACTAGTTGCTTCCTTAGCTGTGCAATCAGCGGGTGCGGCAATGAATGTAGCATACTTGCTAAACCTATCCACGAAGACTATAATGCTTCCAAATTCCCCGGAATTTGGCAAGCAAGTGATAAAGTCCATGGAGACGCTTTCCCAAGGCCTTTCCGGAATGGGCAAAGGGTCTAGAACTCCCCCGGGTTTATGTTGGACTATCTTGTTTTGTCTTGTTGGAACACATGAAAAGTTCTCACATACTCCTCGACGGCATCATGCATTCGGGGCCAATAGTAGGATGCCTTTAAAAGTGCAAGGTTGCGTCGTATACCTGGTGGACGTCTCACAAAGAATCATGGCACTCCTTAATTAGATCCTTCTGCAAATTACCCCATCTTGGCATATATAGGCGGTTGCCCTTGGTGTAAAGTAGACCATCTTTCAACCAGAACTGTCGGCTCTTGCCTTCGTTCACCAAGGCAATAATGTTTTGGGGAATTGGTTCTTGTTGCAAACCTTCCTTGATCTTCTCAAGGAGTGAGCTGGTGACTTTGCTTATAGTTGCAAACTCCGCCTTTCGACTTAAGGCATCCGTAACCACATTTGTTTTTCCCGACTTATATTGCATAATAAAGTCGAACACGGCTAAAAAGTTTTGCCACTGGGCTTGCTTAGGACTTAGCTTCTTCTGGGTCTGGAAGTAACTGGTGGCAATGTTGTCGGTTAAAATCAAGAACTTGGACCCAAGAAGATAATGTCGCCACGCCCTAAGGCAATGAATGATTGCGGTCATCTCTTTTTCTTGGATAATGTAGCACCTTTCGGTATAATTAAGCTTTCGACTCTCATAAGCAATCGGATACCCATCTTGCATAAATACTCCCCTGATGGCAAAGTCCAAAGCGTCGGTGTGCACCTCATAAAGTTTGGTATGGACGGTTAGTCTAAGCACCAGCTCCTCGCTAATAGTCTTCTTCAAATCTTCAAATCTTCAAAGGCCTCTTGACACTATGGTGTCCATACCCACGACTTGTTTTTCTTAAGGAGTTCGGTGAGCGATGTAGCCCTTGCAGAGTAATGTTTGATGAATCAACGATAATAGTTCACCAACCCAAGGAATGATCTTAAGTCGTGTACCTTGGTCGGTGGCTCCCATTCTTGAATGGTACAGACCTTGCTATCCTCCATCACGAGCTTTCCATCCTTAATCATGTACCCCACGAAATTCATCTCCGGCTTAGAAAAGGAACATTTTTCCTTCTTGATGTATAGTTGGTTCTCCCGCAGAACCTTGAGCACTTCCCTTAGATGCTCAACATGCTCCTCTAAGGTGTTGCTATACACCACTACGTTGTCGAGGTAGACGACCAAAAATCGATCAAGGTAGGGATGGAAGAGCTTGTTTATCAAGGTGCAAAATGTGGTTGGGGCATTTGTTAGCCCGAATGGAATGAATAAAAATTCATAGGAATCATACCTCGTGACGCATGTGGTCTTTGGCTCACCACCTTCCTCTATACGTACTTGGTAATACACCGAGCGAAAATCAAGCTTGGTAAAGTATCGTGCATGACCGAGCTGATCGAATAAATCCGAGATCAAAGGAATAGGATACTTGTTCTTTATAGTGAACTTGTTGAGTGCTCGGTAATTGATGCACATTCTAAGAGAGACATACTTCTTCTTTTGGAAAAGGACTGGTGCTCCAAAAGATGCCTTTGATGATCGGATAAACCCTAAATTGAGAAGTCCCTTGAGTTACTTCCTTAGTTCCTCCAACTCAAGGTGTGTCATGCGGTAAGAAGTCATTATTGGTGGCTTGGTGCCCGGTTCCAACTCGATCTTTTGGTCTACCTCCCTCCTTGGTGGTGATTGTTTGGGTAGCTCTAGTGGTGCAACATCCCTGAACTCGTCTAGCACTTTGGCTACCTCCCTTGGTATGTCGTTGTCGGACTTGATCTCCTCGTCATCGTAATCACTAAGGATAGCTAGATAGCTCTCCTCGCTTCTCTTGATGCCCTTGTTCAATTGAAGTACCGGGAACACCTTGGTGTCTTACTTGGTGGACCTATTTGTTGGCACCACACAATCTTGAAGTCGTCCATGGATACGACTGAAAAATCTATGTGACCTGACCATGAACCCATATTGGTCTTTACTCCTCGAGCGATACCATAGATGGTTCGAGCGGCAGAATTGACTGCCTTGATAGAGCCTCCTCTTCCCGATGCTTTCAGACTTAACCTCTTGAACTCTTCGAGGGAGACAAAGTTGTGGGACACACATGTGTCTAGCATGGCCTTCGATGCTTTCCCATTGATGGTGACGTCCATATAGAGCAATCTTTTAGCTTTAGTCTTTGGGGCAGACTGAAGAACGTTGAGGAGTTGTAAGGATTCCATTTGGACACCTTCCTCTTCTTTGTCGGTGTCGCTACCCTCTCGATGTTTAGCAAGAAGTGAGTTAAGTGCTTGCCTTTATGGGCACTCTCGGACCCAATGGTCCCCATCATAGATGAAGAATTTGTTGGAAGGTTCCCTCTTTGATCCTCGGTTTTCCTTAAACTTGCCCTTTTCCTTACTTTTCCATGAGGATGAGTCCTTGTGTTTAGGTGGGCGGTCATATTGATGGCCTTTTCTGCGTTGGCTTTTCTCTCCCCCACCTTTGGCTTGACCACTCTTTTTATCCTTCGGCTTGTTGGACTCTTTGTGGCTAGAGTAGTCGATTAAACTTTCAACCACGATGATGCATCAACAAGGGTTTGAGCTCCTCGATGCCTTAGCTCGGCCTTGGCCCATTGTTGGAATTCATCCATAAAAATGAAGAGTGAGTCTTTCTCGGAGAGATTAGGGATCTTAAACACCAAATTGGTAAACTCTTTGACATAGTCTCGGATGCTCCCTGATTGTTTTAGCCTTCGTAAGTGCACTCTTTCCTCATCCTCGGTGTTCTCGGGGTAGAATTGCCTTTTAAGCTATCATCGAGGCTAGAGATAGCGCACATACCTTTTTCAATATCTAGATGCATTATCCTCCACCAAAGCATGACGGTGTCAGTAAGGTATAAGATGGTGGTTTGGATCTTAGAAGCCTCTTCCATAATGCCAATGGCTCCAAGGTACTGTTCCAAGCCATAAAGGAAGTTGTCTACTTTCTTAGCGTTGCATGTCCCTGGAAAGATCTTTGGCTTGGGCACCTCGACCTTCCTAGTCTCATAAGAAGTACTTAGCCCGATGACCATCGTACGTTTACACCAAGGCAATATCACATTATAGAGCCTTAACTTTTGCACGCATGTTATCTATCTCTTGGTCAAGAGAAGCACCTACCTTCGAAAGCTCCCCCAAGAGAAGGTCTTGAACCTTATCTATCTCCCTGAGCATGGTTCACTCTAGCTTAAACATCATGGCCTTCATGGTCGTGTGGATATTAGTATCCTCTGCTTCAAGGCCTTATACTCTTTGATGAAGGTCATCAACTTAGGATCCCACTCCCCAAACACTTTCCTCCACACGAGTTAAGCGTGACTCCAAGCTAGAGATGACATCCCTTGATTTGGCTCGTGACCTTGGCACTGTGGGATCAATTTCCTCCTCATGCCCTTGTTACTCCTGTGTGATCTCAGCCTCAGTTGAGCTAGCAAATTGGTTCTTCTCGGTCCTGATCATGTCTCGAACAAGATGAAACATGCTCTGATACCAACTATCAAGGACTTAATTCACTCAAACTCGATCCGTGCGGTATTAGCAACTCTCAAACAATGCTAACAAGCCTTGCTTGCAAACTACTTGATGGCTTGGCAAATGAAAGACAAGAGAAGGCAAAGGAATTACAAAGAAAGCTTTTGTATTAAGCTTAAGTGTGTGCCTACAAGAATGCTTCAATTGTTGAGTGTGTTGCAAAATGAAGGTGGTGGCCCTATTTATAGGCTCCCACCTCCCGAATGGACGGTTATGATCGATTTGATTGGACGACTAATATTTTGCCTCCTAAAATATCTACAAGCACTATATGATTCTAGAGAACTCTACAAGTGTGTATACATATATGTATGTATCCAAAATGTTCTAGAGAATTTCAAGGTCTTCTAGAGTAGTCCCGAGCCTTCTAGGTCCTCTCGGGTGGATCTAGACTTAGGTATCCCTGACCTTTCTAGAGCAATGTGGCTTATGCTTGGCTGTCCTAACTCCTTTTAGTGCCTTCCTTGGTGCTAGCTTGCTTCAAAATTGCCCAAGGATGGCCAAAACCTCGGTTGGACTTGTGGGAAAAGAAGTGGGTGATGACATTAGGCTCTTCGAAGGCAACAACGTATCGGTATGCCTTGGGGGCATACCGATACTGGGTTACATATCGATACCCTATATAGGCCTTGCTTCGAAGGCGATTTCTTCACATAGCATCATGAATGTATACCCATTATAATTTAACCGACTATTGTGAAAATCAAAAATACTTCAAAGAAATCGCTTTGTATACAAAGCAAGTACTGTGAAGAAATCTCTTTTTGTAAAAAATGATTTTTATGTAAAACCGCTTCGAAGAGGACGCAACCTCCGTATAAATAGCCGACTCTACTTCATTCCAAATCATCCCAAAATCCCTTCCTATTGATTTTATTCAATATTTCTTTGTTTTATGTTATTTTTTTGTTACTTTTATCAAAATTTATTCGATAAAATGACGAGTTTATGCAGATTGGATGGGAAACATTATTTCGACTATTAACGTAGAAACAATGAGGTAATTTTTTATATATTTTTATATTATTTATTTTATATCTATAATTTAAATTTTTTGAAGGGTTACGAAAGAGTTCTGAATTGTTATTGTCATCGGATAACAGAACCGCCACATGAAGAAATAGTTATGTATTTGATCGATGATGGGTTTAGATATGTTAGCAATATAATAGGCGGAAGTAAATTGCATCCGCAATTGATTAATGCCTTGCTCGAAATGTGGAGGCTGGAGACACACATTTCATCTTTCGTATGGTGAAGCTACTATCACTTTATAAGATGTTTCTTTTCAACTTGGTCTACGTATTGACGGTGCTCCTATAATGAGTACAACAAAATGTGATTGGGTTAGTCTCTGCTATGAGTTTCTTGGAGTTGTTCCCTACCAATTTGATGCAGGGAAAATATATTTAACTTGGTTGGAACATAATTTTTCCAATTTACCGGAGGACATTTCTGAAGAAACTAAGAAGGTAAATAATTTTTTTATTAATTTTTTGTATATTTTATTTAATTTTTTAATAGTTAGTATTTTTTATTAATTTTTCTAATTTACATTATTTTGATCGTGTACATATTTTACGTATTCTTGGTGGGATTTTGATGCTGGACAAATCTTGTAATAAAGTATATTTGGTTTGGTTACGTCATCTGCGTAACTTTGCGGATTAAGGTAATTTAAGTTGGAGATCGACCATTTTGGCTTTTTTATTTCGGAAGTTGTGTAGGAATATAGATCCCGAGAAACATATTATAAGAGGGTGTTTATTGTTACTTCAGTCGTGGGTATGGTTTCGTATTCCTTTTTTACAGCCTTCTCTGTTTAGCAAAATTCATATGAGTTTCCACTAGTTATGAGGTAATATAATTTTAATTTTGTTTAATAGTAATATGTTTTTATATATTTTTAATAATAATTTTATTTTATGAATGATAGGTAGTGTCATCGATTGACACATGTCGGATTGCCGATAACCCAACAATATTTTTGACTCTTGATTGACAAGACTAATCAAGTAATTTTTACGAAATTGTAATTATCAATTTCAATTATTGTATTTTAAGATATCTTAATATTATTTTTAATTAAAATAATCATTTTTTTGTAGTTTGTTTGGATGTCTTACCATGAAGCAGATACAATGTTTTCCTATAGAAAAATTTAATACTACTAACATCTAAGTATCCATTGTACCACTGAGTGGATACGTCTAAGGCATTCTGGATGAACCTCCAAATTTTAACGAACAACTTCGTTTGACCAGACAAGGCAAGACGAATGTTAATTGGTTTGATCGACATTCTAGCTGGATTCAGTTGTGGACATAAAGACGAGTAAGGTAACCCATTTATCAACAAATTTAGGGTTTAGTGTGTCATTTGATTACATCAATTGGTTCCTTGCTTATGGAAAGCCTTACATCTTGACCCTAGAGGAGCGAGAACAAGAATTAACTATGGCTCCTCGGAGATGTACACTGTAACCCTAAAATAAACCTAATTTCTTAGATTATAAGTTAGGATTTACTTGATTAAAACTTGTTTCCAAGCTAGGGTTTTTGTAAACTAAATTTAATAATCGGATAAATTATTAAATAATTAATAATTTAAAATACTGAATAGTTTAGCATTTAAAAATACCAAGTTCAACCCATAAATCATAACAATCATTAAATGTCCCGAAATCTAATATAAAATTCAGAAATCCAAAGTTAATTACATTAATAATAAAATATTCAAAATAAACGTAATATTATACTGAAATCAAGTAACATACGTAATAGTTCTAAAAATATTCCTCCAAGTACCGTAGCCTATGACTGAGGATCTGAAACAGAAACTGAGAGGGTGTAAGCTAGGAAGCCCAGTGTGTCTCTAATGTGCAAATAAACAGGATCACAGATAAAAAAAATGCAGATGGTATAGTGTCTGCATGATATGCACCCAACTCCAAACACCAACAGAAGAGTAAGTTCCCCTAAACTACTCTAACTCCATTACACCAACAAGAATGGAAACTTGACCCGTAGGTGGAGCCACTAAATAGAAGTGGTACTTCGACCCGAAGGGAAGCCACTAATCATAAGTGAATATATCATTAATTTCCTCATACATATAATCCAACCAAATGCAATGATATGTGCAGATACAGAATCAGAATGCATGCCTTAATATCTAACAGGAGGCATACATGATAATGTCAGAATCAGATATACGATGTGTATAACTCAAAGTGTAGCATGATAAAATATTTTAGAAAATTTCAGAATTATGCATGATCATATGAAGTTTAACAGAATCTCAACATAAAATAGTAACAGAGTTATCAGGAGAGACACACCTGAAGTAAGTTTCTCAACATCGATACTGACGTCTACTGGACTCGGTTCTACCACTAGAATGAGCAGGTGTAGAACCTACGAGTAATAGAATATTAGACACACTACTATGCCACTATACCGATAGTACACTAAACAGAAACATAAATCGAAACTCACGAGCGTGTCCTGATGTTTGAGAAACAAGAGGTCGTGCAAGAGAAGGAGGAGGCAGATGCTCGGGGTCTGAATCTACGTCACCTGAACCAAATAGAAACTAATTCATAATCTGATATAGATAACTTCCAGATAAGCATTCAAACTTAAAAGTCCTAAAAATGATACTTTGGGTTTTAATTTCGAAAAATGGACCGCGCCATCAAACTCAAGACGTCAAAAAACATAGAGTTGGACCGGGTCGAAAAAAGTCAACGCTAACGTCATCATCGGTCAACACTTACGTTAGCAGATTACGTCAGCAGTGACATCAACGGATATCGTCAGTAGTGACATCAACGGATGTCGTCAGTAGATGACATCAGTAGTGATGTTAACAGATGACGTCATCGAGTCGGATTTTGGGTCAACAAGTCCAGTCGGGTGGTTAATGGGTCGGGTCGAGTGGTCAACAGGTCGACATAACAGACTTTTCCTAGGAATCTGGAATTTCCAGATTTTCTCGAGAAATTTCCCAAGAAATTCTAGGTTTTCCAGATTTTAGTAGTCACCCAACTAATTAAATATATTTATTTTGATCATTGAATTATCTAACTCGTCAATTAAGTCATTAAATTTATTAAATCGATATATTTTGACTATTGCCGTTAAAATTCAATGAAAGAGTAACAGAAGAATGATGTAGCAGTTAACAAAAGTTTCTAAAATTATATATTTACTCCCTATATTTATCTATTAAATTAATTAATTTTTAATTTTAATTAAATTAAATTAATCATTCAATCGTAATATTTTATAATATTTAGTAGTTAATCATTTTTTAATAATTAAATTTTAGTTAAAAAATTTAATAATTACTATAACGGTTAATCTTAATAAGCTTTTGGTCGTGCATAAAAAACAAAGTTTATAATTTTTTAGGAATTTTAAATAATATTAACTGTTTGAGGCGAAAACTAAAAAAATTACGTTAAAAGAATTTGAATTAAATTATTAATCCTTCAAGAGGGATCAAAAATGCAATTTTACCATTTTATTCAAAGGAAAAGCCTACCCTTTGCGTTATTGCATTCGCCACAGGAGAAACACGTGGCAACAAGTATAAGAGTATATGGGCTTTTTGGGAAATTACGTAAAAGAATAAAATAGAAAAATAGTGTATTCCGAGAATATTTAGAAAAATGATGAGTCTATCACGTGCGTCGAACATTATTAAATAATATTAACGATGAATACTGCTGAAAATTATTAAATTAATTAACAAAAAATAAAAATTTTAAGGACTAATCGTATAATTTCAAATTATTTAAAATAAAATTTTAAACAAATTATAGATGTTATATTTTAATTTTTAAAATAATTTATTTAAATTATTTTTAATTTAAAAATAAAAAATATTAAATTCAAAACTTAAAATCCTAAACTCAAACTAAAAATACTAAACATTAAATCCTAAAATCCAAAACCCTAAATGATAAACTTTAAACCCTAAAACAATAAAACCATAAACCATAAAATTTAAACTCAAACCCTAAAATAAAAAATTTGAAACTCTAAAAATATAAACCCTAAACTTGAAACCTAAAATTAGTCTAAGATTTAGAAATAGGGGTTTTAGTTATTTTAGAGTTTAGATTTAGTGTTTAGGATATAGTATTTTTAGGGTTTTTGATTTTAAGTTTTTGATTTAGGGTTTTGAGATTTTATATTTTAGGGTTTAGAGTTTAGGATTTTTATTTTTTTAAAATTAATTTAAATTGATATTTTATACAATTATTTAAAAAATAAAATAATATATATAAAAAGTAATTTAATAAAAAAATTATTTTAAATAATTTATAATTACTTATTAAGTCCTTAAATTTTTTAATCTTTATTAATTAATCTAATAATATTCAACGGTATTCATAATTAACGGTGTTCAGCGGTGTTCAATGCCCGTCGTAAAATTTTCCTTAGGAAAATGGTTAATTTGTACAATTACCGATTATTTAGATCCATTTTTTTTTACTTTAGAACAAAAATAAAAGAAAATAAAATTATTGGGACTAAAATAAATTTTTAGAATTTGTTATTTTAAGTGAAGTGAGTTCTAGATTTTTTATACAGTACATAGGGTTGTAAATGAGTTCGAGCTTGAGTAATTTTTAATAAGTTTAAGAAATTTGAGCTCGACTCAACTCATTAAAAATTTAAGTCGAGTTCGAGCATGATTTGAGCAAAATGAGTTAAGTGTTGATCAATTTTTAATAGTGTCAAACTCAAGTAGATTGTCTTCTGTCACGTCTCATTCAAGCTTTTTTAGGAAAAAACTTTGATATATGTGTAAACTCAAGCTTATTAATTTTAAGGTATAAGTTGTTAGTTTAGGGTTTAGAAGTTTAGGTTGTTGGGTTTAGAATTTAGATTTAGTGTTTAGACTTATGTTTATATTTATATTTTAAGGTTTTAAATTTAAAAATTTAGATTTAAATTATAAAAATTAAAAATTTAATATATTAAATTTTTAAATAACTCAACAGCTTTTTTGAATCATGTATTAAATATTTCAGTTTAGCTCGTGATGGGTCTTGAATCCAAGACTTAAAGAAAGAGATAGAACAGATAAACGGTTTTAACAAGCCGATCATCGATACTTATGAAAAATTAAAATTCAAGTCATATAAAAATAATTATAAAATGAAACAACTAACTCAATTATTTAATATTTTTATTAAAACAAATAATTATTATAAGAAAAATATATATGTATATATATAATGTGTGCAATAAATGTGTGCAGTCACGTTATCCTTAGTTATACATTTTAACGAAGAATCTTTGTTTTTGGTGAATTTCCACGTATATGACTTAAAAAGAAAAAAAAACTTAAAATATTATACCATCTATTTTATTTTTTAAAATATAGTAAATTTAAAAAATGATTTTAAAGAATTTAACTTTAAACAGTTAAATAGATTAAATTAAATAAAATATTAAATAACATTTTGTATAAAATTCTCTAAAAATTATTAAAATATTATTTAAAGTTGGTATCAAGAGATATTAATTTTAATTATATTTGATTTAATTTATTTTACTGTTTAAAATTAAATTTTTAATCATTGTTTAAAATATAATATTATAAAAAATAAAACATATAATATAATATTTTGGAAAATTAAAAATTAAAGATAATATTTATGTAAAATTTCCGGTTTTTTTTTTCTTTATTGAGGAGTTACTTTTAAATAGATTATCTTATTAATGTAGATCGTGGCAAGAATATTTATTATATTTAAAAGGCATAAACATAATTTTAATTCTTAATATTTATATTTTTTATCGTTTTAGCCCTTATTTTTTTTTTGGGATAAATTTAGCCCTTAATCTATATCTTTTTGACAAATAGCTTATTTTTTTAACACCATAATAACTGGACCGTTAAAAATCTAACAATGATGACATGTTATATGCATATGATAATATATTTTAAATAACATGGCATATAACCTATCAAATACATATATATATAATATAATTTTATTCTAATATAAAATATAAAACAATTAACATTTAAATAAAATACTAAAAATTAATTAACTCTAAAATAAAAGGCTATTAAACTTTCCTAACCCTAACTACGATAGAATCAAAGTCTTATCTTAAAAAAATATGAACACAGTTTGAAATTAATTAATTTTTTAGGCAGGATTTTAATTCTATCGTAGTAAGGTTTAAGAATGTTTAATAGTATTTTATTTTACAATTAATTAATTTTTTAATATTTTATTTGAATTTTAATTGTTTTATATTTTATAATAGAATAAAATTGTATTATATATATTTTGATAGGTTAGATGCCATGTCATTTAAAATATATTATCATATGCATATGACATGTTTTTTAGATTTTTAACGGTCCAGTTATCATGGTGTTAAAAAATAAGCTATTTGTCAAAAAGATATAGGTTATGGGCTAAATTTATCCCAAAAAAAGAATAAGGGTCAAAACGATAAAAAATATAAACGTTAGGGGTTAAAATTATGTTTATGCCTATTTAAAATTAAGTTAAGTTTATCATGTGTGTCAAACACCGCTAAACATCATTAAATTAATTAATAAAAATTAAAAAAATTAAATACTCTATATAAAATTACAAGTTATTTAAAATGAAATTTAAATTAATTTGTTTTTCATATATATTATATATTTTTAAATTTTTAAAATAAAAAACTAAACCTTAATCTCGAAACTAAAAATCAAAACCATAAACTCAAAATTTTAATCTCTTAAACCCAAATTATAAACTTTAATCCTAATCAAGATTAGGGTTTCATGTTTTATTTTATTTAAAAAATTAAATATAATATACATATATATAGATAATTTATAATTATATGTTAAATCCATAAGATTTTTAATATTTATTAATCAATTTAAAAATATTTAGTGATATTCAATATTAATGATGTTTAACGATGTTCGACGCATATTATAAAATTCTTCTCAAAATTAAATTAAATTAGATACATAAACAAGAAAAATATTTTTAATATTATTATTTTTTACTTAAAACTCAAAATTTTACTTGAGAAATATCAAACTTTTTATCGTTCAATTCAATATATAAATTAAATCTTATTTATATAATAATATTTTATTTATTAATCGAATAACCTGAATCAGATACAACGTAAACTTATTATAGAAGCTAACCTACCAACCCCTCAATCTCTAGTATCTGACCAAGAACTTTTAAACTACTCAGTAAAATTCTAATGGAAAGGACCAGCTTAGACAAAGACTTCAAGCTTTGAACTTGGAACGGAAAAAAGAAAAGAAAAGTTGCCTTGGATGGGAAGTTTACAGTGCCAAGGTGGCTTTAAGAACAAAACTTCACTCGATTTAAAAAAATTGAATAACTCGATTTGACTTAAAGTGAAAATATTTAACTCATTTTGATTCTACTCGAAATTTTATTGACTCGATTCGACTCAAAAAAATTTCAAATAAAATTTGAGTTATAAAATGAAAATTCGAATAACTCAAAATTTTTTGACTCGACTCGACTCGACTTATCGAATACTCACCCCAGCTTTACCAGTTTCCACATTCTTTATTTTCTTATATGTATAATTTTGTATATAGTCCCCCATTCTTTAGATATTTAAAATCCAGTCCTAATTGTTTGATTTTCAAAAACTAAATTCAAAATGATAATGTTGTAAATAAAATTCCATTAAATTGGAACATGTTACATTTTTTCGATTGGTAGGTGGATAGAAAAATCTTTTTAAGTTTAAATGAAGGAAAAATACTCAGAGTATTATCATACAGAAAGAAGTTAAAAAATACGATTCAATTAATATAAATATGTAACAAAACAAAAGTGAGGCTCAATAAAGAACCACAATTAATCATATTCGCAGAGACGGAACTAGGATCAAATGTTAAGATGGACAAAAGTCTATTAAGCTTTAAAATCTAAAAATTGAGAGGGACAAAAACCTTATTTAATTATTATTCAAACTAATAGGGATCTCAAATGTTATTATACCAAAAAAATTAGGAGGGTTTTTATAACGATTAACTAAGGATGTGATTAACATATACTGACAGATTGAGTATGAAATTAGAACGTCCAAAAGTTAAAATATTTAAAAATTTAAAGATAAATAATACAATTAATTCTTATTATTATTGATTTAATAAAAAAATATACACACAATTTAATGACTAATTTAGAAAATAAGAGTGTTTAAAAATATTTGGGAGAATAGGCTAAAAGAAACAATATTCTTTAGGCTTTGTCACCTGTAGGTGGCGAGGTGTATGTACACCGTTGATTTTAATTTAATCTAACGGTCAACATGAACCTCGTCACATGCAGATGGCGAGGTTCAAAAACCTCACCACCTTCAGGTGCCGAAATCCAAATAACACTGTAAATTTTAACTTATTTTTTTTTTAAATCATCTTAAATTCATTTATTTTTTAAATATAATTTTAAATATAATTTTAAATATAATTATTTCCGTAAATTCCCCTGATTTAATGGTGTATATATTTTTCTCCCGTCCGGTATGTATCTGTTGAAAGGTTGCCTCCGCTTGATTTTCAACACATAATGGGTCTAAGCCATCGGACCCATTGGTTTATAGTGCGAAACAAACCAAAACATTTTCTGAACTTTTTTTTTTTTGACTATATTTTCTGATCTTTTCAGTTGTGACGTTGAGGGGATACATTAACTTTTCAAAGATAGTTTCTTTTCCTAAATAATTCTTACTTAAGAGAGAAGAAAGAGAATTTTATAATTTTAAATTTATAATTTAAGAAAAAAATAATAATAACCGTTTGTTCTAGAAATTATTAATAAATATATTTTTTAATATATACAAATATGTAAATTATGTGTGAGTTAATTAGTTAGTTTTTGATCTTGTATTAATTATTTAATTAGTGTTTGTAATGATTACGTTTAGTGTATATAGATTATAATTGTTAGTGTAATTAAAAGATATAGAATTTTATTATAATTTTGGATTTTTTTGTTTTTGAATAAAATTAATATTCTTTATAAAAAAAGTTTTTAATCAGTTTTAGTGGTTACAGTAGTATTCATTCTAGAATATACACTTAACCATTAGACATTAATCGTTCAATCACTGTGCTACAATACTGGTGTTTGAACCATTAGAGGTGGATTATAATCAAGAGCAAGTCTTAGGTTCTAGATGTTCTGTACGCAGAAAATCTTTATTGGGAGACTCACCTACCAAAGCTATGTGTATGACGCAGGTCGGTTTGAATTAGTTAGGACGAGACCCTAAAATAAGAACAATAATAAAAATTAAAATTTTCAAATACGTTAAGACATAATAATTTTTTTAAAAAATATGATAAGCTTGTTTAAAAATTTATTTTTTTGAAAATAATGACAATTTTTATAATATTTAAAAGGACTAAATTAATAATTTAAATATTTTCCAGATTTTCCCGAGAAATTTTGGAATTTTCAGGGAAAATCTGAAAAATCTCAGATTTTTCAGGAAAATTCTGAAAATTTTCCAGATCACCAGGCTCGATTCTTTCTCCAGATTCGACACAACCCCCCTGAATCGATCTAAACTCGATTAAAAACAACTTAAACCCGAAATAATTTAACCCTCTTTAAATTCTCAACATCTCTTCAAAATATAATCACCGAACTCACTTTACACCAAAAACCCCTTTATACTCGATTAACAACAAACAGAGACACACACACACTAGAAATTTGATTAAAAAGAATGATTGAATGCTTACCAAATACTCACCACTACACAGAAATCAAACACCACGAATGATGATGGTTTGAATGAAGGATGATGGAGGAACCAACCAAACACACCAAGGATGACCAAAGGAAGAGGAAGCTCGAGAATGGAGCAGAAACTTGATTTTTGGTTACAAAATGAATAATTCAGAAACGATCGAACCAAATTAAATCGGAAATTAAAGGAGAAATTACTCTCCAATCATAACCAAAACAAGAGTCAAGGAAAACTGAAATCTGGAAATTAAACAAGGGTAAAATTACCCAACAGAGGCCTGAAGTTTTTGAAACCTTTCAATAGTACCCTCAGACTTTCAGAAATGTCACATTGGTCACATAAAATCCCCAAATATTAGGTTTTAGTTTAGGGATTTTTATTGGAATTAGGGTTTTAAGATTATAGGAAAATTGAGGTGTTACATACACCGACTCAATGACAAGGACGAGGAACAAGAAGGAATATTCAAGACTCGCCACCTATTACCCCGATGGCAGAACCTACCTTTCCTCCCTAGTTTCTGCTACCATCGAAGGTTTTTTTACTAACGTCTTATATCCATTTATGTCTGGTATGAGTGCCTCTATTGTTCCGATGTCGTTATCGTCTTATTATCCCCTGTCAACATATGTTCCTCCTGTTTCTCAGTTTCCATATTTTGGATCCAGTATTGTAGACCAAACTCCACATCAGAGCCTATTTTATATCGGTCCCAATTGTAGTGGTTCTACCTCATCGGTAGGTAATGTAGAATGAGAGGAGGAAGAAGAAGACGCTGGAAGATTGTAGCAAAAAAATCCGAATCGAGATCGTCGTCCACCACATTGCGGTATGGGTGGACATAGACGTCATTAGGTTTTTTTATGTAATTTATTTGTTAAATGTTTTGTATTTAAATGTTTTATTCTATTTAATATGTGAAATGTTTTTATACATTTAATATTTTGAATGTTATGTATATTTTTTATAAAGATTACAACCGTAAACTGTAAAACCTAAACATTCAAATAATTAAATATGGTAACAGTGGAATAATTAAATACTAAGAATTGAGAACAAATGTACAACAATTGTTCCAACTATGACATGTTCATTTAATTCGTGCACCGTATCGATTAGGACATGTTCTCTTTGCATATCCAGAATTCCTACAAATTGTGCATAATTTCGGTTGCTCAGTACTTTCTCTATGATCAACCAAATACTTATCGCAGAATATTCATGTTGATCTGGGACGACCTTTTTTCTCTCGTCTTAGTACAAAATTAGGTCGTGTAGTAGGTTCATCATTCACTGCATCTTCATCTTATTCATTTCCAATAGGAGGAAACTCGTGTTCGTAAACCTTAAATACGATTTCAAGAAAGTAAACTGGATTTACAACCATCATATAGTTTATCTGGATAGAAGAACAAGCA
This sequence comes from Abelmoschus esculentus, assembly GCA_035048815.1. Taxonomy (NCBI): domain Eukaryota; kingdom Viridiplantae; phylum Streptophyta; class Magnoliopsida; order Malvales; family Malvaceae; genus Abelmoschus; species Abelmoschus esculentus. The sequence continues at coordinate 12,521,981 of JAUCBN010000038.1, read as the reverse complement.
ATAATGGCATGCGGGGACAAATATTTACATGTTTGGAAGAATCCACGATCGCATGTTCTTTTCCTCAAATCAACCACATAAGCATTATGTTGTATGCATTCTAACAGTCTTGAGTATCCTGAGACATAGAATAAATGCCTATCCTGTGAGAAACATGTCGCATTCATTGAATTGGAATGCTGTACAAATGCTTGTAATCTATTTCGGAGATCTGGGTACACTATATGACCACCTACCGTATATTCTAAAGCTTGTTTACCCAATATTGCAAAAAGGGTACCCAACCGATAATATGTGGCTTTAACAACAGAAGTTATAGGTAAGTGTCTCACTCGTTTCAATGATGAATTGATTGTCTCTGCTAAGTTTGTGGTCATGTGACCATATCTTTTGCCTTCATCAAATGAACAAAGCCACTAATCCATTGGTATATCTTTCTACATTCTTTTTTCCACCCATTTCCTCCCCTAAACACCATCATCAAAGGTTAGTTTTTGAAGCTCGGCTTGTGAAAGCACGTTTTGATGCTTGAGGGTATTGTGTTAGGCTTTGGTTGATCTATCTTTCAAGGTAAGCTTTGTTTCAAATGGTGAAAGTTAGGTTCTGGTTGGGTGGTTTAAGGTTGAATGGGAATATGTGTTTAGAAGGGTTTCAGTATGTTTAAAGGGGGTGTTTTAGCTTCCTTTAATCACCTAGATTATGTAGTAACCTCTTGGTATTCTTCTTTGTAGTTGGAGAACAATGAGAGCCATCAATGTGCTTGGGAAAGGAGAAGACTTGAGAGCTTGTTGTGGAGCTTCTTCAACTCATTTTGGAGGTTGGTACACTTCCAAATCCTTTGCATTTTCATGTGCATCATCATTTTGGCATGCTTGATTGATTGTGTGATGGTTTGGCTAGGATAGAGCCTTTGCATGCTTTAATGATGGCTTGATTTATAGTTGGTGAAATTCAGTAAAATTGATTAGAAACTCACTTAAACTACTTCAATAATAAGTAGGAACGTTTTAAAATTGATTGGTGTAGTTTTGGTTAAGGTTCTTGAGCTTTTCATGTTGCAGACCTATATTTCATGTAGGGGGTATCGATATCTCTGGTATGAGTATCGATACCAATAAGAGGAAAGAATATGCTATTAAGGAAGACGTTTTGTAACACCTTGCCTGTGTATCGAAACCAACCCTTCTAGTAACATTTTGGTTCAATACCCCTTTTGGGGCGTATCGAAACAGGGAGACGTATCAATGCCCTATATAGGTGTATCAATACAGGTTGGTCTCCCCTGTTCTTGAATCATCGCGATAACGTATCAGAACGCAAGGGAAGCGTTTCGATACTTGGGGTATTTCAATATCCTTATACAGGTGTATCGGTACGCCTGGACAAATCTGCCCAAGTTTTAAGGGTTGAGTTCGAGGGTCTCATAATTCATGATGTGTATCCCCATGGGTCATTTCAGGTACAAAATGATGATGAAACTGGTAATTGGTAATGTGGAATCTAATATGATGAAAATTGCTTTGCATGCTTTGCTTGGCTTGATTATGGTATTAATTGATATGAGATCCTTGATGGATCACTTTGTATGGTTTAAGTCATTATTTGGTGGGATCCAGATACCTAGTGAATGATAGTGTTGTAACACAATGAAGGACATCATGTGAGAATATGAGATTTCGAGTGAATATCCGATGCGAGATTCCGAGTATACTAGCTCGATATGAGAGTTCAAGCAACTCGATGTGAGATTCCAGGCCGGGTGAGTTCCCTAGTGTCGAGTTGGTAGTGAGCCTCACTTCTGATTTGTTTGCTTTACGCTTTGGTTACATTTCGCATATCATATCATCATATTATATCATCTTGTATGTTATAGTTATGATTCACTTGAAAGCACAATGGATAGGTTGTGTACCAACTAAGCTTTCGTAGCTCAACGTTTTGGAATTTGTTTTCATCATAGGTAAGTAAGCGACGATCGTGTGGACGTGACGAAGCACCATCAACGTATGACTTCAGCATTGACCGGTTGGTAAAGTACAATTGCTAGATTATTGGGTTATGTATTCGTAAGACTGTTATCGTAATTGTAACTCTATTTAATTTTAATTTGTCAAGGTCAAATGCTTTTATTAAAATTATATTTTAAAGCTCCATTGATATTTTGGATTATTAACTATTTTGATTTTAATGTCATTTCAAATTTTATATCGGATTTGTTAGTACATATGGTCTCGATTTTGAGGAATTTTATGGATACGGGTTGAGCTTATCGCCTAAATGTGGCACCCAGGTTCGGAGTGTTACAAATGTACTTGTCAGCTGTATTTTTGTACACACAAGATAACTGAGTGGCGTATATTGTAGTTCTTGATGGTTGCAATCGCAAGTTTTTTGATCGAAAAAACCATTCCCTTATATATTTCATGAGAACCATGTTTGTTGTATTGATCGATCTGGGGGAATTGCAAAAATTCGGGAGCATTAAAGGCTTCCATATCAACTGATGCAAAGTGGGACGGTGGCTCGTAAAACGACATGACCATTGAGCTGTTAGGAGCATCCACTTCCTGTGGTTCCTCAATATCTTCAGGTTCTCCATAAAAGTGACATTGCTCTTTACCATCAGGACCAAGCTCCCTAATAGGTTCTTCGTCCGAGTGGTCACCCTCAAATTGGAACAACTCCAATTCCCCAACATCACCAACAACTACAGATGAATGTTAGGTTGGTGGTAAGTTAAAGTCGAATTCAGAAGGAGCTACCGATGACAGTTGGATTGGTGGTAGATTAAGGTTAAAGTTAAAAGAAGCTACACAAGAATGTCTTGCCATTGAAGATGATGCAACACCACCATCTTTCTATGAAAAATGTGTCGAGAACAGGTTGAAGTTGTCTCTTATATTGGCCGACAGGCTATAAACATTCGGATCAAAGTCAAAATTTGCACGTCGCCAATATGGGACTCTTGTAACATCGTCATCAGAAAATATTGCAAACAACTCTAACGGTCCTCCTAAAGAATACTGCAAGTGCGATTCTATCATAAATTCTATATCGCCATTATCCGCAACATGGTAAATTATATAATACAATGACTCTAACGACTTCGGTAATCGATATTTTAAAGGCTCCAATTTCTATCCTCGAGCATGCGGATTATTCTACGATATTTCATCATCAATGACATATAATTTAATTTCCGCGGGAGATCGATTGTAATAGTATTCAATGACTGAAAAACCACACCTAAAGATGCATCTCCAACCATCTGCCCATCATTATACAGTAAAGCATTGATTCTTCTTGACATTTTTTCTTTGAAATTCAAATTGAGAATTCTTTTCGAAGAAGTTTGAGTGTTCTGAAAATGCAAATGACAATTGTTTTAGCTGCGAAGCTAAAGTAATACTTAAAGCAATTTAGAAATCGCTTCCTGCAAAAAGCGATTTTCTAACGTGTAAGGCTGAAAATTTCTTTTTACAGGAAGCGATTTTCTTTCATAAATCGCTTCATGTACAAAGTGATCTATGAACTATATAAGATTTGATTCCTTGCTCAATTCAGACTATATTTCCTACTCCAACACTCAACCAGAACTTTTTCATCAGCAGTTATATACAAATGGCTAGATTTTCTTGTGTTGTGTTCTACTCCAGAGCATATCTTTAATAGAAATATAAAACACGATGAGTTATATGAATTAATATCGATGAAGGTTTAGAAGTCGACAACAAGAGAAATCTTGTACTTGAAAGCAAAAATAGTAGTTGATGAACCAGGACCTAAAGTACATTACATGTTGAAATTGTCAAGTTCAAAAGACAATCGTAAGATATTTCGATGTTACAAACATGCTGGGTATCAGTTTATCGAGATCTCAGTAACATTTAAGGATGAAGCTACTTCATCAAGCAGCGTTCAAACATTTACAGATTCAGTAAACGAAGAAGCAATTCTACAACGTAACCACAACAAACGACTTGAAAAGAAATAGAGAATTGAAGAACTGAACTTAACATCGGACGTGTTTACAGATTACTAAGACACGGAAAAGGACTAATCCTCATTTCCTTAGATATTATTTTTGTAATATTTGGTGTTTACGTTTAGAATAAAAATTTTAAATAAATATTTTTAATAAAAAAATTAAATAAGTGAAATAATAAAATTAAATATTTTTATAACAAAAAAATCACTTTATGTAGAAAGCGATTTCTATTAAAGATAAATCGCTTTGTGTACAAAGCGATTTCCAAGGTCTAGGTTTTGTTTGTTCATAATCTCGTGGAAATCACTTTGTACACAAAACAATTTTTTTTATATATTTTATATTAATTGATGTGTAAAGGCATACCAACTCACCCATAAATCATTTTCTATGCAAAGCGATTCTTTTTACAAAAAGCAATTTTAATTTACATGTTCCGATAAGAGTATAATTTTATGAATGAAGTTAAATGGAGCATATTTATGTAATAAAATATTTAAAAACTCATATTAATATAATATTATCGAAAAACAACAATGATTTGAAAATCATTTGCACATAGAAAGGGCACCCAACATAAGTAAATACAAACAAAAATCCTCTGCCCCTTCCCATGGCTCCTTTGGTGTCTCCTTTGTTTTTTTAAAAAAAATCAATTTTAAACCCTAAACCCTTATTTTCTATATTCTAAGCCCTAAACCATACACCCTAAAAAATACACTCTACCCCTAATTTCCTAAACCCTAACCAAAACCCCTAACCTAAAACCCTAAACCCTAAACCTCTGATTAGAAGTGGGACATAAATAGAGGCATAAGGAAAGGGCAGATGATTTGCACTCCGTAAAAACAGATCCTTTATCATATCGAAGTTTTATTCCTTCAAAGGACCAAAGGCATTAGCAATCAACACGAATTAAAAATTGCATACAAATCCTAGTAAGTTTAATAGATGAAAATCGTATGTCTGCCCTTTTAATTTAAAAGTCAGAGGTTAAATTAAAAATTAACCTTAAGACTAACATGTTATATCATTAAATTAATCGATTTTATTAACATAAAAAACAAAATAAAATAGATCAAAAATATAAATAATAAAATTAATTCTTTATAAAACTAATAAACTAAATAAAACTTAACTAAAATAAAAATAACATCATAATTAACGTGTTATATCATAAATTAACACGTTAATAGTATAATAAATAAAATAAAATATATTGAAAATATAAATAATAAAATTATCTTTTCTAATTAATGAAAAAATTGTGATTAACATGCCACATCATTAATTTTTTAGAATCAGTTACAGTGATTAAAAATAATATATGTTCTAAAATATATTTTAAATTATTAAATATTTATCTTTTAAACATTATGCTATAAATATTAATACTCGAATTTGTAACCTTTAAAAATAATAATTATTCTCTTAACCACTAAACTAACTGTACTTAAATTAAAAATATTGACAGTATAATAAATAAAATAAAATATATGAAAAGCATAAATAACAATTTTTTTCATAAATTAATAATCAAAATGAAACTTAATCCAAATAAAAATAACCTCCGATGAACTTTTCCTTTTTTTAAATTACCGGTTTAGAAATTTCCTCCATTGATTACAATCAGTAAAAAGAGAACCAAAAAAAAAAATCGTCGGAAATGAACTCACTTCACACCGTTCTTTCAAATTCTCAACATTTGAGTCCAAATCACATATGCGTGTAATAACCAATTTTAACTAATATCCAAATCCAATAAAATCAAAACATAATCAATTTTATCAGATCTAAATATTACAACCCAATGCTCCCTAAAACTGATCCCAACGACCAAAGCCCAAGCAATAATTAACTCAATACCCAATTCGAATCCAACCCATTCCAATAACCTAAACAAAACCTAAATTTAGTAACCCCTAACCCTGTCAACCATGTCAGCCGCCAGTCACCATTGTGCTTACCAGTCTCCAGCGCATGGCCGTCACGCGCGACGGTTCGAATACCACGTGGCCGCCACGCACGGCGATTTGAATACCGCGTGGCAGTCACACGCTCTCCTGATTCACACGAATGGTCGGCCACCTCCCGATCCTACAGTACCACCTTCATACTTGCAAAATAATCAAAGAAAAGGAGATTAGATTAGATTTCAAATCTAATATTAAATCAGATTACTTTTAGTTTTTTTATATGTATTTTCGAATGGGTATAAAACCCATATGATGTAATCGAAAAAGGGGCTTCTTCCCCAGATTTTAAATAAAAAAAACATTCGAACCAACAAATACAAAACAAATACCAGATCCAAATCGAAATAAAAAGAAAGGGGAGTGTGATTCGGAAACAAATCGAAGAAAAAAGGAAAGATTTCGGGGCATAAACCCATATTGGAATCTTCATTTATAGATCTACAAGTGTGGAAGTGGTTCTTCAAAAATCTGAGGATAGATTCGTGTTCATCTCATCAAATATAAAAACAAACCGCGTACGGTGGCTGCCTCCGCCGGCTAGTGATATTCCGCCGAGGGAGATGACTGGTCATGAGGGGAAGTTGAGAGCATTATAAGAATTCTGTTTTTTTTTTTGAAGATAAGAATGAAGAACATATTTTTTTCAGAGTAAAATGGGGTATATAAACATCAACCAAAATTGTGTTGTTTCGATTAGGAACCCGCATATCAGACCCGACCCATAATCCGCGTATATCCGAGAAGATGGGGAAATTACACACCCGTGACACTTCGGTTTCTTGTATCTTTTCTTTTTAGATTTCCAGTTTTGAATATTTTACATTCTAGTCCTTATTTTCATTTAAAATAGCTCACTGTAGTTTATTTTTATATTTCTGTTGCCACTGTTTTTATTCGCTTTATTATTATTACTACAATTATTGTTGTTAATGTTTTTTTATTATTATAACTAATATTAATATTAATATTATTTTATTATATGTTATTTAATCGTTACCCTTATTATGTTACTAACATTATCATTTGTATTTTATAATATTTCTCATGTAACATATTAATGTATTTACTAAATGTAATTTTGAAAATGGCTTTTTAAAAGGATCACAACTTCTAAATTAAAACTGAATTTATATTTTCCGTCATATAAAATATTTTGTAACCAGCAAGTGCTAATTTTGGGCGTTGTGGGGGTGCTCACCCTTCCCCATGCGTAACAGACTCCCAGATTCAGCTCTGGTTCGTAGACTCAATTTTGGTGTTCCAATCGCTCCGTAGAAATGATTGGTGGCGACTCCCCAGACCAATTCTGGTGATTACAGTTGGTGACTCCGCTGGGGATGATTTTTCCTGAGTCGAGACGCAAATCGGTTACATTTTATTTAATGATTGAATATATAAATTCAGTTTATTTAATTTTTGTGATCTTTTATTTTAAAATATTTACTAATGCTTTTTTAGGTCTCCTCATTTCATGAGCTCTCAACCCGGAATCCGTCCATTTTAGTGGGAGCATTAAACTACTCCTTTGTGAGGTTCCGCCTCTATGTAGGATGATGAATTGCTTTCAGGATATTTTTCCCTCTGTCTTCGTGAGACCTACGTCTCCGCATAGACTTAGAGAAACGTATCCCCTAAACTGTGTTTATTATCATTATTAGGGTAATAAGTATCATTCGGGTACCTTCTAGAATCGAACCGCATATAGTGAGCCCTAGAAGCCTACCCTTAGAGCCGTCATGCCAGACCTCTGCCCAATTAGAGGGTTACCCTATAAGGTTTTTCTTTTTAGAGAAAGAGAGCAGGGGGGTCTTTTATTTACGCCCTATAATTCCTGTTATTTATTTTTCGTATTTTATTTTCGTAATATTACTGTCATGTTCATATTCGTGCAACATAAAGCATATTTTATTTTATTTATTGTAATTTGATCCGGTACTAACGATTGTTTTATGTTGTGCTATTTTATTTCTCATTTTTGTATCTACAGTTATTTTAATATAAAAAAGGATGTTGATACAAGTCCAACCGTTAAAAAAGTTTAGCCATAAAAAACTATTTTCTTGATAAGGTGGAAACAAACCTTGGTATCTGAAGATTGTCCGAAGAATCACAATACCGAAATGAATACAGCTTGTCAGTGGGGGAGAAGTTAGAACTTGAAAACTTCACAAGAATTAAAATATATTTGGACCAATTAACAAAGAAAATAAATGGTTGTTATCACCAACTATGAAGATCTGATATATCCAATGGATTTCAGCATCGACAAAATACCATTTCGAGTTTTAGCCCAGTTTTGGAACCCTGCTTATAGTTGTTTCACCTGGGGATGCCAACATTGCACCAATAATCGAAGAATACATCGCCTTGATCTGTTGCCCGAAATTTCAGATGAATAAGGTATTTTGAAACCACTTGATTCACTGATATTTTTCGATAAAGAACGAATAATAGGAGAAGTCCAGAATCCAAGAAATGGGAGAAACGAAATACATTTGTAACACTCCAACTTTTCCTCTTTTGAAACCCTAAAATCCCTAATTTAAAACTAGAAATTGGGGATTTCTGATTGAATTTCAATGGTCTTTTTGTAAATTTCTGAAAGTTTTGAGGTCTTTTAAAAAGTTAAATAATTCCAGACCCTTCTTGGGTAATTTAACCATTTTAATTTTGGAAACAATTCCCCTTTATCTTTACTGTTTCAGAATTTATTCGGGAGATTAAATTCTCCCTTATTTCTGGTTTTAATTCAGCCTTTCCTTACCGATGAAGCTAAGTCCGTGAAACATCTCTTCCTTTCTTTGTTTTGCTTCGATTCAATCCTAGTAAGTATTACATATCTCTGTTTTCTTTTGTTTTGATTCGATAGTTTATAAAGGGGGGAAAGTTAAAATTCTGTTTGGAGTGTTTGAAGCATTTTTGAATCGGTTTTTGGTTATTTTTGGGTTGTAGAAGTGTTTTGAATAGAATCAGATGCAAAGGGGGTTTAATTCGTTTTGAATCGAATTTTTGAGATGGTTCAAAAATCAAGAAACTTGATTTTCCCTGGAGAATTCTGGAAATTCCAGATTTTCCTGGAAAATCTGGGTTTTTCCAAACCTAAATTTTCTTGGAAAATCCTAGAAACCGATCGGTTCGACCCGACCCATAAACCGACCGGACTGACCTGACAGTCCTGAAATGACCCGTAACTCGTAACCCGGCCCGCTGACATCACTGTTGACGTCCTCTGTTGATGCCACTTTTGACGTCATTTGCTAACGTCACCTACTGACGTCAACATTGACTTTTTCTGACCCAATCTCGTTCTATGTTTTTCGACGTCCTAAGTCCGATGATATTGTCTGTTTTTCTAAATTTGAACCCGAAGTGTTGTTTTTGAACCTTTTAAGTTCGAATGTTTATCTGGAATTTGTCTTTATCGGATTCTGAATCAGTTTCTGTTTGGTTCTGGTGACGTAGATTTTGACCTCGAAAATCTGCCTCCTCCTCCTTTTGGACGACCTCCTATTCATCAGTATTTGGGACACGTATGTGAGTATTCAGTTACTTCTGTTTAGTGTATTACCGGTTTAGTAGCATAGTAGTGTATCTAATAGTTTGTTATTCATAGATTCTACACCAGCTCGATCTAATGGTAGAGCTGAGTCTAGTAGATGTCATTATCGATGCTAAGCTTCTATTTTCAGGTGTGTCCCTTCAGACAATTTTCTGTTTATTTCTATGTGCAACTTTTAATATATCTGTTAATTCTATGTAGCATATTGATTGCATCATTTCTGTTACTTTCTGAACATAATTGAATATTTGTCATGCTCTGAAACATTAACTGAATATTTGATTCTGAAACTGTTATGCATGCTTCCTGTTATTATCTTAGGCATGTATTCCGATTCTGTTATCTATTCATACATGGTTATCTGTTCATGTCATGACAACGGTTGGATATGTGTACGAGGAAGTTTAGTGGTATCACCTATGGTGAGTATCACTTCTGATCAATGGCTTCACCTACGGGTCGAGTATCCACTTCTATTCAGTGGCTCCACCTACGGGTCGAGTGTCCACTTCTGTTCCGTGACTCCACCTTCGGGTCGAGCTTCACTTCTGATGGTGTGATGGAGATAGAGTGGTTCAGGGGAACCTTCTCTTCTGATGGTGATCGGAGTTGGGTGCACATCATATCATACATTCATTACATCGCATGGTCTGCTCTGTTTTGTAATATGATATTATGTTCTAAAATTATGTTATTCTGTTATGTGTTATACCTATCTGTTTTATAGTTATGTTTATCTGTACCTTAGAGACACACTAGGCTCCCAAGCTTACCCCCCACAGTTTTTGTTTTAGATACTTGGTCTTAGGCTACGGTACTTGGAGGACTGTCGGTTTTAAGATTCTGATAATCCATATGAATTTATCTTTTCAGTTTTTAATTAAATTTTTGTATAATAAATTTTATAATGGACTTTTATTTTGAATAATGGACTCCGGACTTTGGGCTTTTATTCTGTAATCGACTCTGGACTTTTATTTTGAATAATTTATTTTGATTAAATTATCGGATTTCAATAATTATATTTCTGAAACCTAAATTGAGTTACAAGTTTCTTTAACGTGATCCTTAAGTTTTAATCTAAGAAATTAAGTTAAATTTAGGTTTTACAACATTGCCTTGAGAAATATTAGAGACCTGGTCCAAGTCAAGACCAAAACGAGAAACAAGTCAAAATGCTTGCCTTGGCTATCAATGGGTTGGTCGTTTTCCCAAAGCTACCCGGATGTGTACAAAACAAATTGTTTTTTCCTTATAAAAGAAGGCATGGTGAAATAAAATGCATGGGTCCCTTTGCTCGAATATGGGGGCAACCAGATAAACTCTGTTGATGGCATGAAGACAATACAGGCCAAGACAGTTTATTCTAGTAACAAGAAGACTCGCTACATGAAATTTCCTTATAAGAACAGAGGTTACAAGAAAAATGCTGCCACGGTCGCTAAGGCATGAAAATGTCCTCTCAAAATAAGGTTATTTGATCAAGGCCCTAGAGAAAGTCTGAAGGATGGCCGAATTTCCATCGACTCTAATTGTTCGAGCCGAATTTTTTATTTGCAGAAGGAAATTAGCATTGCTCATTCGAGAAAATTAGAGTTTTAAGAGTGAAGGTCAAATCGTACATGTGAAACAAGACCCACCTTAGGTAGAAAAAGCTTCGTTCTAACGCGAGCTTCATTTTCAAAGTTGTACTGAGTCAACACCTTTTTATATAATATTTGGTAATATTAATGATATTAGGTATGTTTTGCAGTTCATCCAAACGCAAAGCCAAAAAAATGAAGAAAAATGGCGAAGATCGAGAAGACCTACCAGAGAAGATAGCAAAAATGTTAGCCGAAGGAGGTCCAAAAAAGAATAAAAGAGTCATAGACCCAAATATCTTGGTGGAAAACTCTAGTAATCCTCTTAAAAAGACTTGTGTATTTTTCGAAACTCTTATAGCAAAATTGTCAAAAAGCCAAGTCGAATTCTCTCTCCAATGAAAACTAAAGAATGATGGGGCACCTCGGCAGCGCGATGATGCCCAAGATTTTGACCAACTTTTTCATCGGTTAAGAAGACCAAAAAATCTAGTTTCACCTAGAATCTACAATGTAATCACTAATTTTATCCGGGGTGTTAAATCCGGTTTTAATTTTCATTTTAAATTCGAGAAATGAGCTTGTAATGATCGATTAAAAAATATATAAAATACTATACATATTAGTTCCCTTAAATTATATAAGTATTCACTTTTCACATATTTTTATCTTAGCTTTTATTATCATTTAAATTATTTTTATTACAAACTAAAAATCCAAAAAATATTACATAATGTTTCTTTTTCTATTTGCGTTTCCATTTTCTTTTTAACATCCGTTTCCTTGACTTTGTGAATAAATATGTATATTTGTAGATATATTATTTAGTAAAAAATCCAAAAAAGTTTTAGTTGTAAATATTATTGTTTTTCTCTTTTATTATATTATTATTATTATAAAATATGATTAAATAAGATAAAACCTATTACTAAATAAATAAAATCCAATATATATCACCAGCCCAAATCTAATTACAAGCTCAGAAATAATTAAAAAAAAACACACATTACACACAGCCCATTACAAGCCCAAGTCAGATTTAATAACCCAACCCTAATTCATCTTTTTCCCACATGCAGCCCAAAATCTGATAGGGAAAAGTCTCTTCGATTACCGCATGAATCACATGTGTGGCTCACACAACTTCTCGGTACTGCACCCGCCCCTTTCGATATTTGGAATCAAGCCTGTTCAACTTCCGACACCTATGATCCAGACCAGAACTGAGCCCCTAAGCTCACACACAAGCACTGGTGGTCTCTCCGCTTTGTCCTTTGTACTATAATGCAGCCACAGCTGGCCTTCTCTCGCAGGTACCGTATCCATATACAAACAACAACAAAGGATTTCAGAAATACACATAACACCAAATGAGCAGAATTGACAGAAGATAATACACAAATTTTCAGATGTCAGCAAAGGACAATAGTAGAGAATGAAGATAAGAGAAATTAACATTTTTCATTTTAATTTTTAATGTATTTTCGATTATAAGTATAGATTCAATCCATTGTAAAAGGGGCCTTTTTCTCCTACCAGAAATAAAAAATGAAGAACAAAAAATTTCCAGAGATTTTTCCTCTTCTTTTTCACATATTCGTTCTAACATAAACAAACACACAGAGAAAAGCCTAGTTTTGCTCTTAACAAAGAGGCACGGTATAAATAAGAAAATTACAGAAATTTAGAACTTCATCCTCATCTTCTTTTAGATTAAAAACAAGGAAAAAGGAGAGTCTTTCCCATTTTTTTATTTTATTCGAAATCCCTAACCAAATAGAATAGGAAGATAAAATAAATCAAGAAAGGGAATGTTTTACCTATGACCGCGGCGGCCGCCGGAGTTTGGAGACTCCGACAACGAATCCTAACGGTGGAAAAAGAGCTCACGTCCTGGTGAACCACATACCTCGAAACCGCGACGATCCAACGGCTGATTTATCAGATCGACGACGTGGAAGATTGACGGGCTTTTAAAGATTAGCGGCGTTTCAAAGTCCCCCGATAAAATCGCCACTGTAGAAAGAAAGATGAAGGCGAGGACAATCACGCGGCAGTCTCATCTCTTCAGAATGGCCACCGGATCGACAACATCGATGGAGAGATAGAGTGCGGCTAGGGCTTGTTCAAAGGAGTGGCTTTGTTTGTTTCTTTTACTGAGGTTGAACAGATGAAAAGGAAATAACCCCTCATATCCATAACCCACGCGTCCAAGTTGCTGACCCGGTTTATATCAGTTCTGGGTCAAGTCTATGATCAATACAGAAAGCTTTTTGGTTTGGGCCTGAACTGTCGGGCGTTGGTTCCCAATATCCTCCTTATTTTGTTTCACTAATCCATTTTATATATCATGCCTTATGCACTGTTTACATTCATATTTCCAGTGTGCATTTTTCATATATTATATTGTTATCTTTGTACATTTCATTTATTTGTTCATTTTTTTAGGGTATGAAATTAGCATTTGTTTATTTATTTATTTACTTTATATAACATATATTTCATCATTAATATATTATGAATTTTATTTTTCATTTCATTGTTGGAGTATCTGTATTGTTGAAATTATTTTATGTCCATGCTATGTTTGGTTTCGTAGCTTTGTTTATATTAAATTATTTCGTAACAGATTTAGATTTTTACTAAATACATGTTTGTTTCTTAGCTTATGTCATGTCGTGTTGTTTGTGCATTTCATATTTCGTATGTGTATATATTTGAGATTACATGTTTCTTTTCTTTGATTGTTTTGTCTTCTTTGCGTTATTTGTTCGAGTAATGAATATTAATGCTTTGATTGCTTATTTTGTTATTAGGAGTGAATTTGACTAGTTTCAATCGCGGTTCATTTGTTTCCTTTCGAATATTGGGTTTGTGGTTCGTTTCCATGTTTTTATATATACTTGCTTGTTGCTTATTATCTTTCATGTACATATTTTTGTCTCTATTATGTTTTGTTTTTATTTATGCTTTTTATTTATGCATGTATTTTGTATATGTTGTTTATTTTTTGTTCAACATTCACACCTTACTAATTAATGAATTTAATTAATTACGTCTTTATTCGGTCGTAACGAGCCCGTGTTCCAACGTAGTGGTCGCGGTGTATGCGTTGTCTCCGAATAAAGACACGGTAAAAATAAAATTGATTCGAATCTTTAAACAAATATTAATTTAAATGTCACTTTAATCCGGAAAATTCAAAATTAATTAAGCGGTAATTTATAAAGGTGCCAATTTTGGGCGGTTTTAAACCCTAAACTCGTTTTTAACCGAAACCGACTCTCGAACCCAAATCATTTCGAATCTCTGGTTTTATGGTGTCCGGCCTACCAAAGTGGCCGGTGGCGACTCCACCCTTTTTTAAAAAAATTCCTAATTTTAAAATTTCCCTTTTCAATCTAAAATTCCTTTTTTTAATCTCAAATCCCTAATTTTAACTTTCCAATTCCTATTTTTTAAAGAACCCTAGATTTCAAATTTCTTTCAACATTTCAAAATTTCCAATTTTTGTACACAATTTAAAAACCTAATTTTTAAATCCTAATTTTCTAATTTCCCTAAAATTTTATTTCAAACCCAAATCCCTAAATTCTACTTTTCAAACCCTAATTTCAATTCCACTAGTGACCCTTTTTCCCTCTTCTACCACACCTATTATTATTTTTAAGAATTTTATAAGGGTCGCTACATACAAGAAGGGGCATGAGAAGCTATCACGTGCCTTATATCAATTTAAACTTCTACTGGGCAACCTCTTTTTCCATAGTTTATAGGATACACGTTATATTACCCGTAGAAGTCAAAAATCACTTCCTATGGAATTTTTTCGAAGATCAAAATGATATGAAACATAGCTCCATGATACAAGGATAATTTTCACTCAAAGCCTCCAAGACACAAAATGTCTTGCTAAATTGATTTTACCGAGCTTGTTAGCAAGATATGTAGTGCACCGTATTTTGCGAGTTCATCTGAGTAGTTATCAATGTTTGCTTCGTAAATTTTATCCACATTGCTCCTGAAACATTCCTAAAATTACAGGTACTAAGAGCAATCTTGATTCGGAAAAAATATATTTTAAGGAAATACTACAAAACAAAAACAATCATTCAACAAACAGAGTGAAGTCTGATACTTTGCCGAAGAAAGAGGTACGACTATCAGAATCTCAACAGAAAATCGAACCAACCAATCGAGCTAATCTTACCCCTCTGTTGATGGAGTGGATAGATCCAAATCAGTCCTACTTCTCCGTTGATGGCGTAGTAGGATCCAAATTGCTGAAATTTGATAATGTCCCCATTGATGGTGTGGCCAGATCCAACTCAATCATGCTTCTTCGTTGAAAGAGTAGTATGATCCAAATTGCTGAAATTTGATCTTACCCATCTGTTGATGGAGTGGATAGATCCAACTCAGTCTTGCTTCTCCGTTGATAGCGTAGAAAATACTAAAATTTGATCTTGTCCCCGTTGATGTTATGGCCAGATCCAACCCGATCATGCTTCTCCGTTGATGGCGTAGTATGATCCAAATTGCTGAAATTTGATCTTACCCCTCCTTTGATGGAGTGGATAGATCCAACTCAGTCTTGCTTCTCCGTTGATAGTGTAATAGGATCTAAATTGCTAAATTTTGATCTTGTCCCCGTTGATGGTATGGTCAAATCCAACCCAATCATGCTTCTCTGTTAATGGCGTAGTATGATCCAAAGTACTGAAATTTTATCTTACCCCTCCGTTGATGGAGTGAATAGATTAGTCCTGTTTCTCCGTTGATGGCGTAGTAGGGTTTAAATTGCTGAAATTTGATCTTGTCCCCGTTGATGGTGTGACCAGATCCAACCCAATCATGTTTCTCCGTTGATGGCGTAGTATGATTTAAAATACTAAAATTTGATCTTACCCCTTTATTGATAGAATGGATAGATCCAACTCGGTCCTGCTTATCTGTTGATGGCGTAGTAGGATCCAAATTGCTGAAATTTGATCTTACCCCTCAGTTGATGGAATAGATAGATCCAACTCGGCCTTGCTTCTCCGTTAATGGCGCAATAGGATCCAAATTGCTGCAATTTGCCCTTGTCCCCGTTAATGGTTCGACCAGACCTAAATCACCAAAATTTAATCTTGCTTCTCCGTTGATGGCATAGTAAGATCCAAATTGCTAAAATTTGATCTTGTCCCCGTTGATGGTGTGACCAGATCTAAATCATCAAAGTTCAATCTTGCTTGTCGATTGATGGTAGAGTAGGATCCAAGTTACTGAAATTTTATCTTACCCCTCCGTTGATTGTGTGGATAAGATCCAACCTTACACTTCAAGTCTTACCTCTTCGACGAAATCTAACAAGTTCTCATTCTATCGTTAATGGCGTAACCATATCACATTTTGATCGGTCTCGTTTTACTATTGATGGTACAACTAGATCAAATTTTGTATTTACAAATATTATATCTTTACTAGAGAAAAAAAATAAAAAATAAAATATATATATAAGAAAAAAGAAAAAAAGAGGAAAAAAAGATAAGAAAAGGAAGAAAAGAAAAAGAAAAAGAAGAAAAGAAAAAAGAAAAATATGTCAGATTAAGCTACAATTAGATTCTTCAATACTGTATCCTCATCAGTGTTGCAGTTAGGTTAAGTTTCTCCAGGTATTGCACTATCGTAGCAAGTCAAGCATATTTTGTCTCCTCCAACGAATCAGTCGCAACTCCTGTTCTTCTCGACGAATCTCCTTATTTTGAAGATTTTACTGACAATGGCGGTAGAGTAGATCAAATCAAAGCTCTAGAAGAAGAAGCGGTGGCCAGAAAGAACCTCAACCATACTAAAAGAACCTCAACCTTACCAAAGAACCCCAATCTTACCAAAAGAACCCCAATTTTATCGAAAGATCCCTAACCTTACCAAAAGAAATTCAACCTTATCAAGAGAACCTAAACCTTACCAAAAGAACCCCAACCTTACCAAAGAAGAGCCCCAACAAAACCGAAGAAGAACCTCTAAACCATACTAGATGAAATGGGTTATTCTTTATATTTGCTCTATTGTCGTTACACAACAATGAGCAAAGATGACAGTTGTAATAACACATTTTAACTAATATCCAAATCCAATAAAACCAAAACAAAACCAATTTTATCAAATCCAAATATTACAACCCAATGCCCCTAAAACCGAGCCCAACAACCGAAGCTCAACCAATAATTAATCCAATACCCAACTCGGATCTAACCCATTCCAATAACCTAAACAAAATCCTAAAATTTAATAATCGCTAACCCTGCCAACCCTGCCAGCCGCCAGTTACCATTGTGCTTACCAGTCTCCAGCGCGTGGCGCCACGCTTGACGGTTCGAATACCGCGTGGCAGTCATGCACTCTCCTGATTTGCCCAAACGGTCTGCCACCGCTCTGATCCTGCAGCACCACCCTCAGACCTGCAAAATAGTCAAACAAAAGGAGATTAGATTAGATTTCAAATCTGATATTAAATCAGATTACTTTTAGGTATTTTTATATGTATTTTTGAATGGGTATAAAACCCATATGATGTAATCGGAAAAGGGGCTTATTCCCAGGATTTTGAATAAAAAAAGCATTTGAACCAACAAATATAAAACAAATACCAGATCCAAATCGAAATAAAAAGAAAGGGAGTGTGATTCGGAAACGAATCGAAGAAAAAAGGAAAGAATTCAGAGCACAAACCCATATTCGAATCTTCATTTTTAGATCTACACGTGTGGGAGTGTTTCTTCAAAAAACTGAGGTTAGATTCGTGTTCACCTCGTCAAAACGCTTCGGAAAGTGGTCACCTTTGTCGCTTTCGACCACCGCGTACGATGTCTGTCACCGCTAGCGAGTGGTATTCCGCCGAGGGAGATGACCTGTCATGAGGGGAAGTTGAAGCATTATAAGAATTCTGACTTTTTTGAAGATAAGAATGAAAGAACATATTTTTCCAGAGTAAAATGAGGTTTATAAACATCAACCAAAACGAGACTGTTTCGATCAGGAACCCGCATATCAAACCCGACCCATGACACAAGATCTGTGTATATCTGAGAAGATGGGGAAATTACATTCCAATCCTTATTTTGAATATTTTACATTCCAGTCCTTATTTTCAATTTTGAATATTTTACATTCCAGTCCTTATTTTGAATATTTTAAATTCTAGTCCTTATTTTCATTTAAAATAGCTCACTGTAGTTTATTTTTATATTTCTGTTGCCACTGTTTTTATTCGCTTTATTATTATTATAACAATTATTGTTGTTAATGTTATTATTATTATAACTAATATTAATATTATTTTATTATATGTTATTTATTTAATCGTTACCCTTATTATGTTACTAACATTATCATTTGTATTTTATAATATTTCTCATGTAACATATTAATGTATTTACTAAACATAATTTTAAAAATAACTTTTTAAATGGATCACAACTTTTAAATCAACATCGAATTTATATTTTCTGTCATATAAAACATTTTGTAACCGACAGGTGTTAATTTTGGGCGTTGTGTGATGCTCACCCTTCCCCACGCGTAAAGGACTCCCGGATCCAGCTCTTGTTCGTAGACTCAATTTTAGTGTTCCGATCACACTGTAGAAATGATTGGTGGCGACTTCTCGGACCAATTCCGGTTATTACATGCGCATATAATTGTTATCCGTCTTTGTTTCTTCTCACTACATGCAATTTAGGAGGATAAGATTGCCGTGAAGTTTACTTTTAATAAAATGAGGTGTATAAAAGGGGCGAACAGATCGGCGCAAGTGGTACTGCGTCGGACGCTCTTTACATAGAATCGGGACGATGGCTGGGGCAGTGTATATGTCCTTTAGCTCATCGGCGAATCTTGAGATCTTCAAGCTTGATTTCCAGAGTTACGATCGTGAACTCCCTGTTAATTTGACTATGTTGCAGGTTTTAAGTGTGTGATGTTTGTTTGGATGGGAAAATTGTGACTGGTTTCTATCTACGTGGGATTGCACTGCTCTTATGTAATGCCCATTTACGAATTTTTATACTGACTTCTTTGAAGTCTTTGCCTCGTGTTAATTTGGTGTTTTTTATGATTTAAACAAGCAGTTATTGAAACCTTTTGGCTTGTTTATTCCGAAGCTAGCTTTTTTATGTTTTGATATGGTAATAATGTTCCCATGATTTGCTGGTTCTAGAATACTTATTAAAACAGAATTCCTGTGCAACTATTAATGAGTTTGCTTTGTTGTGCAAGATGGAATAAGTTGGATAAATTGTCTGGTAATTCGTTGTGCTGCATGCATGATTTGCATAGAAGCTGATGAGCATTGGGTATTTTGTGTTAATTTATGGTTGGATCGTTTCTAAAATAATTTGGTTAATGAGAAAAAAACTTTCCTTTTTATTAATTTTGATCCTGTTGTATTTTTTAAAGACTAAGAATAAGGAGAAAAGAATATCATCATTTTTGGAAATATTTATGGTTAACATGATTGTTATCTGGCACCTTTCTTAGAATAGATTTAATCCTTTTATCTAGTTATTTATATTATTTTTTTCTAGATGTTTAAAATTGGTTACTTTCTCTTTTTCTGACCAATTATTAGTATTTATTTCTCTGTATTTTCTTTAGCATTTATTGATTTTTTCTAGACCAATTTGAAACAAGAAGATTATAATTTGCTTTAGACATAACAATTTCCTCAGCTCTATGTCAAGTGAACAAGCTCTTGTTGGACATCTATCAAGACACAGGGCTGTGAGTTTCCTTCACTTTTTGGAGAATAAATGATTAGTGCTTAAATTATATATTATTTTATTAATAATTATTTCTTGATTGATCATTATAAGTTGTTGATTTGGATCTTTTCATTCATTTTCCATGCAGGACATTGAAGTTATGAAATTCAGCTTAAAAGGTGAAAGTTCTGTAGATTTTTCGATTTTCTGGATTCACGGCTGGATTCACAGCATGATTTCTAGGATGACTGCTGACATGACAACAATCAACATCTTTTGGATTGGCTAGCTAGAAAATCTGTATGGATAGGGTCAACTAGGCAAATGGAGTGAAATCCAGAATGTGTTTTCAATTTACAAACTTAATTTTCAGAATTTTGACTTTTTGCCTTTATTATCTTTGTAATTCCTAAGCCTATAAATACCGACTCTTGGGAGAGAATTGACGATCATATCTTATCATCTTATCTTTCAACTTTTCATTTTGTGTTTTGCTTAGTTTGTTTTAAGTACTTTTGTTCTAAATAAAGTTTTCTTTTCACTTTCACTTTTATTTTAAGTTTACAAGTTATTTTAAAAACATGTCAAGCATGATAAACAATATCATGCTTGGCTAATTTTCTCAAGCCAAAGAGTTAACAATGAAACGATTCAATTGTGAGTTTTGAGTTGATCAATCAATGTAGCTGGCCAAGAGGGGGTGAATTGGCTATTAAAAATTTGTGTAAGATTTTTCGGTAAAAATAGAGAAAAATGAGACATATTTATAGTGGTTCAAGCTTCAAAACAAGCTCTACATCCACTACCTTAGCTCCTACTAAGGATTTTCAAACCAATTCACTAAAGAATTCGACCTTTTTTCTCGGTTCAAGGGATAACCATTACAATTTGAATCAATCCTTCTAACCAAGGATAGATTCAACCTTATAAGATTACAAATGAAAGAAAGGCAAATTTGGTTATCTCTCAAAAGACAAATATTGCCCCAATTACAATAAGAACACTCCCCAAACTCAAACAAGGAATTTCAATGAAAATTATAAGAGTTGGGTACAAGGATATGCAATGAAGTGCTTTGAAATTGGATTTGAGTGCTTGGATGTTACTTGAGGTTCAAAAGTTGTTGTTGATGCTTGGAATGCTTCATTTTATACCTTCTCTTTGATTTCTAACCGTTGTGATTGTTGGGAATATATATAAAGATGTTAAAGCTTCATCTTCCCACAATAAATGCACCTCTGCAATCTATGGTATCGAAACCCGGGCTACTTGTTTTGAAACAGTCCTCAAATAGAAAGAGACGTTGTGCATTTAATAAGGGTATATCGAAACGGGTATCGAAACAATTCAACTGTCATTTAAAGCTTCAACTACAACCAACGGTTAAAACATTTAAAGCTCAAAAAATCTGTCGAGGATTTAATAAGGGTATTGATACTTGTTTCGAAACGCCACGTCATTATATTAAAAATATTTAAAATTAAAGTCAGGTTTCAATACATGGTTCGAAACGTTTGTTGACAATGTAGTTTTGGTATCGAAACGTGTTTTGATACATGTTCTAACACTTAAGAACATATTTAAAAACTAAAGGACGGTATCGATACCTGTTCTATTGGTATCGGAACTCGTATATAGAAAACACTTAGAAAATAATTTTTTGTTTTCTTGGTTTGACTTGAAACTTAATTTTTTGACTTTAGAGACTTAAAAATTTATTACAAATAGTCCTTGAGCATCATTGTTATATCAAAATCAACTTTATTTTTACAATCTCTCCCTTTTTGATATAACAAAACCAACATAAAATTTTAAGTTTGAAAAATTTGAAAAACTTTAAAAAACTCCCCTTAAAAGTTGCATAGCTTTAATAATGGTCTTCTCCCCTTTAAAAACATAAAAAATATAACACATTGTTTTCTCCCCTTTTTGTTAGATCAAAATCAATGCAATAAGGCATAATATCATAAAGAGCAAGCAAGCAAAAAAATAATCAAATATACCATAGCATTAATAAAAGTTCAAATCCAACATAAAGTTCAAAGCATAGCAAACGAAATAACATAGGTGCATATTGTTCTAACATGAAATGAAAAGTGTAACTTAAAACTTAAGAAAGACATAACTAGTCCTAATAAGCAATATCAAAGCAAAGAGAAGCTAAGATAACTCTTTTTCATCATCATCATCACCACCCTCATCATCATCCTCGTCGCCATCTCCATCATCATCATCATTGTTGGTAGGAGCATTGTGAAAACGCCTAAGAGCTTCAAGCGAGAGACGCATGAAAAGATTTTGATTCTCTAAACTCGTCAACCTCGTATCCTCCATAGGATCAAAACGAGAGTCGAAGTGAGTGAATAAGGAATCAAAACGTGCATCCAAGCTATCAAACATTGTTGTGAGAAAAGCCATCATCTCGGCGTTAGAAGCAACTTGTTGAATAGGCTCCGGATCAACGGAAGGCTCCGATGGGTTCTTCGACGGACTCCACAAGGACAAAAGAGCAATCAATTCCCAAACACACAAAGATAAAGCTAAACACACAAGTGTAGTAAAAAGATCAAACCAAGGGAGTTGTGCGATTTTTGACTTGCCAAACCATATCGGCAAAGATAATCTGAGAAAGATTCGGTTGACGACCTTGACGGAATCAATTAATCCAAAATCTGTCTACTTGACGAATCCATGAATATTTTCCATTGGATGGACGAATCCACCATGAGATGATAAGGTGCAAAAACCTATCATGGATGTCTAGGTTCATAACAGAACCGGTGAAGGTGTCAAGATAATTCTCATCCTCAATACCCTCATTGTAACATCCCGAAAATCAGATAGTAAAATGGATCGAATAAATATTAAGATAAAAATTAAATCATGTATTAATTGGATTAGAATAAGGACCAAATTAAATTAAATAAGAGTTAGAGGATTGCATGATAAATTGGGAGTTCCATAGACTACCCTTAGTAATAAAATATGTTTAGACAAGTCATTAAGGGTAATATGGGTATTTCACACCTCCATTAAACAAAAAGAAGCAAATTTTGGCTTCTTCTCCCCCATTTGGACGGGAAGAAGAGAAAAAAATAGAGAGAGGGAAATTGTTAGAGAAGTCTTGGTAGAGGGAGTCTAAAGCTTTGCATGAGATTGATTTTGGACAAGGAAATCAAATCTAAGAGCCTAGGTAAGCTTTCTTCTCCATGGCTTAAGTTTTGAAAGTTTGAACCCTTGAATTTTAGAAGCTACCATGATGCTATTATGATAATTTAGGTTGGTAGAAAGCCTAATTTTGACTTAGTGATTATTGGGTTTTGGTTAGTGAAGCATGAACAACAAGTAAGAAGCTTGGAAATGGGTATTTGTAAATATGTTAGTTATGATACTTGATTTGGTTAGGTGGTTAAATTTGGGGTCTATTGATGTTAATTTTGTGATTGGAGTGCTGGAAAATCATGAGGTTAAGATGAGTTATGAGTTAAGATCGAAAAGAGGAAAACTAGTCAAGTAGCCTAGAAAAATGCTATTCTAGGTAGCCAACTTTGAGAATTTCCTTAGGTCGGGATTTAAGGAGTTTAGATCTGAAATTTTAGAATATGATACTCATATATACCTAGTTTAAGGGGAAATTTACGGAACTTAAATCCGAGTCCGGTAGAGGAAGATATAAGCTGTTCCGTGAGGCTACCCGAGCAGTCCCGGGAAAATTCGACCAGAACTGTTTGAATTAAATTTGGAGCTGATCGAATAGGAAATTAAATGAGAGGTTAATTGTACCTTGTAGAGGGTTCTTCTATCTTTCCAACGAGGTATAATGGACTAAAATCGGACATCTGAGCTAGGAGATATGATCGTTTCGCCAAAAGAGTAGCAAAACTGTTCAAAAAGAACAAATGTACAAGTTGCAATTGATAGGCTTATGAATATTCGAAACGGATAATTGAAAATGTATTGATACCTAGTTATTATATGTTAATTGCTAGATACCCCGGGAGAAGAAATTAACGAGGATCAAGAGAGGATCGAGGCAACAAAAAGGCGAGGCAAAGGGGTTGTGATCTACAACCCGTGATAGCTCGGAATATTGGTGAGTGTAGCAAACCCTTAGGGTTAGGACCTAGGGTCCTAACCATTTGATTACTTGATTTGTTATGTATTGTAACCGGATTAAATAAATATTTGACATTACGGGAATGAGGATTAATTAGTAATGACTTGTTTGACCTTATGTTTGAGTACTAGATAATAAACTAGTTTAGAGCATTTGCATAGCTCGGAAATATCGAGGTAAGTAATGGCACGTGGCTAAGGATGCCAGGTATATTAGTCATGCATGAGTTATGTTCGTGATAGCATGACATGTATATGCTTTTGGTATGTTGCATGACTTATGCTTTGGGACTTTGGTAACATGATCACATGTGTATGCCTTGGTATGTTAGCATGATTTATGCTTATGGATTTTGGTAACATGATAATATGCTTATGTTTTGTTACATTAATAGCATGACCCTTATGCTTTAGATTTAATAGCATGACTTGATGCTTTTGATATGCCATGTTGTGTACATCATCCGTGACAAGAAAATTGATTAAGTAAATGAAAGACTAATTGAATAAGAAACTCTGATTGAGCCTTGGGTCATAGTTGGTCATAGGCAGTACGGCATGCCTAGAGTCTGAGCTCATTTGTTAGTACTTCGGTACTTCTGATCAGTACTTCGGTACTTCTGTTGGTACTATGGGTACCTTTGTTGGTGGTTAGTCACCATTTATAGATACCATGAGTATCTTTTGTTAGTGTCCTAGTGGCACTTTTGGTAGTACCTTAGGGTACTTCTGTTGACTCGTTACCTAGTCTAACTATACCAAGGCAATGTTTGGAATTGATTCGAAAGATTAAAATTAATGTAATTGCTAATAAGCATTTGACATGATTTGAATATGCACATTTGATATGTACTTGCCATAGGGCATTTGATATGAATTGAATATGAACATTTGATATGCACTTGCCATAGGGCATTTGATATGAATTGAATATGAGCATTAGATACGACTTTGCCTTAAGATATTTGTATATGACTTGTCATTGTACTTGAGCATGATTATATGATGTACTAAATGCCATGTATAAATGACTTGTTACTCATTTGATATATTTCATTTGTTATAATCCATGTCTAAATTGGTTAGACTTAGGCTACCTCACTAAGTACTTCTTAGTACTTACGCTCTTTGTTTCCTCCTTCCCAAACAACAGGTTCACGAGTCAAGAGATAGATCAAGCTTGATTCGGAGCAAGGACACGTAACCAAGCCAAAGTATGGTATTTTGTTAGTTTTTGTAACTCCTAATATAGGGTGGCATAGTAATCATGATAGACTAGTATGTGCATTTTGATAGCTATCTCATGATGTGTATATATTCATATGATCGTTTAAGCTTTTGGGTTTGTAAGCCAAAAGGCACAACATTCATAGTAGGCTAGCCTTATATGTTTTGAGTTGGCTATGGTTGGCATAATGGCATGGTAGCATGCATTTGGTATATGGTTAACTTAACATTGTGTCTAGGTCATGTGAACCTAAGAACCTAATTTTTGATTGCTTAGTAGCCATAGAAATGATAAGATTAAATGCTTGTCCTAAGTAGGGATGATTCAAATGTTAAAATGCATAATGAATTGGCTAAAATGGGTAAGTTTGGCGAATCGAAATAGGTTGCCTAAGTATGTCTTATGATCCTTAAGGCTTAGGATTGAGTTAAGGTCATTTAGATAGCCTTTTTGAAATGTCTAAGTGTTTAGAAGGCTTGAAATTGTCCATTTCGAGCAGGGGTATCGATACCTCTAGCTAGGGTATCGATACCACCTTTGGTAGAAACATTTTGCATCGAAGCACGTTCTGATACTGGGGATTCCAGTAGCCATTTGGTATCGATACCCGTTTCGATACTGGCTACCCAGTCTTGGTCAACGGGTCAACACCAAGGACCGGTATCGATACCTGGTTCGATACCCCTATATCGATACCAACATTAGGGGTATCGATACCTCTTTCACTGCATGAGTTCAAATTCAATAAGGTATAATTAATGATAGCTAAATAAACACGATTTGATATAAAAGTTTTGATCAATTTAAATGAAGTTATAATTGATTAACGAAGAGTATCTGAGTTTCAAATGGGAAATTGTTTAAGTGTCAAAAAGTTTTAAATTGTCATGGATTTGTATAAGCAATATTAATTTGAACCGTAAAATAAATATGTATTATTGAGAAATTGACTTGCAATGTTTGTAAATAAGCAATTTGTATAAATATGACCAACTCTCAATGTTTCATAATAAGTCATATGTTTGAATTTGATTTCATTATTCGAGTTCGTATGTCTGGTCAACGCCCCCGTCTCCTAACCCGGAGCGAGGGTGTCACATTTTAGTGGTATCAGAGCTTTGGGTTACATGATTCTCGGACCGAAAGTAATATGCATGCATCATATAGTATTGAACTATACCACCTAGGAGTTTTATACCGTACTTGCTTGTGTTCTTGCTTATTTGAATAATATTTTGTTTACTTTTGTAGTATGGTTGATATGAGACTTGCCCTGGGAGATGAAAGTACCGAGGGATCATCTAGTGAAAATGAGAATGTAAGGGTGGAACAGAATCCACCGTTAGAACAAGAACCACCTCCGGTGGAAGTTGCTCCTGAGCCGGTGGTCCCGATTATACAAGACGTTCAGAGGGAATGTCTTCTGAGTATGAAGGGAATGTTTGATCAGCTGGTGTCTGATTTGAGACAAGATCGTCCAGCTCCTGTTAATGTTGGGCCAAGTAGGGCACCAATTGAGAAGCTTGCTCGATATCGAGCCTTTACCTTCGCGGGAGTTAACGAGGATAAGCCCGAGGAACCTGAACAGTGGTTGAAAAGAACCACTCAGATCTTGACTAAGCAACTACAGTGCTCAGACGAACACAAAATCGAGTGTGCTATCTCGCTTCTAGCTGATGAAGCCCTAAGTTGGTGGGAAACTACAACCTTAACTGTTCCCACCGACTCTGTTACATGAGACTTTTTTGTGGAGGAGTTCAAAAAGAAATACATTAGTGAGCAGTATTTGGCTGAAAGAAGAAGAAAGTTTTTGTATCTGAAGCAGGCTAATAGGCCTATAGAATAATATGTGGCAGACTTTTGTAAGTACTGCAAATATGGAGCTGAGTACATCAAGACAGAGAAGCAGAAGTGTCAGATGTTTATTGATGGGCTAAATGATGAAATGAGTCCTATGTTCACAGCCTTGGGGATCACAGATTTCCAGATTTTAGTCAACAGGGCTATTGCTACCGAAGCCAAGATGAAGGCTTCAGAGAAAAGAAAGGGTGGAAATAGGAATGACAAGAAACGGAAATGGGAAGAAAGGCCTGATTGGAGTATGAAGAAAGCCAAGAGTCAGAGAGAGGGCTCTTCGACCTACCATCATGAGTCCAAGAGTCACTATATGTCAAGACCTCAGTCGGCAAATAGACCTTCGGCCCCGGTTGCATCTGTTCATAGCACGGGGAATTCTGGAAAAGCTCAAGCTTGTCAGTTCTGTTAGAAGTTTCATGTTGGACCTTGTCGGCTTCAGATGAAACTATGCTATGCTTGTGGTGGATCAGACCACTTTATTCGGGATTATCCTCAGAATTCGAATAGGGGCACACCTCAGTCTCGTGCCTATCAGAGTCCACCACCTCAGAATAGAAGCAAGGGCCCGGGACAGGCCCATTCTGGGAATCAGAGTAGAGGAAAGGACCATCAGTCAGCCCCTCCTCGACAAGGGTCTCAAGCTCCTGCCAGGATGTACCATGTTCGTGGTAGGGAGGAGGAAGAGTCTCCCGATGTTATAGCAGGTACAGTTAAATTAAATTTGAGTCTTGCATATGCTTTGATAGATTCAGGATCTACATATTCCTTTGTATGTTCTAAGATACTTGTAAAGACTAAGTTAGAGCCTGAAAATGTTGATAGGGGTCTTGTAGTATCAAACCCTATAGGAGGTATAATGAATGTTAACCTCGTTTGTAAGGACTCCCCGATCTCAATTCAAAGTATTCTTTTTCGGATTGATTTGTTTGTACTACCAACCTGTGAGTTCGACCTTATATTGGGGTTAGATTGGTTGACCAAACATGAAGCTTGGATTGACTGTCAGAACAAAAGATTGTATCTTCGTGGCTTGGGAAAGGAGTCAATCCTCCTAATTGATAAGAAACCAACTACGATATTTGCTGCTATGGTTTTACAAGATGAATATGACTTCGGGTTGCCAAAGATTCCAGTGGTATCCAAATTTGTTGATGTCTTCCCGGAGGAACTACCTGGTCTTCCTCCAACTAGAGAAGTGGAATTCGGGATTGAAATCCAACCTGGGACTAATCCGGTGTCAATTGCCCCTTATAGAATGACACCTATTGAGTTGAAGGAACTTAAAAAGCAGCTTCAAGAGCTACAAGATAAGGGATTTATACGTCCTAGCTCTTCACCATGGGGTGCTCCGGTTTTGTTCGTAAAGAAGAAAGATGGAACAATGAGACTCTGTATTGATTACCGGCAACTGAATCAGGTTACCATTAAGAACAAGTATCCTCTGGCTAGGATCGAAGATCTATTTGATCAACTTAAGAATGCTACGGTGTTCTCCCGGATTAATCTTCGATCGGGGTACTATCAGATGAGAGTAAAAGAGGAAGATGTTCCTAAGACGGCTTTCAGAACTTGATATGGACATTTTGAATTCTTGGTGATGCCATTTGGGCTAACCAATGCACCAGCTGCATTCATGGATCTCATGAATCGGATGTTCAGGCCTCATCTTGACAAGTTTGTGGTTGTCTTCATTGATGACATATTGGTGTATTCTCGAACCAAGGGGGAACACTCGAAACACCTTCGAATTGTTTTGCAAACACTTCGGGAACGTCAAATGTTTGCCAAGTTCTCCAAGTGTGAGTTCTAGCTATCAGAAGTATCATTCCTTGGCCATGTTATCTCGGCAGAAGGAATCAAAGTCGATGCTAAGAAAGTACAAACTATTCTGGATTGGAGACCTCCAAGAAATGTTACTGAGGTTAGAAGTTTTCTTGGTTTAGTCGGGTATTATAAGAGATTCGTTAAAGGATTCTCCACCATCGCCTTGCCTTTGACTAAGCTTCTAAGAAAAGATAAGTTGTTTGAATGGTCAGAGGACCAACAAAGAAGCTTTGACCAGCTTAAGCAAGCTTTGACTCATGCTCCCGTCCTTATCCAACCGGAATCCGGTAAGGAATTTACTGTGTATAGCGATGTTTCACATTCGGGACTAGGTTGTGTCTTAATGCAAAAAAACAAAGTGGTTTCTTATGCATCAAGGCAATTGAAGCCTCATGAGTTGAATTATCCGACACATGACCTCGAGTTAGCTGCCATTGTTTTTGCCCTCAATATGGAGGCATTACTTATATGGTGAAAAGTGTTACCTGTACACCGATTACAAGAGTCTCAAATACCTCCTGACTCAAAAGGATTTGAATTTGAGGCAAAGGAGATGGATGGAATTGCTAAAGGATTATGACTTGGTCAGTGATTACCATCCCGGAAAAGCAAACGTGGTGGCCGATGCTCTTAGTCGTAAACCGACCTTGGGTAAGTCATTTAATAACTTTGAAATAATACAAGTTTCCTTTGAATATATGTATCTGATTTAAAAATTTCCTTGTAGCCCCAAATTCAATTAATGCTCATCTTCGAGTATATCGAAAGTAAGGATATTTGTCTGAACTCCAGGTTCAGTCTGATCTGATTTTGAGGATCAAAGATCTACAACAGTCTGACTCTGAACTTCAAGCTATTGTATCAAAGCTTGATTCGAAAGCTAATGTCGAATTCTCTCTCAATCCGAATGGATTACTCTACTTTAGAGATAGAGTATGTGTTCCGAATAATGAGGAATTGAAAAGAGATATCCTACAAGAGGCACATCAAAGCCCATTCTCGATCCATCCTGGTTCTGTTAAGATGTATAAGGATTTGAAATCCTTGTATTGGTGGCCTGGAATGAAAGCTGCCATCACAGATTTCGTATCCCGATGTTTGACGTGTCAGAAAGTTAAGGCTGAACACCGAGCTCCTACAGGATTGCTTCAGCCTATTGAATTGCCTGAGTGGAAATGGGATCGAGTAACAATGGATTTTGTCACTGGATTACCTGTAACACCGAGGAAGAGTGATGCTATTTGGGTGATAGTTGATAAATCTACACATTTTATGCCGGCCCGAAAGAACATGACCTCAGAGACCTTAGCTGAATTGTATATCCGTGAGGTGATTCGATTACATGGTGTACCGACGTCCATCATTTCTGATAGAGATCTGAACTTCACCTCCAGATTTTGGAAGTCCTTGCAGAAAGCTCTTGGAACTAAAGTACATCTTAGTACTGCTTTCCATCCACAGTCCGATGGTCAATCAGAAAGAGTAATACAAGTACTGGAAGACATGTTACGTGCTTGTGTTATAGACTTTGGGAGGAATTGGGAAAAGTCCCTACCTTTAGTGGAATTTGCATATAACAATAGTTATCAGGCATCGATTCAGATGGCTCCTTTCGAAGCTCTATACAGGAGAAAATGCAGAACTCCCGTGTGTTGGTCAGAATTGGGAGAAAATAAGGTTTTGGGACCTGAAATGATCCGGGAAACAGAGGAACAAGTTCGAATCATCCACGATCGATTGAAGCAAGCCTTCGATAGACAAAAGGCTTATGCAGACTTGAAACGGAGAGACATTCAGTACAACGTGGGAGACAAGGTCTTCCTAAAGGTTTCTCCTTGGAAGAAAGTGTTCAGATTCGGGAAAAGAGGAAAGCTTAGCCCTCGCTTCATCGGACCTTTTGAAGTTATTGAACGAATTGGCCCGGTGGCCTATCGTCTTGCTCTCCCTAGTGAATTTGACAAGATACATAATGTGTTTCACGTCTCTATGCTAAGAAGATACAGATCCGATCCTTCTCATGTTTTGGAACCGAAAGAGCTAGAATTAAACCCTGACTTGTTCTACGAAGAGGAACCGGTTCAGATACTTGATCGAGAAGTTAAAAGACTTCGCAACAAGAACGTTCCCTTAGTAAAAGTTCTTTGGAGAAATCATAAGAAGGAAGAAGCTACTTGGGAACCCGAGGACACGATGAAAGCCCAATATCCACAACTGTTCCCTTTAGGTAAATTCGAGGACGAATTTCTTTTAAGGAGAGGAGAGTTGTAACATCCCGAAAATCGGATAGTAAAATGGATCGAATAAATATTACGATAAAAATTAAATCATGTATTAATTGGATTAGAATAAGGACCAAATTAAATTAAATAAGAGTTAGAGGATTGCATGATAAATTAGGAGTTCCATAGACTACCCTTAGTAATAAAATATGTTTAGACAAGTCATTAAGGGTAATATGGGTATTCCACAACTATTATCCATTAAACAAAAAGAAGCAAATTTTGGTTTCTTCTCCCCCATTTGGACGGCAACAAGAGAAAAAAATAGAGAGAGGGAAATTGTTAGAGAAGTCTTGGAAGAGGGAGTCTAAAGCTTTGTATGAGATTGATTTTGGACAAGGAAATCAAATCTAAGAGCCTAGGTAAGCTTTCTTCTCCATGGCTTAAGTTTTGAAAGTTTGAACCCTTGAATTTTAGAAGCTACCATGATGCTATTATGATAATTTAGGTTGGTAGAAAGCCTAATTTTGAGTTAGTGATTATTGGGTTTTGGTTAGTGAAGCATGAACAACAAATAAGAAGCTTGAAAATGGGTATTTGTATATGAAATTTTAGAATATGATACTCATATATACCTAGTTTAAGAGGAAATTTACGGAACTTAAATCCGAGTCCGGTAGAGGAAGATATAAGCTGTTCCGTGAGGCTA
The DNA here is from genome assembly GCA_035048815.1 of Abelmoschus esculentus. Taxonomy (NCBI): domain Eukaryota; kingdom Viridiplantae; phylum Streptophyta; class Magnoliopsida; order Malvales; family Malvaceae; genus Abelmoschus; species Abelmoschus esculentus. Next base: position 12,490,175 of record JAUCBN010000038.1, on the reverse strand, counting down.
CCCGAGTAGTCCCGGGAAAATTCGACCAGAACTGTTTGAATTAAATTTGGAGCTGATCGAATAGGAAATTAAATGAGAGGTTAATTGTACCTTGTAGAGGGTTCTTCTAGCTTTCCAACGAGGTATAATGGACTAAAATCGGACATCTGAGCTAAGAGATATGACCGTTTCGCCAAAAGAGTAGCAAAACTGTTCAAAAAGAACAAATGTACAAGTTGCAATTGATAGGCTTATGAATATTCGAAACGGATAATTGAAAATGTATTGATACCTAGTTATTATATGTTAATTGCTAGATACCCCGGGAGAAGAAATTAACGAGGATCAAGAGAGGATCGAGGCAACAAAAAGGCGAGGCAAAGGGGTTGTGATCTACAACCCGTGATAGCTCGGAATATTGGTGAGTGTAGCAAACCCTTAGGGTTAGGACCTAGGGTCCTAACCATTTGATTACTTGATTTGTTATGTATTGTAACCGGATTAAATAAATATTTGACATTACGGGAATGAGGATTAATTAGTAATGACTTGTTTGACCTTATGTTTGAGTACTAGATAATAAACTAGTTTAGAGCATTTGCATAGCTCGGAAATGCCGAGGTAAGTAATGGCACGTGGCTAAGGATGCCAGGTATATTAGTCATGCATGAGTTATGTTCGTGATAGCATGACATGTATATGCTTTTGGTATGTTGCATGACTTATGCTTTGGGACTTTGGTAACATGATCACATGTGTATGCCTTGGTATGTTAGCATGATTTATGCTTATGGATTTTGGTAACATGATAATATGCTTATGTTTTGTTACATTAATAGCATGACCCTTATGCTTTAGATTTAATAGCATGACTTGATGCTTTTGATATGCCATGTTGTGTACATCATCCGTGACAAGAAAATTGATTAAGTAAATGAAAGACTAATTGAATAAGAAACTCTGATTGAGCCTTGGGTCATAGTTGGTCATAGGTAGTACGGCATGCCTAGAGTCTAAGCTCATTTGTTAGTACTTCGGTACTTCTGATCAGTACTTCGGTACTTCTGTTGGTACTATGGGTACCTTTGTTGGTGGTTAGTCACCATTTATAGATACCATGGGTATCTTTTGTTAGTGTCCTAGTGGCACTTTTGTTAGTACCTTAGGGTACTTCTGTTGACTCGTTACCTAGTCTAACTATACCAAGGCAACGTTTGGAATTGATTCGAAAGATTAAAATTAATGTAATTGCTAATAAGCATTTGACATGATTTGAATATGCACATTTGATATGTACTTGCCATAGGGCATTTGATATGAATTGAATATGAACATTTGATATGCACTTGCCATAGGGCATTTGATATGAATTGAATATGAGCATTAGATACGACTTTGCCTTAAGATATTTGTATATGACTTGTCATTGTACTTGAGCATGATTATATGATGTACTAAATGCCATGTATAAATGACTTGTTACTCATTTGATATATTTCATTTGTTATAATCCATGTCTAAATTGGTTAGACTTAGGCTACCTCACTAAGTACTTCTTAGTACTTACGCTCTTTGTTTCCTCCTTCCCAAACAACAGGTTCACGAGTCAAGAGATAGATCAAGCTTGATTCGGAGCAAGGACACGCAACCAAGCCAAAGTATGGTATTTTGTTAGTTTTTGTAACTCCTAATATAGGGTGGCATAGTAATCATGCTAGACTAGTATGTGCATTTTGATAGCTATCTCATGATGTGTATATATTCATATGATCGTTTAAGCTTTTGGGTTTGTAAGCCAAAAGGCACAACATTCATAGTAGGCTAGCCTTATATGTTTTGAGTTGGCTATGGTTGGCATAATGGCATGGTAGCATGCATTTGGTATATGGTTAACTTAACATTGTGTCTAGGTTATGTGAACCTAAGAACCTAATTTTTGATTGCTTAGTAGCCATAGAAATGATAAGGTTAAATGCTTGTCCTAAGTAGGGATGATTCAAATGTTAAAATGCATAATGAATTGGCTAAAATGGGTAAGTTTGGCGAATCAAAATAGGTTGCCTAAGTATGTCTTATGATCCTTAAGGCTTAGGATTGAGTTAAGGTCATTTAGATAGCCTTTTTGAAATGTCTAAGTGTTTAGAAGGCTTGAAATTGTCCATTTCGAGCAGGGGTATCGATACCTCTAGCTAGGGTATCGATACCACCTTTGGCAGAAACATTTTGCATCGAAGCACGTTCTGATACTGGGGATTCCAGTAGCCATTTGGTATCAATACCCGTTTCGATACTGGCTACCCAGTCTTGGTCAACGGGTCAACACCAAGGACCGGTATCGATACCTGGTTCGATACCCCTATATCGGTACCAACATTAGGGGTATCGATACCTCTTTCACTGCATGAGTTCAAATTCAATAAGGTATAATTAATGATAGCTAAATAAACACGATTTGATATAAAAGTTTTGATCAATTTAAATGAAGTTATAATTGATTAACGAAGAGTATCTGAGTTTCAAATGGGAAATTGTTTAAGTGTCAAAAAGTTTTAAATTATCGCGGATTTGTATAAGCAATATTAATTTGAACCGTAAAATAAATATGTATTATTGAGAAATTGACTTGCAATGTTTGTAAATAAGCAATTTGTATAAATATGACCAACTCTCAATGTTTCATAATAAGTCATATGTTTGAATTTGATTTCATTATTCGAGTTCATATGTCTGGTCGATGCCCCCGTCTCCTAACCCGGAGCGAGGGTGTCACACTCATCCTCAAGACCGAAGATATCAACAAAAGTGTCGACATCAATGCAAAAAGTTGGCCCATAAGAAAGGATTTGATGGCGATCACCTTAGTCTTGTCCTTTAAAATGATACATGTAGCATTAGCATAAAAAGGAGGACAAGAGTAGGAAAGAACTTACCGGTGTGGGTGAGAAAGGTTAAGAACTTTCAATCTTGGAGAAGGTGATAGTAGCGGAATTGGAACTTTGTGGAGTTCATGAAAGCAACATCCACACAATACTCCTTCTTGAGCTTATAGTTTCGAAATTATTGGAAATTGTCGACTTTCGAGTGATCATCCAAACTCCTTTTGAAGACCACTTGAATATCGACTTTTGAAGCATAGGAAGAGGAACATGATGAACTACCTTCCTCGATTCTTTGATGCTTTTTTGGTGCCATGATCTAAGGATAAAAACGATGAAGGATTAGTTTTAGGTACTTAAAAAAATATATGCTCTATAAACCTTATTCAATCCTATTTAATCAATAACTCAAGGGTTTTGATAAAATTAAATATTTTAAAAACCATTGAAAGAAATATGATTAAAATAATTTATATTCGAATAAAATGATTTTTGATTTTGAAATTTTTTTGTAAGATTATGAAAACCCATACAATAATCATTCAAAATCTAAATTTTAACATTCTAAAATCAAACGATATTAGGTTTTTCGAAAAAATTACCTTGAATTCGGATTAGGATGAATTTGTGGTTATTGAAGAACCAAAATTTGATATGGCCTTAGACTTGATGTCTTGATGAAAATCCCTCAAGAAAAACGATTGATTTTATGATAAAACTTGATGAATTGAGGGGTTTTATAAGAGGGTTTCAGCTAGGGTTTGAGAGGGAAAAGTTTAAGAGTTTTAATTAGATAAACATTAGGTTTGGGGTGATTTAAGAGTGATATGCCGCCGCGCGTTTCGATACGCCCTTATAGGCGTTTCGAAATAGCCTGTTTCGAAACTCATTTTGATACCATCTGTATCGAAACCTGTTTCGATACCAAGTTTACCCAGAAACGTTCTAGATGAACATGAAGAACAGGTATCGAAACTCTTAGCTAAGCTTTGCATTTTAGGCCTCTAAAGTACTAGAAATGAGTCTCTAAAGTCCCTAGAAGCATGCATATGATGTTATGACATGATTATAGTGCATGAAAACATTCATACTCCCCCTAGCAACATGCATAGAAGCAACAAGATGCAAAATAACATAAGCATGATTTCAACCAAGATTCAAGCATATTTTTTACCAAAATAACACATAAAAGATCAAGATAGGCTAGTTGGACTAGTTGGACCTAACTCTCTCCTAAGTATCCAAAAACGCTCTTTGTCTAAAGGCTTGGTAAAGATGTCCACTAATTGATTTAAGGTGTCAACAAACTCTAAAATATCATTTTTATACACATGATCTCTAATGAAGTGATGTCTAATCTCTCTTTGTTTAGTTCTAGAATGTTGAATGGGGTTCTTAGTAAGACATATGACACTAGTATTATCATATTTTAGAGGTATAGTTTCAACCTTAATGCCATAATCTAAGAGTTGTTGCTTCATCTAAAGGACTTGAGCACAACAACTTCCTAAGGATACGTACTCCGTTTCGGTGGTATATAAGGCTACACTATTTTATTTCTTAGAGAACCAAGATATGAGCATACTACCTAGGAATTTACAAGTTCCGAATGTATTTTTCCTATCTATCTTACATCCCTCATAATCCGCATCCGAATAAGCATGAAGATTAAAGGAGGAATTTTTAGGATACCAAAGACCTAAACAAGGTGTCTCTAAGGTACCTAAAAATTCTCTGAATGACAACTAAGTGTGATTCTCTAGGACTAGCTTGAAACCTAACACACAAGCAAACACTAAACATAATATTCGGTTTACTTGCTGTAAGGTAAAGAAAAGAACCTATCATGAATCTATACATTTTAGAATCAACACACTTACCTCCTTCATCCTTGTCAAGCTTAGTTGATGAACTCATAGGAGGGGCTTGAGGTTTCACATTCTCTAACCCAAACGTCTTGAGCATATCCTTGATGTACTTTGCTTGATTGATGAAGGTGTCATCATTTCTTTGCTTAATTTGGAGTCCTAAAAAGAATGAGAGCTCCCCTATCATGCTCATCTCGAATTCACCTTGCATTAACTTAGAAAATTCTTGACAATAACATTAATTAGTAGAACAAAAAATAATATCATCAATATAAATTTGAACTACTAAGATATCATTTCTAAAACTTTTTATATAAAATGTAGTATTCAAAACTTTTTTCAATCAAAAAGTTTGAAAGTCTTTCATACCAAGCTCTAGGAGCTTGTTTCAATCCATATAAAGCTTTTGTTAATTTAAAAACATGGTTTGGAAACTTTGGATCTTTAAAACCCGGTGATTATTCAACATGCACTTCTTCATTTATAAAACCATTTAGAAAAGCACTTTTGATATCCATTTGAAAAAGCTTGAAATCATGATAATATACAAATGCAAGTAACATCCTAATAGCTTGCATCCAAGCTACGGGTGCATAGGTTTCATCGAAATCTATTCCCTCTTCTTGAGTGTAACCTTGAGTAACTAATCTAGCTCTATTTCTCACTATGTTACCACTCTCATCTAATTTTTTTCTAAATAGCCATTTAGTTCCTATAGTAGATTTATTGCTTGGCTTATCAACTAATGTCTATACATTGCTTCTCTCAAATTGATTTAATTCCTCTTGCATAACCAATATCCAAAAATCATCATTTAAAGCTTCATTGATATTTTTAGGCTCTATACATGAGATAAATGCAACATGATTCATTAATCTAAGAGAAGAACGAGTAGTTACCCCCTTGGATGGATCACCCAAGATTTCACCACTCTTGACATAGTTGAACTCTCTTGGGTAGCTCACTTCCCTTTCTTCAAGCTTTTCATCTCCTAAAGCTTTTATTGGAGGATCTTGTGTTTCCACATTGGTTGGAACCCCATCCACCTTTGATGTTTGTCCCTCATCAATGGTTTCAATGATTCCTACATCATCATCATCACAAGAATCCTTCCTAGGAGGGACTTTATCTTCGAAAACCACATGTATAGACTCTTCTACAACTAAGATTCTTTTGTTAAAAACTCTATAAGCCTTTGAAAGTTGAGAATATCCAAGAAGAATAGCTTCATTACTTTTTGCATCAAATTTACCTAAATTGTCTTTTCTATTGTTTAAAACAAAACACTTGCACCCAAAAGGATGAAAATAGTTGATGTTAGGCTTTTTGAATTTTAAAATCTTATAGGGAGTTTTCTTTAAAATTGGCCTAATCATTACAGGATTTATAATATAACAAGAAGAGTTTGTGGCTTTCGCCCAAAAATACTTAGGTAAATTATTTTCACAAAGCATGGTCATAGCCATTTATTCTAAGTTCTATTTTTCCTCTCAACTACCTATTTTGTTGAGGAGTGCGAGGAGCCGAAAAATTATGGCTAATCCCATTTTCATTACAAAAATTCTCAAAACCTAAATTTTGAAATTCGGTTTCATGATCACTTCTAATATGAGAAATTCTTTGATTAAGATCATTTTGAGAAATGTTTGAAAATGTGATGAACTTTTCTAAGGCTTTATCTTTAGTACTTAAAAATAGAACCCAAGTGTATCTAGAGTAATCATCTACAATAACAAATGCATATGATTTTCCACCCAAGCTAGTAGTTCTAATATGTCCAAAAAGATTCATATGGATCAATTATAATACTCAACTAGTTGAAACGTCATTAATGGACTTAAAAGAAACTCTTTTTTGTTTACCTTTAGCACATGCATCATAAATTTTATCTAAAGAGAACTTGATCTTAGGTAAACCTCTACCTAGATTTTTGAAAACTAATTTCTCTAAAACACTTATGCTAGCATGTCCTAATTTTCTACGCCATAACCATGCATCATTTTCATCACTAGCCACTAAACATGCATGAGATAGATTTATGTCATCTAGATGCACCATATATATAATTCCTATGCGATGACCTATGAACATTGTTTTGTTAGATTCTATGTCTATTATTTTGCAACTACATTTATCAAAAGACACATAGAACCCTTTATCACACAATTGACTAATGCTCAACAAATTATGTTTAAGACCATTAACAAGAAGAATATTTTCAATGAGAATAGAGGAGTGATTACCAATAGAGCCAATACCCTCAATTTGGCCTTTGGAGTTGTCACCAAATGTCACTACTCTATTTTTGAACTCTAACTCCTTAAATCATCTCTTGTCTCCGGTCATATGCCTTGAGCATCCACTATCAAGGTACCACATGTTTTGACTTGAAACTTTGGCCTTGAAACAATGCTCAACCTACAAACAAAGATTTAGTTTTTGATTTTTGGTACCCAAATCATTTTGGGTCCATGAGAGTTAGTTCCCCAAAGCTTGGTTCCTTTAGGAATTCAAGATGCAATGACATGAACATTATTAGAAATAACAAGTTGCTTAGGAACCCATACACTCTTAATTTTTTTATGTCTAGCATGCCTTTGAGAACTTTTTTGTTTGTGGCTACAAAAATTGTTTTTCACATTCTTGGGTTTTAAAGAGCTTAGTAATGATGGCATTTTAATCATATATCTTGGATACACTAAGTGGCCAGTGTTTTGACGTATCATTATGTTGGTCAATAATGTACTTTGGTATCGTATTAACGTGTCATTGAAACATAGAAAATGGTAAATAATTTAGGGTTAGAATTTAATAAAATTAATTAGGTAAAAACTACAAACAACAATAGTATTATTAATTTTGTTCGGTGTCAAGATGGTAGTGCCCGAGCATTCGGATGTTATCATAATACACTTGGTGAAATTAATAATTTAATAGGGTTTAAATATTTAATTAATGGAGCCTTTTAGGTTAGAACTTAAAACGAAAAAGATAATAACTGAAAATGCATTTAAAAACTTTTGGGGTAGAACTTATATTTCTTTAAATACGAGTTAAGGTTTCCTATCTAGAGGACGCCTTATTCAAGCTCGTATTTAAAAGAAATATATTTTCTTATCCAAAAGAATATTTTTATTCGAACGATATTTATTTGACAATGACAGATTAAATTGATATTGCTATTCGAAATGCCAAAATGCCATGTGTAATTAATAAGGTAACGATCTCGGGAGCTCGTAAGGGTCGTCCTTACGCGTAACCGACTCCCGAACCCAAAATGTTTTAAAAAGAATCTCTGATTTATTTTATGGTGTCTGGCCTACCAAAGTGGTCGGTGGGGACTCCAAATATTTTTTCAAATTAGATAGTACATGTTTTAATAATTCCTTGATTTTCATAATTATCAATTAAAAGCAATAAAACTCGATTTTCAAAATCCACTCGCCAAGCTATTTTTCACACTTTTGGTTTTAAAATGGTCGCGACAATATTTAATTGCCACAAAATTTAAAACCGTCATAACATTTTATCACAATTAACAAATTTGTGTAATATATGGTGACAAAATATATTTTGTTATCATTATTCATCATAAATGTTTCTCTTCATTTATTTGGCGCCAAAAATATATATGATGACAAATTTTGTAACTATATGTTATACATATTGTTAGAAAAAAAATTTCACAATAAATAATTAAATTAAATTTTTATGATAAATTATGTTTGCATTTATATATTTGAAAAATATACCGACAAAATTTATTATTATAATTTTTTCTCTTTTGACATAAAAATAATATAGCGACAAGATTTGTAACTAAAAGTTATAATTTTTGATAAAAAAATCACTACAAATAATGAAATTCAATTTTTTTGTGTTAAATTTTATTTATAGTTATAGATTTGAATTATAATGATAAGATTTATTGTTATAAAATGTTTTCCTCAAACTTTTGGCGCAAAAAAAAATCATATAGTGATACGTTTTATAACTATAAGTTATACATATTTTTTTTAAAAAAAAAATTATCACAACAAATAATGATATTCAAGATTTTGTGATAAATTATTTTTAGTTATATATTTTAATTATAGTGATAAATTTATTCTCACAAAATATTTTTCTCTTTCCTTTTGTGCTGGAAAAATTATATAATGATAAATTTATAACTATATGTTATACTTATTTTTGTAGAAAAATATTATCACAATAAATAATAAGATTTAAGTTTTTTATGTTAAGTTATGTTTTTAGTTATTTTTTTATTATAGTGACAAAATATATTATCATAAATATTTATGAAAATATATTGTAATTAGAAGTTATATTTTTTGTTATAAAAATATTATAAAATTAATTATATTATTCAAGTTTTTATGATAAATTATATATGTAGCTGTATAATTTATATATGGTCACAAAATATATTATCACAAATCTTTTTCTTTATTTTTTGGTGCAAAAAAAGTTTTTTAGTGATAAATTTTGTAACTATAAGTTATATTTATTGTTATTAAAAAATAGTATCACAATAAATTATAAGATTAAAGTTCTTTGGGATAAAATAAATTTGTAATTATATTTTAAACGATCCATATTTCTCAGATACTCCACAATGCTCATAATATTAAAAAAACTATCGACATGCACAATTGAACAAATTAAAAATATGTTTATTTAAAAAATATAAATATTCATAAATAATTAAATTAAATAACATTTTTAAATTAAAACAAATACTTCAATTCAAATTATAACTCATATTTTTCTTCTTCGTATTGATCTTCCTTGTCTTTATTGACTTCGATTGAAATTATAATTCATCATCTTCTTCTTCATATTGATTTTCATTGTCTTCATTGACATCAATTGATTAAAACAAATACTTAAATATTAAAACTCTTTATTCACATATGCTTTAGCAATGGAACCTTCAAGGCGAGTTTTATTATGCACAGAATCTTTCAATGTGCCTAAGAACTTGTTTAAAATAAATAAAATGTGAGTAAAAATTAATAAAGAAAGAAATAAAATATTAGGGCGAGCTTTATTAGACATTTAAATTTATTATTATTGTTGTTTTATTAAAATAAAATTTTATTTAAAATAAATAAAAAAATAAATAAAGTTTTCTTTTTTATTTTTTAGAACGAGAATTGATTTTATATTAATAAAGTTTTTCTCTAAATATTAATTAAAAAAAATTAGATTTGGAATGGATATTTATACGAAAAACTTTATTTTTTTCCTATAAACATGTTTTTTTGCCAAACCCTAATTATAATTTTGTTTGGCCGTCTTAAGTCATTATCTCAACATCATCATGATGAGGAAAAACAAAACTGTAAGTTTTTCTTTTGTATTTTATCTTATCTAGTATATTATGATCTATAATTCATGGTTTATAATCTAATTTTATATTTTTTTTCTAGGTAATCATGTATAAGAACAAAAGAGTGAGAATTTCTCCATAAACCTTGGTTGATTCTAATCGACAAAGACAATCAAAATCTAATAAACATAATGAGTCAATAAACAATCAAGGTAATATTTTAATTAGTTTGAGCGGGTATTTTCAATTAACTAGAACCTTTGATTACTTATATTTGGTTGGGTTTATTTCTTGTTTTAGATGTTTCATTTATAAGTTTAAATGCGATTAAAATGATTTTTAATCACTAAAAATTATGACAAATATTATTTTTAGTCACAAAAATAAATTTATCACTAAATTATTTATGAAAAATATTTATTTAATTAAAAAATAATTTATAAAAATATTATTTTGGTCATAAAAATAACTTATGATAAATATTATTTTAGATAAAATTAAATTTATCATAAAAATAAGTTATGATAAATATTTATTTAGTCACAATAAATTATGACAAATATTTTTTATAGGAAAATTTTAGTAATAAAATAAAATTAGTGAAAAAAATAAAAAATATTATAATATGTATTTTTATCACAAAAATCATTTTTATTTGGTGTTATAATTTAATTGTGAAAAATTTTAATTTTTTTTGATAAAAAATATTTTATTCTAACAAATATTTTATCTCATTAAATTATATTTACTAACGAAATAATATAAGTGAGAAATTAATTTTTATCATAATATATATTTGTCATAAAACTCTTATATATTATAATTAAAATACAAGTTAACTGTGACAAAACGTACCTCTCTTGAGAAAGTAATTAATTTATTTGTGATACATAATTTATGAGGATAATGGTAATAATAATAAAAAATAAATTTATTGTTATAATAAATAATATAAAACGGTAACAAACACATCTTTGTCATAATATCCTGTTCTAACAAACAGGATAACAAACAAAATTTTTAAAATAAATATATGACAAATTTATTACTTTTAGTGATAAATAATTTTGTCACAATTATAAATATTACCAACCTCTCTACCTAGGTAAAGAGACTTTGAGGGCAATCCTTTGTCTTTTTACTTTCAACTCTTTTTTATAATCTCATGGGTGATAAGTGATCCCACATGAGCATTGAGTTTTAACTTACTATCGGAACAAGGCTTTTTTGGGCATATTATATTCTTCCTTGTTTTTTTACTAGCTTAAGTGCTCTAAATTTAGGCATAATCAACAATCATTCACTCAAAACCTTTTCTCCTGTATCTAACCTCAATGAACAATTGGTTTAACCTCAATTAACTATATGATCAATAACAAAAAATATCCTTTAAATTCTATAATCAAACAACCCATTTTTTTCGGAGTATGCTAACTAAGTTCATGAATTTAATTGTGCTTAACGTTTGATCAAATTATATAACATCAATGGACAACATGACAGCTAAATTTTTAAGCTTATTGTCTTCCATGTGGTTAATTCTTCAATTATGAAAGCAATGGAGAAACAAAGATAAAAATTCAGCAGCCATATTGTCCATTGATGTTATATAATATGATCAAACGGTAAGCACTATTAAATTCATGAACTTAGTTAGCATACTCTGAAGAAAATGGGTTGTTTGATTATAAAATTTAAAGGATATTTTTTTTTGTTACTGATCATTATATTTAATTGAGGTTTAAACAATTGTTTATTGAGGTTAGATACATGAGAAAAGGTTTTGAGTGAAAGGTTGCTGATTATGGAAATAGGGTAAAGTACCCTAGTGAGCACTGCACTAATCGAGAATACCTATTTTGACCACTCAACTAAAAAATTCGTTAATCAGGTCACTCAACTTTGAAACCCTACCTATTTGAGTCATCTTCGTTAAAATTTTAACGGAAAAGATAACGGCAGTGACGTGACTGTTAAAAAAATCTGTGTAATTACACAGATAGGTAGATTTTTTTTGACAGCCACATCACTGCCGTTATCTTTTCCGTTAGAGTTTTAACGGCGATGGCTCAAATAGGTAGGTTTTAAAGTTGGGTGACCTAATTAACGAGTTCTTTAGTTTGGTGGTTAAAATAAGTATTCTCAATTAGTTCTGTGGTCATTGAAATGGTTTACCTTATGGTTAAATTTAGAGCACTTAAGCTAGTAAAAGAACAAGGAAGAATATAATCTGCCCAGAAAAAGCCTTGTTCTGACAGTAAGTTTAGAAATGCCTATAAAATCGAATATGATGAGTTACATGATAAATTTTATATGAATATAACCATGTGTTAGTCTAATTTTATATCCAACAAACGGTGACTGATTTCGGTTTCTAAATTAAAAGTTATGAATTTTTAATGAGTGTAGTACAAAAAATCTGGAGGCAGATTCTGCTTTGGACAGTCTCAGTTTCGAGACTTTTAGGAATTTTAAGAATTTTTATAGATTCTATTAATTTTTCGTTTATACCATTAGAAACATATTCAAATCTGTTTTTTTAACGATTTAAAGAAAGTTAAAATACAATGAATATTCTGTTTTGTAGAAGCAAATCTTTAAAGGTAATGCATACTGCTAAAATTCTGGAAATAATTGTCTATTTTAAAAACAGGAACAACCTGATATTGTAAGAATTGTGTGATTGATGTGTACACATATTTGTGAGCATGTGTAAGTAAGAATGATCTTGGCATTTGAGTGGGTAATAAATTGTTGTGTGTGCAATAATATTACAGAACTGAGATTATATGCAGCTTGTTTTTCAAGCAGTTTGGAATGCAGGAAACGATTATAATAATTTTGAATTGTTAAGTATGAAAATATAGCCTTATATGTTTTGGAAAATACATAAAATTTGGACTAATCAGTATATTATAGGAACTTGCTGGATTGTTTTATGATAGTATGCATGTGTCATGCCTGAAAAGAGGTAAGGTGTATTAATCCCACATCGGAAAGAAAAAGGGAGATCTTGGGATATATAAACAGTGGCGTTGCACATTCTATTAGACATGTCTTTTAGGAAGAGGGTAATGACCCTGTAACAAGTGGTATCAGAGCAATCCTTTGATTGTCTGATTTCACACCGAGCCCTCATGAGAGGGAAGGTAGGTTGAACAACCGTGACAAGAAAGATAAATCACGAGAGCGGATAGAATTGCATGAGTGTTTTTGAGATCTTTAAAATTAAAGATGAATAAATGGACTATTTTCTTATATATAAAAGCATAGTGGATCAATTATTCCATAACATTGAAATATAAGGTGAGTGTACCTTTAGTTAGGGTTAGGACTTGTTATTGATTAATCGCCTTGTAAAATGACTAAATAATTATTTGGTAATGATAAGGGAAGAAGGTTAAATTATTTGATAACTTGTGTGTATTGTTATGTGACCATTTGATTGCTTAATAGTCTATTGAATTCCATAGTTATATCTTGGTGTTATAAAATGTTAGATGCATGTTCATACTTGTATTGTTTGGATTGCCAAGATATGTAATGACATGTTGTTTGAAATTAGCATGACATATTGCTTATAATGTTGTATGTTTATTACTTTGAATGAATTTTAATATAGGATCTTCTAATGCTATGGTTTAAAAAAAAGATGTTTGATAAGTCTGACACAATATTTTAGCGTTAAATGGTTCTGATAAAAGGTTTTAAGAAATCTTGTGAGTTAAGCAATAATTATGGATCTAAACTATATAACAAATGGTATGTAATCTTGAAGTATTCAAATACACCTTTCGAAAATAAGAAAATTTGAGTTTGTAAGCTAGGGTATCGAGATATCTTGCTTATCAACATATTGTATTCTCATATGATTTTGGAATTATACTTAAAATGAAAATATAAGCCCATTTTTGGAAAGTTATATGAATAATGAAAAGTTATTCAAAGTCTTGAATGCGTGGTTAGATAACTAAAAATTGCATTAACTCATAAATTTTAATTTTAACTTACCAACTTTTTACGTTGTGTTTTCGTTAACATCCTCGATTTTGGTTTTCGTCTAAACCAGGTCGAGGGTGTTACAAGAAAATTTCCCACCTTAGATAGATTGAGCTATAATAAGAAATATGAAAAAATGGATTAAAACAATTTCAAGAACATCAACTACAATAAAAAAAAACATCAACTAAATTCATAGGAATGGTTAGCTATGAAATCAAGAAAGATCTGAGCTTACGTTTTTATTACTTAAAACACAATAAATATTTCAATTTTATAAACTAAAACCTTTATACATTATTTCAAATACTCAATTAAGACATCCGAAAATAATTATGTAAAGGCATTTATACAACGAAATCTGAATCAAAAATTTCCAATGTTCGAAATACAATATATTTAAAATTAAGAAAAATTCATAACCGAAAGAAGTTCATAATGAATAATAAATTATCCGAGTAAAATACGAGACGTTCCAAGTACCGAATCGTCTAAACAAGTATGAGGATCTAAAAGAAGACTAAAGGGTGTAAGCTAAAGATCTTAGTGCGCCTCTAAATATACAAAACAAACCCAAAAGCAAAACAATATTTTATTTTTCTGATACGTCATTTCCGAAAAATAAAAAAAATTTGAATCATGATGAAATGATGTCTGATGCATGACTCACTATTCGAATATCCAATAACCCAAAAAATAAGATTCCTCAGAATCTACTTTCTCCATTGCCACTATCCGAAGTGAAACCCAATCCGAAGGATAGAGCCACTGATCCAAAGCAGAATTCTGTCCGAATGGTGAAACTAATGAATAATATGAAGTGAAATTCAATCCAAAGATTGAAGTCACTAAACTTCCTCCGATCTGATTCCCAACCATGATCATAATATTATTTATAAAATCATAATTCTGAACTCTTAAGAGCAACTTATTTTTTAAAAAAATCAGATGCTTGATTGATGATTTAAATAGTTACTTTTAAATTGCTAATTATATTATTTTCATGAATTTATCATTGCTAATTTGATTGAATTTCGGATGTTTTATGTGCAGCGACCTGGTTCTACAATTGATGATTAAAAAGACAATTTTTTCATTTTTCGCGACTGGAGACATGGGCACGACGCCGAACATGAAGAAATGCTGATGTGGTAGTTTCTAGAAGATTCTAGAAGATTCTAGAGGTAGTCCAGTCAGCGAAATTTTAGAGAATTCTGGAGACGGTTCAGCAACAAGATTTGAGAAGATCTTTAGGATAAGATATTTTATTTTTAAATTTTAAACTCAAGAATTATCTTTTTATCTTTTATTTTATTTTGAGTTAATTTTAGGTTATTAGTAGCCTATAAATACCCTTCATGGGTAAGGCTTTAGATGATCCATCATTCCATCTTTGAACTCTTGTCTTGTTGCTTTTATTCTAGAAAATTTCTTTTCATTTCTTTATTTTTAGTCTTTTTAATATTTTGCAAAAATATGCTAAGTATGATAATTGTTATCATGCTTAGCTAATTTTCTTCAAGCCGAGAGCTAACAATGAATCAATTCAAAGCGTGAGAATTGAATAGTACTTAATTCCCTTCGGGAAATATTCTTATTTTTCTGTTTTTTTAGTTTGGCAATCGGCCTTACAAAATTAAAACATTTTCAAACCAAAAAGAGCTCGTTGATCTGAATGTTGTTTTAATATACATTGGGAGGAAGGATTCGCCTGTGGCGATTTCAACTTCCTATGAACACACTTAGCGGCGGTCCGCTAAGGAAAAATGAGATCGGATTCGATTCTCAACGAGACAACATAATCCAAGTCGGGCCTTTCCAGTACTTAATTTGGTTGTTTTAACGACAATAACTGTGATTAATCCACTCAAGAATCATCTTTCAAAGATAGGCTTGGGAAGATCGGTTACAAGAGAGAAAGGCAAGTTACAATGGGTTGGTCCTTATAGACTGTAACCGACATGAATCCCGGAGTAAAAATCAATTTCAATGATCGAAAAAATTGAAACAAAGTTAGCTCGAGGCGATTTCTTCATTGTCATTTCCAACTACAATTTATTTTTCTCAATCTTTATTTTTACTTTTATTTGTTTACTTTGGTTTCTTCATTTTTTATCATAATCTCATCAAGCCCCCCTTATTTTAATTAATTGTTTGCAGCATCCTGGACTTGAATCGATACAGAATTACATCAGAAATTCCAAATTCCCTGTGGATCGACGCTCTTTACTATACTATCTTTTACTTATTTAATTTAAAGAGCAATATTTTATTTTTGACGAGTAAAACGATGCTTGTCAAAATTGGCGCCGTTGCCGGGGAACTTTCGGCAAATTACTTATTAAATTTTGTTTGTTTTTATGACCAGGGGGAAACCGGGAAATCTTGTTGAACTTGACCCGAAAATCGAAGCAAGAGCTCGTAGAACTTACGGCGAAACGCTTTGAAAGAAGAAACAACAAAGAGATCAAGATAAGCAAGCTAGTTTGGAATCTAATTCTGAACCATTTTCTCATACCCAATCCTACGGAGAGTCAAATCCGAACATATATCCTACCTCATCAAACACAAATCTTGAACCAAGACAGATGGCCAACCAAACGATTAGAGAATTAAATACAGCCCCCGAGATACAACAACCTCTTTGCATTACCTTTCCTAATGGCGAGACCCCATTTCAACTTAAGACGGGATTGATCCATCTCCTTCCTACCTATAACGGCTTGCTTAGTAAAACCCCACATAAACATCTTGCAGAATTTCATATGGTGTGCAGCAGCATGAAACCTCAAGCAGTTTCCGAGGATCAAATCAAACTGAGGGAATTTTCTTTTTCTTTAGCCAGAACGGAAAAAGAGTGGCTATTTTATTTACCGCCTAATTCAATTACTACTTGGGCTGAACTATCACGTGTTTTCCTTGACAGGTTTTTCCCAATGGCAAAAGCAAGTGAGTTAAAGCGATGTATTTTGGGAATTCAACAAAAAGAATACGAAACTCTTTATGATTACTGGGAGAGGTTTAAAAAATTATGCGCCAGTTGTCCGCAGCATGGTCTCTCTGAGAAAAAATTCCTTCAATACCTTTATGAAGGAATGCTTTCAGTTGATAGAAAAATGGTTGATGCCGCTAGTGGCGATGCTCTCATTAACATGACAACCACGGCGGCAAGAATGTTAATTTCCACTATGGCGGCAAACTCACAACAATTTGGCTTAAGTGAACCTAGCCGAGGGTTTCACGAGGTAAGTGCTGTTTCAATTGAAAATAAACTCGACAAATTAATTGACATAGTTAATTCACTTGTTTTAGGAAAAATTGGAATAACGAAAGCTTGTGGAGTTTGCACAATGACAGATCATCCGACAGACTGTTGTCCATTGTTACAAGATGTATCCGAAGCAAATATCAATGCCGTAGAAAATTTTCCGAGACCCCCTCAAAGAGCATATAACCTGTATGGTAATACTTTTAATCTAAGATGGAGAGATCCTCCAAATCTGAGATACGGTAACAATCAAAATTATCAAGCGAGGCCCCCTCCTTTCCCAGCTCAAGCCCCACAGAAATCTTCCCTTGAGTCAATTGTTGAAAAGTTAGCCACATCCCAAGAGAAGTTCCAATCTCAAACACAACGAGAAATACAAGAACTTGGAAAGTAATTAACACAATTAGCTCAGACAGTTGGCCGCCTAGAAACACAGGGTCGGTTGCCTTCACAAAACGAATTAAATCCAAGAGAAAATGTGAGTTCAATTACTTTGCGAAGTAGTACCATCATCTCACCTGATCAACCGAAAAATTCCACGAAAGAGACTGACAAACAAAAAGAGGATGCACCACCAAAGGACTCAGAAAGAGAATCTTCACCCTCAAATAATTCTGATAAATTTGTTTCTCCCTCGTTTTTTCCTTCTACTTACGACACTTTGCCTCCTTTTCCTTCTAGGCTTGTGAAGAATGACAAGAAAGTAGAAGAGAAGGAAATTTTTGACGTCTTCAGAAAGGTGGAGATAAATATTCCTCTTCTCGATGCAATCCGAAAAATACCAAAGTATGCGAAGTTTCTCAAAGAACTCTGCACAAACCGACGACGATTGACTGGTCATGAAAAAGTAAACCTGGGCGAGAATATTTCGGCAATTTTTTAAAGGAATCTATCTCCCAAATACAAAGATCAAGATATGTTTACCATACCATGCAAAATTGGTAATGTTGGAATTAAGCGTGCAGTGTGCGACTTAGGCGCATCCATCAATGTAATGCCCCTTTCCGTCTGCAACAAAATTTCCAATGAAAATTTGAAAGAGACAAGGTTTACAGTTGAGCTCATCGATCGATCAATCATCTACCCCGAAGGAGTTCTAGAAAATGTTTTGGTAAATGTAACGATTTAATATTTCCTGCTGATTTTTATGTGATTAAAATGGAAAATGATCGCAGTAATACTGGATCTAAAATACTTCTTGGTCGACCCTTCCTAAGTACGGCGTAAACGAAAATTGATGTCCGAAGTGGCATCTTGACTATGGAATTCGACGGGGAGGTTGTTAAATTCGATGTATACAAAGCTATAAAATACCGAGATAGTGTGGCGAGTTTAAATTTCGTAAACATTATTGATCCCTTGGCTAATGAATTTTTGGAATCTAATCTAATTCTTGATGTTGGTAGGAAAATGGAAATAGAGGAGTTACATGATGATAAGGAGCTTGAAGAGATTTTTCCTTTAATTTTTCTGCATCTAATTTTTGTTTAGCACCTTCGAAAACTAAAATTCTTCCTTCGATATTGTAGGCGCCTCAACTCGAACTAAAGCAGCTGTCGTCTCACCTTAAATATGCCTTTCTAGGAGAAAAGGATGCCTTGTTGGTCATAATTTCAAGCGAGCTATCAACGGTGGAGGAAAAAGAGTTGATTGCTGTTTTACGCATGTATAGGGAAGCAATCGGTTGGACCATTGTTGATATTAAAGGTTTAAAACCATCCACATGTATGCACAAAATAGAGACGGAGGAAGGCGCAAAACCAACTAGGGAAGGACAAAGACGGTTGAACCCGTCAATGAAGGAGGTTGTAAAAGAAGAAATCTAAAAGCTCTTTAATGCCGACATTATTTACCCAATATCTGATAGTAATTGGGTAAGTCCAGTTCATGTCGTCCCAAAGAAGACTGGAGTAACAGTAGTTCAGAATACGGAAGGAGAATGATACCGACAAGAGTACAGAATGGATGGAGAGTTTGTATCGATTACAGGAAGCTTAATTCCTTAACTCGAAAAGACCACTTTCCATTACCTTTTATTGATTAAATGATAGAAAGATTAGCTGGAAAGTCTCACTATTGTTGTCTTGATGGATTTTCAGGATTTTTCCAAATTTTAGTGGCACCCGAGCACCAAGAAAAAACGACTTTTACTTGCCCCTTCAGAACCTTCGCCTACCGTAGAATGCCCTTTGGATTATGTTACGCTCCTGCAACGTTTCAAAGGTGCATGATAAGTATATTTTTTGATCACATCGAAGAAGGTATCAAAGTGTTTATGGATGATTTCACCATATATGGTAACTCTTTTAATGAATGCCTTTCTAATCTTTCTTATGTTCTTAAATGATGCATCGAGTTTAAATTAGTACTTAACTATGAGAAGTGCCATTTTATGGTAAGCAAAGGTTTGGTTCTTGGGCATATCATTTCCTCTAAAGGAATTGTCGTTGATAAGGTAAAAACTAACGTAATTCGTTCACTACCATACCTCACTTCAGTGAGGGAAATTCGATCTTTTCTTGGCCATGCAGGTTTCTACATGCGATTTATAAAGGATTTTTCCAAAGTAGCACAACCACTGTGTAGGCTCCTCCAAAAAGATGTTGTCTTTGATTTTGATCAAACTTGTAAAAATTCTTTCGACACATTAAAAGAAAAGCTAATTTCCGCACCAATTGTGCAACCACCGGATTGAAGTCTTCCTTTCAAAATAATGTGCGATGCTTCAGATTTGAGCGTTGGAGTTGTTCTCGGCCAACGTCACGAGAAGGAATCGTACGTCATCGCTTATGCGTCAAAAACACTTGACCCAGCTCAACACAATTATTCCACCACAGAAAAAGAATTGTTTGCTGTTATTTTTGTATTAGAGAAATTTCGCTCTTATTTACTTGGAACTAAAATTTATTTTTTTCTGATCATGCAGCATTAAGGCACTTGATGAACAAGAAAGAAGCGAAACCAAGGTTGATCCACTGGATCTTATTGCTCCAGGAATTTAATCTCGAAATTAAAGACAAAATGGGGAGCGAAAACTTGGTTGCTAACCATTTAAGTCGATTGTCGATCACTACAATTGAACCACCTATTCGTGAACAATTTCCCGACGAAAGCTTAATGACAACACAAGTCTCTCATCCTTGGTTCGCCGATATAGCAAATTTCCTAGCCACAGGTAAATTGCTGGTTGATTTGCCAAAATCCGCGATTAAGAAGATAAAACGGGACTCTCGCTATTATATTTGGGATGATCCTTACTTGTGGAAGCACTGTTCAGATTTAATTATTAGACGTTGTGTCAGTGAAAGTGAGGTACAATCGATACTTACTTTTTGTCACTCCTATTCATGTGGAGGTCACTTCGGACCTAAACGAACCGCTCATAAAATTCTTGAATGTGGTTTCTTTTGGCCTAATTTATTTCGTGACACTTATGTTTTTTGTAAAGCATGTGACAGATGCCAACGAGTAGGCAATTTAAGCCGGAAAAATGAAATGCCGCTTAACCCAATTCACATTTGTGAAATATTTGACGTTTGGGGATTAGACTATATGGGTCCATTTACTTCTTCTTTTGGGAATTTATATATTATCCTTGCAGTCGATTATGTCTCTAAATGGGTAGAGGCAAAAGCTACCCGAAATAATAATGTTAAGACAACGACTAATTTTTTCCGTGATATTATTTTTTCCAGGTTTGGCACTCCGAGAGCAATTATATGTGATAGAGGAACACATTTTGTCAATTGAGTCATGGATGCATTAATGAAAAAATCCGGTGTGACTCAACGAATATCTACCGCCTACCATCCACAAACAAATGGGCAAGCGGAGGTGTCGAATCGAGAGATTAAAACAATCCTTGAAAAAATAGTTAAACCAAATCGGAAAGATTGGAGTTTGAAGTTAGTCGATGCTTTGTGGGCATATCGCACAGCATATAAATAACCTATAGGAATGTCGCCATATCGACTTGTATTTGGAAAACCATGCCACTTACCGGCTGAGTTGGAACACAAGGCATATTGGTCTGTAAAAGAATGTAACATGGAGATGGATGCAGTCGGCGAAGCGAGAAAATTGAATATCCAAGAGCTTGAGGAAATTCGTAAAAATGCATATGATAGCGCACAAATTTTTAAAGAAAGAACCAAAGCGTCTCATGATCAAAGAATTTCGTTTAAGTCTTTTTCCATTGGGCAAAAAGTATTATTATTTAATTCGAAATTAAAAATTTTTCTAGGAAAGCTTAAATCGAAATGGCTTGGACCATTGATGGTTACCAACATTTTTCCTCATGGAGCCATAGAAGTTGAAGATAATTCTGGTGCTCACTTAAAAGTCAATGGCCAGAGACCGAAACCATTCTACGAAAGTGCTCCGATCGATTTAATTGAAATGATAAATTTGGAAGAAGCAAAATTCTAAAGGAAGGTCGTCGAGCTTAAACGACGTTAAACAAAACGCTTTGGGGAGGTAACCCATTTATTTATTTATTTATTTATATTCATTATTTAATTTTTTCCCTTTTTTATTTATTTATTTTTAATAAATTGAATGGTTTTATTTACTTCTGAACTTCTCAGATTCGCAAGCGTGTTCAAGACTATCGAAGAAACAGAACCACTTCACTGATCAGTACATTAAAAGGCCCACGTTAGCAAAACCCAAGATGAGCAAGGGTGCACGGTAGCAAAACCCGTGGCAGATGGTTTGACCGGTCATATCCTTTTTAAATTCAAACTCCACCCTTATCACTTTCACGTGATTAGCCCTACCAATATTCTATTTATTTCTCCTCCTTCTTTGCCCAAACCTTCAGCCGCCGACACCATTGTTACCGTAAAAAGAACATCTCATCATGGTTAGAACACGTAACCATCAAAACCGAAGGCCATCAGTTCCTCCGGTTGTGCTTAATGGCCATCGCCGTTTTGCTGCTCCAACAGTGTTCATGGAAATTCTCAGTGATTACGAACCAGTCCCGCCACCCCCTCCTTTGCCTGGTCAACGTCAGCAACCAGTCTGATCACCACCGCACGTGGTTCCATCCCCGCAACCCCCTCCTTCACATGGTGGCTGTCAACGTCCAGTAAGGTCGTTTTCACACAAAGATATCAGGCCACAACCATCTCCATCTCCTGTCAACTGAAATTCACAGTTCCATTACGCCGTCGGACCGAGTCGCGAGCGTTATCAAACGCCTTCTTCATCCTTCCATTCCATGACTACGATGATGTCTTCGTCTTCTTCCCGGTACCATCCTCACACATCTCGACCGAGGCAAGCCGCTACACCTTCTTCCTTTATAATGCAATCTGTCGAAGAAGACCAGAACCTCGAGGTAAGTTCTTCCCATATTTTTGTTCAGCCATTACTAATGTACCATCCATTGTTTGATTTTACAGAGGACTTCACGGCAAATTATTTTTCGGAACAACCGACGAGGGAACCGTCGCCTCAATATAGTTCGCCACAACGATCTTCTTCGTTTTATGCATCAGGTTCGAATTCTTTTCCGAAACCACTAGACAGTCCATCTTTTGTGCCTGTGAACCTTGAACGTAACCGACGTGGGCGTTCATATGTTGTCCTGAACGAAGAAAAGTTGAGAGGCTTTCTTCACTTCGATAATGAACAACTTGTACGATTCCAGGATATCCGTCATCGCCCATTCTGAGTCTGTAAGTTTATTCCTCAAAGTATTATTGAGAATTTACATATTGAAAATGTTGTTTACGCTTATTTTGATGCAATTGGTTGGACACAATTTTCTCAGATTAAGAACGACACTTTCTATGAAATTGTTTTTGAGTTTTATTCCACTTTCACATTTTCGCATTCTTAGTTTATCACTGTCGAATCTCCTGATGTTGTTTCATTTAGATTATGCGGACAACACTTTCACATGTCAATTTCGCAATTTAATCTTGCCATGGGATTCGTGACGGACGTCACGAGTCTAGAATATTTAACTTCTTTGATTGAGATTCCTCAGGATTTTGATGCAGATGCAATATTCTCCATGCTCACTAGACATAACAATCGACCCTTTGACCCTCGATCAACTAAGGCGATTCATATCCATGATCCAGTGTTGCGCTACATACATTGATTTTTGGCCTACAACTATTCTGGCCGAAATGATTCTTCTGGCACTTTGAATAAGACTGAATTATTTTTCCTTTGGTGCATGTTCACTGGTAAGAAAGTTAACTTGGGTTTTTGGTTTGCATGACAGTTTGAGATCGTTATACGATCTAATCGTCCTTTAATCCTTGGTCCTTACATTACTAATTTAGCCGCTCGTATAGCTAATTTTGATGTCGTTGATTATACTTATGCATTTTCTATGGATGGCTTAGATGAGCGTTGCTTGGATACAATGGGTTTACTTGGTGGTACACCTATTGCACCACACTTTGTTCCACCTGGGGTGATAACACCGAGAACTAAACGAGTTTTTAGTCACAGACGTGCCCATCCACATTCTCCACCTCATCTATAGCAAAATGAACAAGAACAAATGCATGATGTTAACGAACGACTCCATTCTATTGAAGAAAACATCAGTGAGATCCTATCTTACTTACGAACTAGCCGTGGTCGTGGCTGCGGACGCCGGTGATCATGGGGAGTATTCTTTGCACTTCTTCTTTTATGCTTTAATTTTCATTTTGTATTGGGACAATACAATTAAGTGAGGGGGTAAAGATTGAATCAAATTCCATCTTACTTGTTTTATAATTTGCTTGATTGGATGCTCTGATTGAATTGGTTGAATGCTTAGTTAATTTCTTTCCTTTTCATCGAATATCTTAAGCATGCTATGATTATCTAAGCTCTTTTAATTACTTTAGATTTAGAACACTCTTGATAGTTGAAATGCATGAGTAGGAATTTAATTTGACTTCTTTGTAATATGCCTTGATTTTGTCTTTTGAACTTTCGCCTAGCTTGATTAATGTAACACACTTTGGTAAAGTATTGAGCCATGAGCATGTTTCAATCTATTTTTATGTTAGTTTTTCTTGTTTGAGTGCGTCGAATTAAATATTGGAAATCTAGAACTTGTTGCATGAATACATTTTGAGGCTACACATGAAATATGATGTTTTGATATGATTTAGGCATAGGATTTACCCTATTTTTACCCAAGAAAAAAACCTACCCTTTTAATTTTCCATTAGTGAACCAATTTTGAGCCTATATCTTTTTTTGTTTCACCTCAACTTTAGCCTTTAAGCCTTTTTTATCATTCTCTTTTCTTACCCTTTTTCAAGACAAAGAATTGAAGCGTATAAACGTCTTGTTCCACGAAAAGTGAAAGAAAGAAGAAGGAAAAAATGCAGAAAAGAAAGAAAGAAAAATGTAAAAAAGAAAAAAAAAGAGAAAAAAAAAGAAAAGAAGAATAAAAAAGAAAACGAAAAAAGGAAGTAGTAAAAAAAAAGAAAATAGTTTGCTCGATTTTGATTTTATTTTTTATGTAAATATTCTTATTTATTTCATGCACCTTATTTGATCGTGGATGTTGGTTATGTTATTTAAGAATTCTTTGTCTTGATTACAAGCCTCATTTTAAGCCTTTTTCCCTACCTTTACCTAAGCCCCATTACGACCCTTTTGAAAGACCCATTGATCTTGCATCTTATTTCTTCTAAGTAGCGGAGAATTGATTATGTCACAAGCTTATGGAAATCCTTGTTTGATTGCGACTTTGAGCGAAACTTTGCACCCGAAACACATTTGAGTAAATTGAGTGATACCTTGTGAGGAATTGAGCTAGGTTGAATTTTTGATTGATGAAGGATAGAAAGTTACAAGGATGTTTGATTTATTTTTACTCATGTTTATTCTCTTGATTGATGTTTTGATTCAATTAGTTATTATGACCTTTGGTTTTCATAAATTGCTTAAGTATGAGATGGATTGGAGGATTGAAAACTAGGTGTCTAATTGATTTGATTAAGGCATACTTGAGGGCAAGTATGAGACAAGTGTGGGGGAATTTGATTGGTGATTTAAATAGTTACTTTTTAATTGCTAATTATCTTATTTTCATTAATTTATCAATGGTAATTTGAGTGAATGTCGTATGTTTTATGTGCAGTGACTTGGTTCTACAATTGGTGATTAAAAAGACAATTTTTGTATTTTTCACGACTGGAGACATGGGCACGACGCCGGGCATAAAGAAATGCTAATGTGGCAATTTCTAGAAGATTCTGGAGGCAGTCCAGTCAGCGAAATTTGAGAGAATTCTGGAGACGGTTCAGCAACAAGATTTGAGAAGATTTTTAGGATAAGATATTTATTTTTAAATTTTAAACTCAAGAATTATCTTTTTATCTTTTATTTTATCTTTTATCACGGAGAAAATTAGTCGTTGTCTTAGAATCATTCTTATCCTAAAGATAAAATAAAAGATAAAAAGATAATTCTTGAGTTTAAAATTTAAAAATAAAATATCTTATCCTAAAGATCTTCTCAAATCTTGTTGCTGAACCGTCTCCAGAATTCTCTCAAATTTCGCTGGCTGGACTACCTCCAGAATCTTCCAGAATCTTCTAGAAACTGCCACATCAGCAGTTCTTCATGCCCGGCGTCGTGCCCGTGTCTCCAGTCGTGAAAAATGCAAAAATTATCTTTTTAATCGCCAATTGTAGAACCAGGTCACTGCACATAAAACATACGAAATTCACTCAAATTAGCAGTGATAAATTCATGAAAATAAGATAATTAGCAATTAAAAAATAACTATTTAAATCACCAATCAATGCTTGACTTGAAAACACAATTATTCCTAACATGCATGATGTTTCCATATATACTCAAATAAACAATCTCAAATATCATTCAAGTAGAGTACAAAACAATTTTTCACAACATACACATAGCATAGCATAGCATAAACACATGTATGTAGCACGAAAAGACACACACCTTAGGCAACAATAGCTCTAGTTTTGAGAATGATGTGTCACACGCTCCGATTTAAATGATTTAGGACATAATGATTTTGAAGAACGTGCCTGGTCGGTCTAAGCAATCGGGGATAACTCAACAACCTCAGAAGCGTAATTACCTGAATAAAGGAATATTCTAGATTAGAATCTACTTATCAATAACCTATTAGACTATAAGAACAACTCAAAAGAAGACATTAAAACGGGACATTTGGTTTTGAATTTGACAAAACAAACAATGAATTTAAACTTAGAACATTGAAAAAGATTAAAGAGAAGGTTATCTAAAAAAGTCAACTTTGCGACACAAGTCAAAGTCAACTGACCAAAATCAACTATGACTTGACTGGTCAAAAGTTAACTCAAAAATCAACAATCAAATTCAAAGTCAACTTTGACTTCACTGGCAAAGGTCAAAAGTCCATGGTCAAACTAGTCAAAGTTAAATTGGTCCAAAGTTAAAGGTAAAAATGGGTTTGTCAACACGGGTAGGGTTAACTTGGTTAAACGGGTTAACAAGCGGGTAAATACAAGTTCGGTCTAAATATAATAACTTAGATCTGGCTCAGTCACTTAAAACAGATTAATCCAATAATAGTTTGGGCTCACCCAAATAACTTAGGTAAATGAAAAAACGAACAAGGGTTAAAGTCGCCAATGCAAATGAAGAGCAACCTAATCCAAAGTTCCATTTCGCCTTCTCGAACCCCAATGTCGACGAGAAAAAAAAATTGGAAAGGGTGATTGGACCTTAAAAGAATAATGAACAACATGATTCTCTCATTCGATTCTTTCTCGAGCCCTTTTTTAAATGGAAAACTTAGAAGAGCGGGTTTTACCCGAAGGTTGTTTCCGACTCCAATGACTGGTTCTACAAGTAGTAGATGAAGGTGGACGGTCAGGTCAATGGAAAAACGAACGGCGAACGGGGAACTGGATTTATCGAACTCAAACAAAAAAGGGGAAGAAAAAAAAGTCTAAAACAGAGAATAAAAGAGGGGAGAAACAACGTAAAACTTTGGATAGAAACAAAAATTCTTATTAGGTTAACAGAGTAAAATAAATAGTTAAAATACCATAAGAGCCTTCTCCTTTATTAGGGTTTCAAAAATAAGTTCTAAAGATTTACCTTTGATCATAATGGCCACAAAATTCCTAACTTATGCCCTAAGTTCACTTAACCCAAAATAAAAATTAGGTTTTCATAACAAAATTTCCCAAAATATCAAGATTTCAGAATAGGGTTTTTAAAATAAGTTCTCGAATTAAGGGAAATTTTAGGGTGTTACAAGTTTATTTGCAATATTCTCATTAGAGTTTCTCACTAGTCAAGGTCTCTCAAATATGTTAGAGTCCCTTCAACACGTAATAAGGACCCTACTATCGTACACCATTATTTGATCCACCAAGAATTCCTACAGGAACATAATACAGTAAGTCACATATTAACTATCAAACCATTAGCTAAAAATTCACATATTGAGGTATTAAATTTGATTGATCAGTTTTACCATTTATTTTATGCTATTAGAGGCCTATTGAGTCATTTACGTCGAATTATAGAACCTCCAAATGCTAACTCAAAATTATAAGGCAGATCACTCTACAAGTATTGGTTCTGGTACACATCCTTGAGTATCGGTACACCTAAACAATTCTGAAATTCAAAACTAGTCATGGGTATCTGTACATTCCCCCATGTACTGTTACATCCCTTACAAACAACCTCCTAAAATACTCTAACATATTGTTATGCTCCCTAGTCGTACCGATATGCATGTCCGAAATAAAGGTTTGAGTTCCGATTTCACCTAGAAATCCCACTTAACCTATATGGTTAAGTCACAAATCGTTCCTACAAGTTATTAAGAGTATAATGGGTGAGTTACTATTAATTTTACATACTTAGAATATTTCAATCTTGATTAGTCATTAAAGGGGGTTTTAAGCATTCAAATATGTAAAATTATGCAATCCAACCATAAATCAAGCAAAGCAATCATGTTATGAGTCTCATGAAATGAAGGTTTCAGAAATATACTAACCTTAAGCAAGCAAACCCAGATTAGAGCTCTCCCATCAAGCTTATTTCACCTTCTAACCTTGTTCTTAAGCTTCAGAACACTTCCTCCAACAAATCAAGAGATAGGTACCTTGAATTATAGATCTTTCCTTGTTAACAATTCTTCCTCGATGATCAAAATGGGATTCTCACTCAATAACAACTTCTCTTTTTACTTTGTTTATATGATGAAAGAAGAGTAAGGAGATGAAAAGATAAATGTTAAGTTAAAATGACTCTATCCTTCTTTTTGACGGAGAAATTAAAAGATTTTCTCAATCTTTTCCTTCTTGATGGGGTAATTTACCCAATTTCTCGTCAAAATTTATTTTCCTATTTAGCACAAGTCCAAAGCTTAATCCCAACAACATAAAAGCCTAACAAAACAAAACTAAGGCCTAACACAGCTCACCAACTCAAACCCTTGACCTAACACAACGTTTCAAGACTTGGATCAACACTCGATGTAGACTAAAGAAAAACCGAGTCATTACATATAAATTCTAGTGATCATATTTCGTACCGATATGTAATATTCAATATTGGTATGGCCTTTAACCAGGATAAATTAAAGCATACTTGTATTGATACGCCATCACCCTTATAGGTATAAATAAGCTTATAATTCATAATTTGATTTGTTTATATGCATTTTCACCTATCAAACGTTGTCTAAATGTTTCCAAATTTGTTTAGAAAGTTATTTTTAATCATATCTAACAACATATAAGATTTTAGATAATTTTGAATCCGTTTATTAAGATTTTACCCTTTTTATGCATTAAGGTCGTTTTTAACTAGTTTTAGCATTTTGTAAGATATCAAAAGCTAACTTGTACCATATAAACATAAGACCATTACACACATATTAAAAGAGGGTTGCTAAATTACACATGTTCAAGCTTTGATATTAATATTTCTAGATACCGAAAGCTAACTTGTACCATTTAACTCTCAAACCTCACAGATTCACCCGGGTAACTGAAAACCTACTATTGCATCTTACTGCTCTCAATGATATAAGGTAATATTTCTAGATTTGTATGGTGATGCTGTTGAAGAAAATAAAAACTTTGATGTTAATATTTATTTTATTTTTTCACTTTTATCTATGTTTAATTATAATATAAATTCAAATAGTTTAATATAATACCTTATTTGGTTATTTTTATTCAATTTATGTTGATATTAATAGTTTATACAATAACAATTTATATTTTTGTTCAGTTTATGGTGATGTTCGATTTATGTGGACAATAATAGTTTATATTTAGTTTTTTGTTTTTATTTTTTTGTTTTATTATAAAAGTCAATAATTTAAATTATTTTTTTATATTTTGGTTTATTTTTTAATTCTTTTTTTTATTTTATTATAGATGTCCAACACGGAAGCTTCTCTTAAGGGTAGCTTTTCACCTCCTTTGTCGGATTTTCAACATTCAACTGCTACTGGAACTTCAAATCAAGTCAACAAATCAAAAGAGATATCAGCTAAACGGAAAGATATAGCTCCAAAGTTAAAAGTTTGGTCTCACTTTATTAAATTTGTTACTAGTAAAGGTGAAAGTAATGGTAGATGTAATTATTGTGATAAAGAATTTTATTGCGATGTGAAAAAAAGGAATTGGATCATTGAAATATCACATGATGTAATGTAAGAAAAACCCTATTAATATGGTTGACACTAATCAAAGCCAATTAGTTTTACCAAATAAGGGTACTGATGGAGAATTTAGACATATTACAACTTAAAATTTTGATCAACAAGCAGTTAAAAAAGCTTCAGTTCAAATGATTGTGATTAGTGAATTGTCTTTTAAGTTTATTAAGAGTGAAGGCTTTAGAAAATTTATGTCTGTGGCATGTCCTAGGTTTCATATTCCTTCTATATTTACTATAACTAGGGATGTTTATCAATTGTATTTGGATGAAAGGGTTACGCTAAAGCAACATTTAAAGATTCGTGTTCTAAAGTTTGTTTAACTACTGATACATGGACTTCTTTGCAAAGAGTGAATTATATGTGTCTCATTGTGCACTTTATTGATAATGATTGGAAGTTGAACAAAAAAATTATATTTTTTTATCCAATTTCTAGTCATAAGGGAGAAGTTATTAGAATGATGATTGAAAAATATTTATTGGGTTGGGGCATTGATAAGTTGTTTACTATGATGGTTGATAATGCGAGTTTCAATAATATTGTTATTAATTATTTAAGAAAAAAATTTAGTCATCGAGGGGGCTGCATTGTAAATGGAAAATATATTCATATGAGATGCATGACACATTGTAAATTTAATTGTTGTTGAAGGTTTTAAAAAAATGAATAACCTTGTTGTACGTGTTAGAGGGGTTGTTAAACATGTGAGACAATCTCCGGCTAGACTAAAAAGGTTTATAGAATGTGTTGAGATAGAAAAGATAGAAAGTAAAAAGATGACGTGTCTTGATGTTTGTACTAGGTGGAACTCAACTTATTTAATGTTAGACATAGCTCAAAATTTTGACAGAGCTTTTGAAAGATTTGAAGAGTAAGATGTAAATTTTAGGATTGGACTTGAATTAGGAGAGGGTTGGTCGACTACAGATGATTGGACTACCGTTAAAAATATGAGAGATTTTCTAGATCACTTTTATGAAGTCACTTTACGAGTTTCAAGAACTTCTAATGTCACCTCCAATAATTTTTTACTGAAATTAGCATACTTTAACGAGATACTCAATTAAGTGTTGATATAGATTTTAGTGTAATGGTTATGAAGATGAAAGAAAAAATTGATAAATATTGAGATGATATTGATAAGATGAATATGCTTAGATTTGTTGCTTGTGTTATGGATCCTAGGCAGAAATTAAGTTATCTTGAATTTGCGCTCACTGAAATGTATAATGCTAAAAATGTTCTGAAATGATGCAAAACTTGAAGGATACTTTATTTGAATTGTATGATGAGTACAAACCTCAAGTTTCTTTTGATTGTGGGAAATCAAATGTGAAAAAACTTACTCCTTCAAGTGAACCACAACAAAAAGTAAAAAGACGTATGAAAGATTTGTATAAAACATGTGTGGCTGAAATTGATGGTGAGGACCAAGCATCTGAATTGGATAAATATCTAAGAGAAAGTACTGAAAATTATGATGATGAATTTGATCTTCTATTGTGGTGGAAAGTCAATAGTCCTAGATTTCCAACTTTTTCAAAGTTGACCAAAGATGTGTTAGTTATACCACTTTTTAGCGTTGCTTTCGAATCTGCATTTAATACCCGGGGACATGTGCTTGATCAATTTAGAAGTTATTTAATTCCTAAAATGGTACAAGCTCTTGTGTACACCCAAGATTTCATTCAAGATTCATCAACCGATGAAGAGATCAAAAAGATTACAGAACAAATTCAAGAACTTGATAAAATTGATAACGGTATGTTGATATCTTTATTTATCAATTTTATTTTAATAAGTATAATAATATTGAGTATTATAGCACACCATTATAGTAACTTTGTTTAATTATTTGAATTTTTAGATTTATCTTGGAATGCATTAGAGTCCACCCTCAATTCATGAGCTCATAAGCTTCTATATTGTGAGTGTGAGTTGAAGGAAGGGGTATACATTCTTCTAGTATTTTAGTTTATATCATGTATGATTTATTTATTTGTATATCTATCTTTGTTTTTACTAAAATAATATATATTTTGTAGGTATAATGCAAATGGAGATGTTTTGGAGTAATTTATTCGAAACAGATGAAGAATTTTAAAGAGTGAATCTACTATATTTTGCTTATAAGATATGAATAGATCTTGAAAAATGTTATGTTTATATTTTGTAAACTGTGTTCAAGCTTAGAAGTTCTAATAGTGGTTTAGTTTCACTTTAAAGTGTTACATGCTATATTAGATGTGAATTGTTTTTATTTAAATTGTTATGTTTAAACTTTAAATTGTTTGTTAGATTTTTTATTTTACAAATAGTTTTGTTAAATTATTTTTATGCTAAAGAAAATATGTGGTATGACAACATATTTTGTTTAATATTATAATTCTATTATTATTTAAAATAAAAAAATATAAAAAATTCGGTTAATTCGAAAATTGACAGAATTAACAAAAATAATTTCGATTGGGTTAATTCGGTTAAGAATAAATCGGTCCGGTTAACGGTTAAAATTTTAAAAATTTCTGTTAATTCGGTTATGGTTAATTCGGTTTGACCACCGGCCGAATTAACCGAATGCACACCCCTAATGTTCATACCTTATGTCACCTTACTAGGAGTTTAAAATAGAAGCAAGAATACATGTGATTGATGAGATTGACTTGCAACTTCAACCATGCGATCGAAATTAAAAATCCTTCAAGGTCCTAAACTTCACTAGACATGTAAATATTAGAATTACTTATCCTAGTGTTTGTAGATAACATCAACCTAAAGAAATTAAGTTTCTAAAGTATGGGCTTATAATAGATGCCTCTCAAGCAACCAATCAAATTTGTTTGCTATGTTAATGGTCTCGGTTTACTATGTAAGGATTATTTCACCATTTTATTAATTTTAATACCCTCTCAAATCTTGTCAAATGCAATAGATGCCTCTCAAGCAACTAATCAAATTTGTTTCCTAGCTTTAGATGAAATCAATTTAATAATATAAAATTCTTTCTATAATTATTTTTTTGTACACCTTACATAGTTGACATATTTGTATGAAAAAACATCTTACTTCAAGTGATCTTAGCAAAGTAAGGAGGTGTGTCATCATCAAAATGGAATAATTGCAAAGATATTTCTTCAATTTTTTTTGTAAAGTTTGTACTTTTGTCTTCAAACTTTTAATTTTCACATTTTAATCACTAAAATGACTTTCATTCCTTTCAAAAAATCCAAAAACTTCAATTAATCTCAATTAAACTTTATTAAAACAAAATTAGATACAATAATAGACCAATTACAACATTTGGACATTAATTGATCTGAAATTTTTTATCATCAAAACCTAATTCTGACTAGATCAGTTTTTAGGTTGTGATGATGGGAATAATTCATATGTTCCTTTAACAGTTTATTAGTTTAAATTTCTATTAAATAAACAACTTCAATATTATAATTTGATTTTGAATTTGAAAAAATGTTTACCTATGTTAGAATACCATAGCAAATACAAAATGTAATTAAATTTGATATTTTAATTTGAGCATTTTGCTACACATCAAATTCAAATTGGTTTTTTTAATTGATCTACTAAATAATGATATTTATGTTGTCTTATCTTTTATGGTATCAATCTTCAATAATTATGAATGTAATTTCTCTATCTAATAAAAAAATAACAAATTTAATAAAAATTTACATCTATATTAGTTAATTTTTCACACCAATGTATCTTCAAATGGAAAAATTATTACATGAACCTTTTCCACCACCTAAGATATGGTCCCAACCAATTAAATTAAGACACATAATATATTTTTTCCATATCAAATTTACACATAAGCATTGGCCAAATCATCTAATTTAATGTCTTTGATTTAGAAAAGGGAAAAAAATATTATCAAAGATTTCTTGTGTCATCTTTCTCTTTGTTTTTTAAAATTTTCCTAATTATTTTTTATATAGATTTGGGATTTAGGATTTATAGTTTAGGGTTTAGGGTTAGGGATTAGTGGTTTAGGTTTATGTAGTTTAGGTTTAAGGTTTAGGATTAGGGTTTAGAGTTAAGGTTGGTGTTAGAGTTTAGGGTTAGGGTTTAGGATTTAGAGTTAAGGTTAGGGTTTATGATTTATGG
Organism: Abelmoschus esculentus; assembly: GCA_035048815.1. Lineage (NCBI taxonomy): Eukaryota > Viridiplantae > Streptophyta > Magnoliopsida > Malvales > Malvaceae > Abelmoschus > Abelmoschus esculentus. Next base: position 12,456,031 of record JAUCBN010000038.1, on the reverse strand, counting down.
TTAGGGTTTAAGGTTTAGGATTAAGGTTTAGGGTTTGGGGTTTAGGTTAGGGTTTAGGATTTAGGGTTATGGTTTAGAAAAAATTAATTAAAAATTTGAACAATAAAGAGAAAGATAACATAAAAAATCTTTGGTAATATTTTTTCCTATTTTTAAATCAAATGCATTAAAGTGGATGATTTGGATAATGCTTATGTGTAAATATGATATGGAAAAAATATATTATATGTCTTATTTTAATTGGTTGGGACCATATCCTAGGTGGTGGAAAGGGTTCATGTAATAATTTCTCCTTCAAATATGAGTTAAAATATCAAAATTAAAATTATCAAAATTTGGACAACAGAAAAACTTGATAACTAATATGAATAATAATTTTCACTTTTATTTATCCAAAAAAAGGATAACTATTGAATATTAAAACATGATGAGAAAATCCAATAATAAACAAACAAAATAAATAATAAAAAGAACATACCAAATTTACGAGTTTTGATGAGAATATTGTTTATTTCTCGAAAATCACCACTAAATGATAACTTCACTAATATAAAATTGGTAGAATAAATAAAATTCCTAAAAGTTCTCAAATATTGCAAATAGGCCAAGAGAAATAAATTAAAGAAATTGTATAAATGCTAGGATAATTCCAAATAAAAAAGATTAAACCTATTTATAGTTGAGCTTCGAAAATTAAACTCATAAGAGCCTAAAGTTTAAGAATAAAAAAAATCACATTCCATATTTTAATCTTATTTTTGATGCATTAATGAATTTTTTCAGTGCAAACTTCACTATCAGTTTTACTATTGGTTTTGAATTTATAAGTCATATTAACAAATCTTCATCTTAGCTTAAAATATTATCAAGTTTCTCAAAAAAAATTCTCCAAACATTATTGTTTGTTGTGTCTCTAAATGCGCTTATAAGCGCCATACATAGAAAACTTCTCAAGCTTACAAAATATTAACTAAGTTGAAACAATATTTAAACCAGATATTGACACGTTAACATATTTGCTAGATTTATTTAGAATTTTTTATTCTTTAAAATCCCGTACAAAGTGATACATCACATCGATTTGCTTAGTTTTGGAATGATAGTCTTAATTTTTCATTAAATGCATAGCACTTTAATGGTCACAATAAAGACTAATATGATTTTAAATAAATCTTAAGTCGTTCAACAATATGTTAAGCCAAATAGCCTCCTTCAACAGCCTCTATAACCGCTATGACTACATCTTTATAATAGAAAAAATCTATAATTGTAAGGGAGGCCAACATATTGTTTTTTTAGAGTAAGAAAATACCTAATAATAGATCTATATTTATCTAAATCATTAGCATAATCAAAATTAACATATCCGATAACAAACTGATCAAATATTTCATCCTAGTCAAATACTAAATCAACATTTACGATTTGGTGTAGATATTGTAGAGTTTATTTTATAGTTTGTCAATGTCTTTTTTCAGGATCTTGTATGTACATGTTAACAACTCTAATTTCTTGTGAAACGTTAGGTCACGTATATACCATCGCATACTTCAAACTCTTTATTGTATTGACATACGAAACTTTTGTTATATATTTTCATTCTTCGTTAGTTTTAAGATATAACAGAGAACTAACTCAACTATAAATAAAAACAAAGAAATAACCCACGTATAAAATCCTCCAAAACCTCACGCATAGACCAAACACAACCAATCGGCTACGAAAACCCTCCGTCTCCTGTATGTAAAATGCTACTTAAGACAGTATCACCATGATCCTGCCCTGGAAAAACGCCAAGAGCTTCCCATGGTGGTTCACAGAAATATTCCACGCCAATAGGAGTACCTCGTCTCAAGCAAGCAAGACAATCAACAACACTGTTCTTCTCACAAGGAATATGACAAGCACACCCTACACTCTCAAGACTATAATTCATACATATCATCCACCAAATCGCTATTAGTTAAGCCATTCAACTTTCTACAAAAATTCGCATAACCCCAAAATTATCAATTTTCAATTGTTACAACAAAATAAAACAAGTTATTAATATGTTAAACACAAATCCTGTAAGCGAGATTGAAATAAAACATGTAAATTTAGAAATGCAAAGATTACAGAAACCAAAATAATAATATAAAGAAACTTTTCTGAAACTTTAACCGAGGCCTGTGCTATGACAGTGTCCTTAAAACAGATTCGTCCCCTTCCGGTGCTGGAGTTACTATGGAACGTTTGTTCCCAAGATACAACGGTAAAATACAATAAGGAGAGCAATGCTACCTTACTGCAACAACGAACTTTACAGAAGCAGAACACTATCTGGCTATAGGATATTTGTGGTTTTTCAGTGTGTTGAGATAGGAGCAAGAGGGCTTATTTTATAGTGTTCAGGCAGGGGACATGTTTAATTACAAAATTAATCTGTAATTAACAATTCCTGAAGAGTTATAACTCCCTGAATTCAAAATGGTATTTAACAGAGAATTAATCCAAATAAATTGGAGGTTACAACTAGCTAAAGGGTCTGCAACTCCATAAAAGGTGGTTTAATTCCATAATATCTTTTGAATAATAAAGTCGGAAAAGTAGAAAAAAAAATCTTTTATTTTAGAAATCAAGGCCCAAGGCCCATCTTTGACTTTTATAAAAGTCAACTAAGGCTAGCCCAAAGTGCCTAGCCTATGGCTAGGCACACCCAGGGTGTCTAGTCCAAGCCTTTAACTTATTTCCAATAATAACATGAAGAGCTTTTATATATAAAGCTTTCCAAATCTATATTCTCAACAAGTGTGGGATATTCTACTTTTCATCTTATTTTAGCAACATCATGGGTGTTATATTGAGTAACAATTTCTCATTCAGCTATTGAACATTTTGAGCTTGTAAATATATAATTTCATCTACTCTTGTAGCAGATTAATCATCCACTTAGTCCCAATTAATTTGACTAATGGAACTCACATAAATTTAATCTCCAAAATGTTCATTACCATACCTTTTTTCCAACAATCCCCCACATGAATGAAAATTGTCTAGGTTAAGGTTAAGGTTTAATAGTGTTCAATGGTTGAAACCTGCATAGGATAAGTAGGTGTTACCCTTTGAACCTTTCCTTGTAAAGATATACATACTTTACTAGCTGTCTAGTAGACTTGATGTCTTTGAACTGTTCTGCTAACAATGTAAACATAAAATTATACTTTACAAAAGAATCTTCCAACTTCTGTTCAGTTCTCATGGGTGTGTTCCTTTTAGCCATGAACACCAGCCTGGTTCTGTGAAAGTTTATAAAGAATTAAGCCCTACACAATTTTTCTTTGAAGCGGCCCCACTTCTCTCTCATATAGGTGATTCTTTAAAGCAACGCACTTGCTCTGTTCAAAATTTTTGACAACTTAGAATCATTAAAGCAAACATTGCTAACCTGCATATACGGGTATCACTGTTAATTCAAGAATGGGTAGGGTGTGCACCCCACAGTGATCACAATTTATTTATAACTATGTTTTTCCTTTGAACCTAAATCTTGGGATCTCTAGTCAATTAGGTTGGGTTTCCATTATAAATTCATCCTCTCAAGGGCTTTAGTCTCATTCCTTTCGATGATTTATCAACCAACTCTCTATTTAACCTTTTGGTTAACGGATCCTCTATAAAACATAATCAATAGAAATAACTTCAGTTGAGAGTAGTTGTCTAATGGTATTATGTCTACGACGAATATGTCTAGACTTACCATTATACATGTTACTCTGTGCTCTTCCAATTGCTGACAGACTATCACAGTGTATGCAAATTGGAGGTACGAGTTTTTCCCTCAATGGAATATCTTCCAAAAAATTTCACAGCTATTCTGCCTCTTCACCACATTTATAATGCAATAAATTCAGATTCTATTGTGGATCTGACTATAACTGTTTGTTTTGAAGATTTCCATGATACAACTGCACCTCCTAGTGTAAAAACATATCCACTAGTAGACTTGGAGTCTTTTATATCAAAAATCCAATTAGCATCACTGTATCCTTCTAAAACTGGTGGATATCTCGTATAATGTAACTCATAATCACGAGTGTTTCTCAAATACCTAAGTACTCTAACAATTACTTTCCAATGATCAGCACTCGAATTACTAGTATATCTGTTTAATCTGCTCACAGCATAAGCAATATTTGACCTAGTACAACTCATTAGATACATCAAACTTCCAATAATTCTAGAGTATTCTACTTGAGAAATACTTTCTCCTCGATTTTTGGATAGATGAACACTAGTATCTAAAGGTGTTCTAGCCACTCCTATATCATCTTTATTAAAATTTTCAAGAATTTTATCTACATAGTGTGACTGACTTAATATGAAATCATCTGAACTTTGTATAATTTTAATTCCTAAAATTACTTCAACAAGTCCCATATCTTTCATGTCAAATTTAGAATTTAACATATTTTTGGTAGATTTAACCATTTTGTCATTACTACCAACAATTAACATGTCATCAACATATAAGCATAATATGACATAACCATCTTTTGTATCCTTTACATAGACACATTTGTCACACTTATTGATTTTAAAACCATTGATTGTCATTTCTTGGTCAAACTTTTGATGCCATTGTTTGGAAGCTTGTTTCAAACCATACAATGATTTAACTAATTTACAAACTTTTTTTCTTGACCTGGAATTATAAAACCTTCAGGTTGTTCCATGTAGATTTCTTCATCTAAATTTGCATTTAAGAAAGTTGTTTTTACATCCATTTGATAAACTTTTAAATTTTGCAATGTTGCAATTGTGAGAATTAGTCTTATAGAAGTTATTCTTTTCATAGGAGAATATGTATCAAAGTAGTCAATACCTTCTTTTTGTCTATAACCTTTAATTACATGTCTTATCTTGTACTTTTTAATGGAACCATCATGTTTCAATTTCCTTTTGAATATTCATTTGGATCATAGAGGTTTACTACATGGTGGAAGGTTTACTAGTTCCCAAGTATGATTCTGTAAAATAGAATCTACTTCCCTTTTAATAGCTTCCTTCCAAAAAGGTCATTCAGAAGAAGTTAGTGCTTCTATAAACGTTTGCGGTTCACTTTCTAACAAGAATGTTAGAAAATCTGAACCAAACATTTTTCAACTCTTGCTCTTTTACTCCGTCTTGGTTCTACTCAACTTTTGAATCATCACTTTTATTCATAGTGTCGTCAAAAACTCTTTTAGACGAGCTTTGTCCTTCTTTAGACTTGCATGGAAATATATCTTCAAAGAACGATGCATTCCTTGATTCCATTATAGTATTCTTGTGTACATCTGGATTACTGGATTCGTACACCAGAAATCTATAAGCAATACTGTTATGTGCATAGCCTATGAAAATGCAATCCACTGTTTTTAGACCAATTTTCATTTTCTTTGGTGTTGGAACAACTACTTTTGCAAGACACCCCCACACTTTTAAATATTTGTAGGATGGTTTCCTACCTTTCCATAACTCATATGTAGTTTTATCTTGGTTTTTTCGGGGTACCTTATTTAAAAGGTAATTGCTTGACAAAATAGCCTCACACCACATATTTTGTTGTAGCCCTAAACTTATCAACATCGCATTCATCATTTCTTTTAAAGTACAATTTTTACGTTCTGCAACACCATTTGATTGAGGTGAATAAGGTGCAGTTGTATCATGTACAATTTCATGTTACCTACAGAATTCTCCAAATTCATACTCACCACCTCTGTCACTTCTAATCACCTTAATTTTTCTATTAAGTTGATTTTATACTTCATTTTTAAAAAGAATAAATTTCTCTAATGCTTCATCTTTTCTTTTGAGCAAATACACATAACAATATCTTGTGCTATCATTAATAAACGTGATAAAGTACTTATTACCACCACTTGTTTGTACAAACTTTAAATCGCACAAGTCACTATGAATTAAATCAAGTGGTTCTGTGTTTCTTTCTATTGTTTGGAAAGATGACCTTATCAATTTTGCTTCTACACAAGTTTCACACTTATGTTTTGAATCAATTTGGAATGATGGTATGTGTTCTAAGTTAATTAACCTACCCAAGGTATCATAATTAACATGTCCTAGTCTACCATGCCATATATTGGAAGACTTAATCAAGTAAGCAGAAGAAGTACTTGCTTTATTATTATTAATTGTCATTACGTTGAGCTTAAAAAGCTCATTCATAACATACCCATTTCCCACATACATTCCCGATTTTGACAAGATAAATTTTTCTGACTCAAAGACCAACTTAAACCTACGCTTGGTCAAAAGAGATCCAAGACCAAGTTCTTTTGAAACTCAGGCACATACAAAACATTATTGAGAGTCAGTAGCTTTCCAGAAGTCATTTTGAGCATCACCTTGCCTACTCCTTCAACAGATGAAGCAACAGAATTTACCATGTAGACTTTCTCTCCCGTACTAGCCTCAAAGGTAGAGAACATCTCACGAGTTGAGCAGATGTGGCATGTGGTACCAGTGTCTATCCACCACTCCTTAATATTGGACCTTACTAGATTCACTTCGGACACCATGACAGAAAGATTGATGTCACCCATATCTTCAGCAATGCAGTCCATCAGGTTAGCTTGAACATTCTTGTTTTTCTTCTTTGAAAATTTGCATTCATTTCATTTGTGACCCTTCTTGCCACAATTAAAGCATTTTCCTTTGAACACATGTTTCCCAATTTCACCTTTAGGTCCAAACTTCATCGGTTGCTTCCCTTTCCACTTTTTGAGACCTTGAGCAGCCTTGGAGCCTTGACCATGCTCCACCATATTTGCCTTGACTACGGGAATATGGCTCCTCCGATCATTAGTTCGATTGTCTTCTTCAATTCTAAGTTTGACAATGAGCTGCTCCATGTTCATCTCTTTTTGCTTATGTTTGAGATAGTTCTTCAAATCCTTCCAGCCAAGAGGTAGCTTTCCAATGGTTGCAACCACTTAGAAGGTTTCACTAATGGACATGCCTTCATCATGAATTTCGCCTAAAATTACCTAAAACTCTTGGACTTGATTTATGACAGTCTTGTTGTCCACCATTTTGAAATCCAGAAATTTGCCAACAACAAACTTCTTTACTCCAGCATCTTCTGCTTTGTACTTCTTGTCTAAAGATTCTCATAACTCTTTGGACGTTTTCACCTTTTGATACACATTGTACAAGGCATCAACTAAACCATTCAGAATATTATTTCTGCAAAGGAAATCTGAATGCTTACAAGCTTCAATAGCACTGACAACTTGGAAGTCAGTCTCATCTTCTCCCAACGTTGGAGAATCTTCTGTTAAGAATCTCACAAGATTCAATGTTGTCAAATAGAACATCTTTTGTTGCTACCGCTTGAAATTCAACCCTATGAATTTTTCTGGCCTTTTAGTCGTGTTTGTAGGCACCGAAACAGGTACCTGAAAATGAGGTAGACCTTAAAAGGGCACTCATAGATGACCACGATGTTCGTAGGTACCGCATCATTGAATCCATCAACAACAAGTGGAATCACTCCTTGATCTTTTTACATTTTACAAAACGAATTTGTTTTAAGATTGTTACAACAAAACAAAGCAAGTTATTAATATGTTAAACATAAATCTTGTAAACGAGATTGAAATAAAATATATAAATTTAGAAATACAAAGATCACAGAAACCAAAATAATAATATAAAAAACGATTCTGAAACTTTAACCGAGGCCTGTGCTATGACAGTGCCCTTAAAACAGATTCATCCCCTCTCGGTGCTGGAGTTACTATGGAACATCTATTCCCAAGATACAATGGTAAAATACAATAAGGAGAAAAATGCTATCTTACTGCAACAACGAACTTTACAGAAGCAGAACACTATCTGGCTATAGGATATTTATGGTTTTTCAGTGTGTTGAGATAGGAGCAAGAGGGCTTCTTTTATATTGTTCAGGCAGGGGACATGTTTAATTACATAATTAATTTGTAATTAACAATTCCTGAAGAGTTACAACTCCCTGAATTCAAAATGGTATTTAATAGAGAATTAATCCAAATAAATTGGAGGTTACAACCAGCTGAAGGGTCTGCAAGTCCATAAAAGGTGGTTTAATTCTATAATATCTTTTGAATAATAAAGTCAGAAAAGTTGAAAAAAAAATCTTTCATTTTAGAAATCAAGGCCCAAGGCCCATCTTTGACTTTTATAAAAGTCAACTAAGTCTAGCCCAAAGTGCCTAGCCTATGGCTAGGCACACCGAGGGTGTCTAGTCCAAGCCTTTAACTTATTTCCAATAATAACATGAAGATCTTTTACATATAAAGCTTTCCAAATCTATATTCTCAACAAGTGTGGGAAATTCTACTTTTCATCTTATTTTAGCAACATCATGGGTGTTACATTGAGTAACAATTTCTTATTCAGCCATTGAACATTTTGAGCTAGTAAATATATAATTCCATCTACTCTTATAGTAGATTAATCATCCACTTAGTCTCAATTAAGTTGACTAATGGAACCCACATAAATTTATTCTCCAAAATGTTCATTACCATACCATTTTTCCAACACAAATTTCACTTGTCGATAATCCAAATTCCAAGCATGATCAAGAATGTTATGAATCGCCCACAACTTAGATAGAAGCCCTGAATAGCAGCCGAGGCTCCGGGAAATATCTAATACCTAATAAATCCACTTTTACTATTTAAACTTAATTTTTTAGCAAAAAATATTTAAATTAGAGAAAAAATATTAATTAATTATTAAATGTTAATTTAGAAATGTAACATAACATATTTAAGATACAACAAAAATAGAGTAAAGATATTTTTTTGAAAAATACCACTGTATTTTTATTAAATTCATAGAAAAACTATAATTACGTCGCAATCAAGAAGTAAAATAATTGGATTAAACAATACAAAAAATTTTACAACCCAAAATATAGAAAAATAAAATTTCTATAGAAATAAGCATACCAAAAAAATTCAGAAGCTTCCTGAATCTCTTGTCTCTATCCAAACGAGACACATAACAAAGAAAGAAATGAGTTGTAGACGATCCAAACTGTCATGCAAAACGTATCCTACCCAAGACTGATTTCATCGACAAATGACCATCAACTGAGTGAGGATAAATCTTTTCAAGTGACCACCAAAAAAACATAAATTAGAAAACTAGCATCGATTGAATCTCTGTGTGAACAACAATCGATCGTTAGGGTATGCTGAAACATGCCACAAAGACAGATGAATCAAATCACAAAACAAAAACATGTCATAAAGACCGAAGAAAAATATGTCACAAGGAAAAAAACAATATGCTATAAAAGTAGAGATTCTTATTAAAATAAAAAACAAACAAAAAAAATAATAGATTCGGTGATCGACAACTAATATTAAAATTGATTGCCGACCACCGATCAAAGGGATTGATCAAAGTGAAGAGCAGTTAAAAAAATATTTTGCAAGAAAAGGTACGCGGCTATTTAAATTTGAATTTGTAGCTCTTTTGACGATGTACAATAGAGTAAAAATATTTAAACTATATCGTCAAAAATTTAAAACATAAATTAAAATATTAAAAATAAAAGTAATTCAAAGTTTATATTATAAAAATATATTAATAAGTTATAATCAATTACATGTTAAGAATATTTTATTTATGGTGAATATCCATGTATTAGAGGAAGGTTTAATGGGTTTTATTATTAGGGTTTAATACCCATTGAAATTAGGGTTTCCATCTTATGCCTATAAATATAGACTTTTGGCCAAAGCTTTGTACACGACTCTACTTTGAGAATATAATACAAATATTTATCTTTTGTCTCTCATATTTGTTCTCATATTTTATTCTTATTCTTTATTTTATTCACAACACATTATCAGCACGAGACTCTAACCAACGGAGGTTTTTGTCGTTCGATTCTTGAAGGAATTATTGAAAAGAATTTGTTACTAGCATAAATCAAAGATAAGTTCTTCTCCATCAATTATATTTTAATTATTAGTTATTTTTCTCTTTTGATCTTTTATTTAAATTTTTAATTTAATAAAAATCTTTTGTTATTTTGTGTTTGTGTAGCGATAAAGTGACTCAATTACTGTGGTTCTTGTCGATAATTACCGAAAAAGATTAACAGAATATTGGTAACTAAATCTACCATATATTCAAGTTAGTGAAAAGTCTGATATGTTTTATTTATTTAATTAGAGATTTTTTTATCTTTATTTATAACTAATATTTGTTTATTTTATTATTATTATTATTATGAAAGTTTATATTTTAATTATGTTCTAAGAATTACATGATATTAGAACAAATATTAAACTTTTAATTAATTAATATGTTCTTTATTATATTGGTTTAATCCGAGTATATTGACTGGATATCCCGTTCTGCGAGGCTATTGGTCTCAAAGGAGGTTCTTTTTAAAGGACCTTGTGGACTGATTTAACAACGCCGCGTATAAGGATTAAATTTTTGTTCCTTATTATATATATATATTGGTTGATCAATTACTATTTAATAGTATGAATATTATAAAATCTATATTTGCTTGAAAGCAATATTTTTGTGTCGAAAAACTCGACTATAGATTTCTCCCAAATTCAAGTTACAAAAATCATCTTGATCAAAGAATTTTTATGGGAGGCATTCCCTGAAGTGAATGCATACATGATGCTTATTCCATACAATTATTGCATTTATGACATTCCTTAAAGTGAATACAAGTATGATGATTATTCCATGCAATTATTGAATTTATGACATTTCTTAAAGTGAATGAAAGCATGATGATTATTCCATGCGATTATTGGATTTATGAAATTACTCAAAGTGAATGCAAGCATGATGATTATTCCATGTGATTATTTGATTTATGTCATTCCCTGAAGTGAATGCAAGCATGATGTTTATTTCATATGATTATTGAATTTGTTTCATTCCTTGAAGTGAATGCGAACGTATTAGTTCACTATATGGTTAGTGAATAAAACTCAATTATGTCTTAGAGTATCACTGATGAGGATATGTTAGAAAAACATACTCCACTTTTCACACATTAATGTTCTCTTACAGACATAATATCATACAAGGGTGTTAAACACCTATCAGTCTCCGCTCCATTCCCTGAAGTGAATGTGATATTTTATAGCGGAAAGAATAAATGCCACATTAGTAATTGTGGTTATGATTTAGATCATAAAATAGACATGGATAAGATGATTATTTTGAGAATGCTTATATCCACAAGAAGTGGAATTGTAAAGATGAAAAAAAATGATAGAGATCATATCAAAATCTTTATGTAATCAATGCGATGGTACAAACCATTGATCTCGTACTTGTCAAACGTCGAAGTATTATGGACTTTATCCATAATCATGAATGATAAATTAAAGAAAATATAAACATATTTTCTTTATGACAAAAATAATAGCGTTATTGATCCAACTCAATTGGATATTGATAATTTTTTTCATAAACTTTGAAGGGAATAATTCGCCATTTATTTCCTTTATAAATTTTAAAAGGAATAATTAATCTTTATTTTATTTTGTTTAATGTTAATTTATTTATTTATGTTAATTTACTTTTATTTATTATTTATTTATGTTAACTTAATTTATATATTTATTTATCTTTTATGTTAATTTTTCCTTTAAAAGAATATGATTACTTCCGGAATAAAATATGCAATAATTTTTGACGATTTCTGCTTAGTAGATAGTGCAAGTACGCATACAATATTTAAGCATAAGAAATATTTTCCTATTTAAATATAAGGGAAATATGAGTACTATATCTCAAAATACTAAAATATCAGTGCTTCGGAAGAGCTCTTGAGAGCTTATCTTTGATCTGATTTGATATGATGTGCTATTTTTTTATATTTTTCCATTCCCCAAAGTGAATGGTATAGAGCACATATTTTTGTTTCCCGAAGTGAATGAAATATAGCACATATTAAAATGTACATAATTATGCATATTTTCCCATTTTAAATGCAACGAAATAATATGAGTACTATATCCAAAAGTACTAATATCACAGAAAGCTCCAACTGAGAAAATATGTTATTTTCCAAATGAGACTTTATCTCATATTTACAGTGCATTATGCTCGTTGAGCAAATATTTTATTATCAAATAGAACTTTATTCCATATTTACAGTGCATTATACTCGTCAAAGTTGCAAAGAGACATTGAGTTTTAAAGATATTTATAGAAATATATTGAGAATATCAGTCAAAGGAATATTGACTATCTCAATATTACGAGTATAACTCAAGGCAATAATGAAATTTTGGCAAAATTACATGCACTGTCATCCATACTGTACTACAAAAGAATTAGTACAAATTGAAGCTCATGTTATTATAAACTAGATGTTTACTGATAATTTTATTTGGCATGACCGGTTAGACCATCCCGGTTCAATTATGATGCGAAAATTTGCTGACACTTTCATGTGGTCATATATTGAAGAACTAAGATTTTCTTTCTGGTAATATTTCACGTGATACTTGCTATGAAAACAATTTGATTATTCAATCATCAATATCTAAGATAGAGTGCTATTAATTTTCTCGAACGGATACAATGTGATATATATGGGCCCATACACCTTTCTTAAAAACCATCTAGATATTTTATGATTTTTATCGATGCATCGACTAAATGGTTATGTGTATCCTTATTATTAACCCGCAACTTGGTGTTGCGAGGCTACTTGCTCGGTTGATAAAATTACGAGCACACTTTCCAGATTATTTTTATAGACAATCAGTCTTGATAATGTTGATGACATCTAATTTTACATGTAGTATCACAAATTCGCAACAAGTCAACAAATGATCATAAGTTCTCCCTATTACAAATGGTTTTTGGTCAAGAATCAAATATTTTTCATCTTAGATTTTTTGTATGCGATATATGTTCTAATTGCTCCACCACAACGCACAAAGATGAGTTTTGTTGGGAATATGTATCAGATTTAAATATCTTAAGCTTTTGATAGGGAATTATTTATAACCCGATTTATTAACTATCATTTTAATGAGTTAGTTTACCCAACATTAGGGATAGAAAATAAATAGCTGAGGAAGAAATAAGTTGGAATGAATTATCATTTTCTCATTTCGATCCACGTACTGCACAATGTGAACTATAAGTTCAAAAGATAATTCATTTAGCAAATCAATTGTCAGATGATTTTGCTGACCCTAAAGAATGACTAAGTCACATATACCAACTATGAATTCTCCGATTAAATTTGATACTATGGAAGGATAAACTCTAGTTGCTAATGAGTCTAACTTATACTTGAAGCGTAATAGACAAGTAAGTTCCAAAGAAATCCTCCGAAAAGAAAAGAAGCTATATTTTATGATGGTCTGATTGAGGAGTCAACGAATTATGAAAATCTCAAGAAGAGATTACAAGGTCTCCAATAGAGATATTGACATGACTCATGTACCTGATAATAAAGAGATCTCAATATATTATGTCATGTCTGTTATAAGTGGAACTGAAATTAAATCGACGTCGCTTATATATTTGTATGCAATATAGTACTAGAGATTTTATTTGATGATGTGGATCATGAATCATTGTCAATTGGGCAATGTAAACAAAGAATGATTGGCCAACATGGAAAGAGGCAATTGAGGCGAAACTAAAATATCTTTTAAAAAGAGAAGTATTTGGGTCTATAGCCCGTATATTGAAATGTGTAAAGCTCGTGGACATAAACGAGCCTTTGTGAGAAAGAGAAATTAAAAGGGGAAATCATGAGATATAAGCTCATTTGGTTGCACAAGGATTCTCACAAAGACATGAAATTGATTATGAGGAAAATATATTCCTCGGTGGTGGATGCAATTACTTTTAGATTTTGATCAGTCTGACAATAAATAAAAATACTCAGTTTCTGCCTAATGGATATTGTTACATCCTATTTGAATGGGCCTCTTGATAGAGATATTTATATGAAACTTCTGGAAAGATTTAGATTGTCATAAGCAGTTAATTCAAGTTCTCGAGAATATTATTCAATCATATTGAATATATCTTTTTATGGCTTGAAAAAATTTAGGCGTATTTGGTATAATCGCCTCATTGAATACTTATTAGTATAATGTTATATGAATTATTTTTGAGCATTTTTATTAAGAGGTTTAGCTCTGAATTTTTATTGTTGGATATGTCGATGATTTGAATTTCGTTGAGACTCGTGAAGAGATCTCCTCAAATCCTTGTGCATCAATCGACATACAGAAACATATTGAAAGAGACTTTACATGCATAACGCATATTCATTGATCATCCTTATGATTGCTAGGTCTCTCAATGTAAACAAAGATTCTTTCTACCTCAAGAAAATGGTAATGATATTCTTGGTCTAAAGCATACTATACACATTATTCGATCTGGAAGTATCGTATCTTAGCTGGTCCAGAAATATTATTTAAGTGTTACGGGATTATTATATTTAAATAATTGTTATGCATGAGGCAAAGCCGAAATATGTGTTTGGCTAAACATATCCTGAAGATATGTGAATATTTGTCACAAGATAAGATGCAAGCTATCTTGTATAGAGATAATACAAAATTTATATCTCAAGGTAGATATATCAAATATGATAAAATGAAACATATTTCTTCAAGTTTCGTCCCTCATGATTTTCAGATGAATAGTATTCAATGAATCATTTCAAGCAATGATTTGAAAGATTTATCCACTAGTGCATTGTAACACCCGTATATATATATAATAATAATAATAATGATAAAAGATTAATAATAATAATAAAATATATTTTTTAGTTAGGTCTTTAAACCATGTTGGAGTCCTATATAAATGAAAATAATGATCTGGAATCGACTTTTTTCGAACAATTTTACAAACCCTTATCTCTCCCACCAAAACCCCTAAATTAGACCTGATTTCCATCACCGGTCGGCCGTGTCTTCCACCGCCGGCACTGTTGTGTTCTTCACCGTCTCCCAACCTCGGCCCACCGCTTCACGTGCACAACCACCGTGCCATTAGCCATGAATCATGGCCGAAAGCTTCACTGATTAAGGTGAAACCCTAATCTGTTTTCCATCAATTCCGGCCGTTCAAGGGCCTGATCCGGTGCGTCGTTGGTCCAGTCTTGCTCGTCGTGGCCGTGCAACCAAAACGCCTCCGGTCTCGCTTTCATTCGACGCCAGCAAGGCCATCATCGGAAAAACTATTTCATTTGAGTAAGTTTTAAATTTTCTTACCGATTCAATATGTTTCTGGGCTTGGTTGGTTTTAATCTTGTGATTTTATCGTTTCTGGATGTGTTTTCGAGGCTGTAGGGGTGTTTCTGGCCGTTATGGGCTACGTGTGGCCTTCACGTACCGCCGGAAGCGATTTCCGGCTGCCCTAGATATTGGTCTGTATCCGGCTGGTCCAAACCAGCCTAAACCCGACTTGAATCGGGCTAAACCGATCCAGACCGGATCGAACCGACTTAACCTAAACCGAACCGGTCAAACCAACCTGACCCGTTAACCGGTGACATCAGCATGATGTCAACGTTGACTGGTGACGTTAGCATTGACTGTTGACGTGGCTGTTGAAGTCAACGTTGAATTTGCTGACGTCAGTGTTGACTTTGACCCAAAAAGTCAAAATTTTCAAAAACTCCTATTTTATGTTTTTCGACGTCTTGAGTCCATCTGTGAAGTCCGTTTCTCAAAATTCAAACCCGAATGCCTCCAAGTTGGACTTTTAAGTCTCAAGTCAAACTTTTCTTCTAAGTTAAGTAAAGTCCAGAATTGTATTTAAAGTCTAATGTCTATACCTGATTGTTTGTAGGTCCCCATAGTTCTCCCGATCGTGTTCTGACCCAGCCCAGTTCCTCCCGTTTTGACCAAACTCGAGAGCTAATCGTAACCCGTATGTTCTTGTACCCCTAAATAGTCAATTGAGTTTTAGCTCCTGTTTTAATAAAATTATATCTTACATTTCTAGGGTCCAGTACTGCTATAGAGCGAGGTTCGAACGCCCAGTAGATTACCTACCTGTTTCTGCCTTGCGAGGTGTGTTTCCTTGTGTGCTATATGACTGTATATTATTGTTTTCCTGTTTTAAAGAACCTATCATGTGCACATGACTTATTTTTTTCGGATTTTACATAGATATATGTTTTGAACATTAAGCATGATCATGTTCTGTTTTTACTGTATGCCTGACATATCATATATGATATTTCCTGATTTGGTACTGCTATCATCACTCCTGCTATTATTGCATGCCTATCACTTTGGGATTGAGATGATACGTAGTGTCTGAGATCCGGTTCAGCCTTGATCCAGCTGGTAATTCCGCTTGTTTACGGTTCCCAGCTACGGCTAGGGTAATTTCTTCCTGATATCGGTTCCCGTGCCATAGCCGGGGTAATTCCGCCTGTAACCTAAGGTAAATCCTTAGGCTGGTACCTTTGCCCCGTCGGGCTTATGTTAATGCCTGTGTTAGATACTATTTTGGGGAACTGTATCCAGGAGTGTGGTTGGAGGGTAGTATAACATGCATTTACATGACCTGATTTTCTGTTATTACCATTTATTGTTTTTACACACACTGTTGGAACACACTGGGCTCTGTAGCTCATACCTGTTTACTTCCCCCTTTTCAGATAGCCATAAATAGGCATCCCAGATTTGGCATCATGAGGATCTACTCACTTTCTGGTTTTACTTGAAGTAATATTTTAGTCTTCAGTTTGTGTTAGGGTGACATGTGTTATTTTGTCAAGGATGTTATTTCAAATATTTTATATTTGACTTTGGATTTGTGGATTATTTTTCGTGAACAATTATATTTTTAGGACACCTTATTTTAGTAACGTTTTTACTTGTTTTAAGTGACACCAATTTTATTTTTCATATCAGTTATTTTGGTTTACTTGAAACTTGATTTATGTTTTAAAACAAAAAAATGTGACCTCTAGTTTGGCTTCTTGCATAGGCCGGTCTCAGGGGTTACATTTAATTGGTATAAGAGCTTTTGGTTTTATGATTCTCGGGCTGTGGTGGGTCCTAAATAAAATGTTTTCTGTTAAACCGTTATAATTTTTTATATCTATAAGGCCATGTCACCTAGTCTTTCTGTATTGTGTATGGTTCTCCGGTGCTAATTCTAATTCTCTACGTTTAGTTCTTGTAGATTTCCTGAACCCTATGAGTGCCCGTAGAGCTCGCCGAATCACCCGAGGGAGTGGTCGGATAATCAGTTTTGCTGATCCGATAGAGGAGCATATTAGTGATCCTCCACCCATCGTTCCTCCGAACCCACCTGTTCCCCAAAGTACCACCGTACTACCCAACCCTCAGCCTACAACAGGCATTGATATGTCTACCCGTTCAGAGGGGGATCTGTATCGAGCATCAAGCCTGCTGCTGCTGTGGCAGATGAGACCTTTAGTAGGCAGTTCTTTTAGTTGCTATAGGGAGTTGTTAGAGCTCCCGGTGCGATACCTGATACACCTATTTCTCAGATCTTGATCGCAAATGGTGTTAGAACCTTTTCTGGATCTTTGTTTGGCACACCTTCAGATGCAGAGACCTGGTTGTATGATACAGAGAGACGGATGGATCATCTAGGTTTGGATCCATCTAGGAGATACTTAGGAGCTGTGGCTATGCTCGATAGTAATGCCCACATCTGGTGGGAGTCTATGGTAAATAGTGTTGCCCCCGACAGGCTGACCTGAGACTTTTTCAAGGAACGGTTCAAGAACCGTTATCTAGGTGAGCAATATATGAGAGAGAGGCATTAGGCCTTTAGAGACTTGGTTCAGGGTACTATTACAGTGGCCGACTATGAGCTTCAATTTTTAGATCTGATGAGATATGGTGTTGGGATAGTGGCCACTGAGAAAGACAAGTGTGATAAGTTTCTGGATCTGGTGATCGAGTAGCCACGCATCATGATGTGATTTTTGAGGATCTGGTGAACCGGGCAAAGACTGTTGAGGATTTAGAGAAACTTTTTGATAGCCAGGCTACGAGAGATCAGGGCTGAGAGTAGGACAGAGATAAGGATCGTAGGAAGGACCATGGCCGATCTTGGGGGCATTTCAACCGTGGTGGGTCTTATGGACGCCCTGATAAGAGGGCTCGATCTGCACCGAGTCAGAGACGTGGTTCCTATCATCAGCCTGTTGCACCTCAAGACTCTTCTGTTAGCCGGGGCGGTTCATCTAGGACCCTAGTTGTACTAGCGTGTGACTTTTGTGGCAGCATACATAAAGGTGATTGTAGGAAGAAGACTGAAGCTTATTTTCGATATGGATCTTCTAAGCACTTTCTGAGAGACTGCCCTCATCCATCCTCCATCAGTCGACCACCGACTCAAACTCCTGTGCGCACTCAGACACCTACTAGATCACAGGCATCCGCTCAGACACCAGCTTGAGGGTATTTTCAGAGTAGAACTTCTGGGTCTATTGTTCGATCCGATTTTAGGGGTCGAGGCCACCAGAGTGGTAGGATATCTGTTTCTGAGGCTCGTCAGCCAGCACTTGTTTATGCTACCAGGCGTAGGGATGATCGAGACGAGCTTGATGTTATCGTAGGCACCTTTACCATCTTTTTTGTTTTGTACTTTGCTTTGCTTGATATTGGCTCAACTCACTCTTACGTATCTAAGTTAGTATCTAGATACCTTCCGATCTCAATTAAGAACACTGAGAGTGTTTTTACTGTTATGAGCCCTGTGGGCAATCTTTATCAGTGGATAAGGTTTTCAGGAGGTGTCCCCTTATTGTGGAAGGGGAAGTGTTTCTGGCGGATCTCTTAGAACTTCCTTTAGAGGAGTTCGATCTAATTCTAGGTATGGATTGGTTAATCGAACATAGTGTTATTCTGGACTGTGAAAGAAAGAGGGCTACCTTAAAGACTCTAGATGGACAGTCTGTAGTTCTGCTTGGTGAGCGACGAGGTTATCTATCCAATATGGTTTTGGCTTTGTCTGTCGACAAGATGATCCGGAAGGGATATGAGACCTTTATTGCCTGTTTCCTTAACATAAAAGGGTTTATATCAGTGATTGAAGAAATTCACACTGTTTGTGAGTTTCCTGATGTTTTTCCTGAGGAGTTGCCTGGTCTCCCTCCAGGCAGGGAGGTCGAGTTTGAGACTAAGACTTATCCTAGATCAGCACCAGTTTCTATAGCCCTGTATTGTATGGCTCCGAAGGAGTTAAAGGAATTGAAGGTTCAGTTGCAGCAATTGCTTGACAGAGGGTTCATCCGACCTAGCTCTTCACCTTGGGGAGCTCCAATTCTCTTTGTTAAAAAGAAGGATGGTTCCCTTTGTTTATGCATCGACTACCGAAGGCTGAATAAGCTAACAGTGAAAAACAAGTATCCTTTACCCAGGAATGATGACTTATTTGATCAATTTCAGGGAGCCACAGTTTTCTCGAAGATTGATCTTCGATCTGGGTACTACCAGTCAAAGGTTAAGAGCTCTGGTGTTGCTAAGACTGCTTTCCGCACCCGATATGGTCACTATGAGTTCTTAGTGATGCCTTTTGGTTTAACTAATGCCCCTGCAGCTTTTATGGATATTATGAATAGTATTTTCAGACCCTTCATCGACAGTTTGTTGTGGTGTTTATTGATGATATCCTGGTTTACTCTCGTTCGGAGGTCGAACATGAGGGGCATCTGAGAGTTGTGTTGCAGACTCTTACAGAGCATCAGTTGTATGCCAAGCTAAGTAAGTGTAAATTCTGGCTTAGTGAGGTAACTTTTCTTGGACATGTTGTCTCAGCAAAAGGTATTTAGCTGGATCCGAGTAAAATCGAAGCAATCACCAGTTGGAAGCCTCGTAGGAACGTGTTTGAGATCCACAATTTTCTAGGCTTAGTTTGGTATTATCGGTGCTTTGTTGAGGGCTTTTCCATCATTGCCCCCCTTTGACAAAGCTTTTGAGGAAAGGTGTTCCGTTTTTGTGGTCTGAGGCCCAACAGTCTAGTTTTGATCAGTTGAAATCAGTTTTGACTCGAGCTCCTATATTGACCCAACCTGAGTCAGGGAAAGACTTTACAGTTTACGGTGATGCTTCGCGTTTAGGGCTTGGTTGCGTGCTGATGTAGGATGGTAAGGTGATCGCGTATGCGTCACGACAGTTGAGACCGCATGATTATCCTACTCATGATCTTGAGCTTGTAGCGGTAGTTTTTGCTTTGAAGATATGGAGACACTACCTCTACGGAGAGAAGTGTTATATCTTTATCGATCATAAGAGCCTGAAGTACCTCCTTACCCAGAAGAGCTTAATCTGAGGCAGCGTCGTTGGTTGGAACTTCTTAAAGACTATGACCGCGAGATTGAGTATCATCCGGGGAAAGTCAACATTGTTGTAGATGCATTGAGTCGTAAGACCATATCAGACCTGAGATCCTTGTTTGCTAGGTTGATTATGATTGATGATGGTAGCCTTTTGGTTGAATTGAGGGTCAAACCGACTTTGGCTAAGCAGATTAGGGCCAAGCAATGGTTAGATGACTCTTTACTTCTTGTTATGAATCCTGGAGAAGATAAAATGTATCAAAAAATCTGAAACAGAGATACCATTGGGTAGGTATGAAAAATGATATCTTAGATTATGTATCCAGATGTTTGACTTGTCAGCAGGTGAAAGCAGAACATCAGCATCTTTCTGGTCTTTTACAGCCTATCAAGATTCCCGAATAGAAGTGAGAGCGAATCACGATGGATTTTGTTACCGGTTTGCCCCTAACTCCGTCTAGGAAAGATTCTGTTTGGGTTGTTGTAGATAGGCTTACAAAGTCAGCTCACTTTATTCCTGTTCGGATTACCTATTCTCTAGAAAAGCTGGCTAGATTGTATATTTCTGAGATTATCAGACTGCATGGAGTGCCCTTGTCTATCATTTTTGATCGAGATCCAAGGTTTACTTCCTGTTTCTGGACGGCTTTACAGTCTGCTTTGGGTACTCGTCTGAATTTCAGTATGTCTTTTCATCCTCAGATAGATGGTCAGCCCGAGAGAGTGATAAAGATCTTGGAGGATATGTTACGGGGTTGTGCTCTAGACTTCCGAGGCAGTTGGGAAGACTTCTTACCGTTGGCAGAGTTTGCCTATAATAACAATTACCAGACTAGCATTCATATGACACCTTATGAGGCCTTGTATGGACGTAAGTATCGTACTCCTACCTGTTGAACTGAGTTGTATGATCGGAAAACTCTGGGTCCCGAGTTAATTCAGAAGACTGAGGAGACTGTCAGATTGATCCGGGATCGTTTGAAGGAAGCTTTTACTAGACAGAAATCGTATGCTGATCGGAGGAGAAAAGATATTGAGTTTGAGGTTGGTGATCAAGTTTTCTTAAAAGTCTCTCCATGGAAGAAAGTTCTCAGGTTTGGGAGAAAAGGCAAGTTGAGCCTGAGATATATCAGATCATACCGTATTCTGAAAAGAGTCGGACCTGTTGCTTATCAGTTGGAGTTACCTCCTCAACTTAGCCGTATCCACGATGTTTTTCATGTATCCATATTGAGACAGTACCACCCGGATTCGAGTCATGTTATTCAGGTTCAAGAGGTTGAGTTACGTTCAAATTACGAGGAGGAACCTGTTCAGATCCTAGAGTTCGATGAAAGAGTTCTAAGAAGAAGGCGTATTCCTAACCCTAAACCATAATATTATAAGTAATATTATATTCCGATAATCTTAATCTCAAAAGGTATTTTATATTCCGTGAACCAAACACACCCTTAGTAATCATCTTTCTCATGAATGAAACGCACAAGTAAAAATGATACATTTCATCATTTAATTTGGATTAATCCCTTGATTAATTATTTAATAATCCCTTCTCTCTTCAGTAGCAAATCCACGTTGTCTGCTTTTTTTTTTCCCTTCTTTTCTTGTTTTTTATATTTGGATTCGGATATTCTAATTAATATTTATAGCAGATTCGGTTATTAATGTTTGAATATTTATATTTAAATAGGTAATTTAAAGTTTATTCGCTAAAATTTAAACTTTAATCATAGTTGAAAGTATAATCTTTAATTACAATTATGAGTTTACTCCTAAAATTATTTTTTTAATATTTTTTATTGGGTAATTTTTTTAATTAATTTTTTAAAGGTACAGTTTTTAATATTGGTTATTGGGGTTTTATTTTTAAATTTAGATATTTTTTATTATGAGTATACATTTAAAATTTATTATTTTTATATTTATTAGAGATAAAAATAATTTTAACCCTTAACGTTCATATTTTTATCATGTTGGCCCTTATTCTTTATGGGGGATAAATTTAGCCCTTAACCTATATCATTTTAAAAAATAACTTATTTTTTAACCACTATAATAACTGGACCGTTAAAAATCTAACGATGATGACATGTCATATGCATATGATAATATATTTTAAATAACATGACATTTAACCTATCAAATACATATGTATATTTATATATATAATATAATTTTATTTTAATATAAAATAATTAAAATTTAAATAAAATATTAAAAATTAATTAATTCTAAAATAAAAGGATACTAAATATTACCAACCCTAATTATGATTGAATCAAAATCCTATCTTAAAACAATATGAATTAATTAATTTTTTAATATTTTATTTAAATTTTAATTGATTTATATTTTATATTGGAATAAAATTCTATTTCATATATATATATATATATGTATTTGATAAGATATATGGTATGTTATTTAAAATATATTATCATATGCATATGACATGTCATCATTATTAGATTCTTAACGGTGCACTTATCATGGTGGTTAAAAATAAGCTATTTGTCAAAAAGATATAGGTTAAGGACTAAATTTATCCCAAAAAGAATAAGGGCCAAAATGATAAAAATTATAAACGTTAAAGGTTAAAATTTTCTTTACGCCTATTTATTATTAGATACCTACTTTTAGAATTCATTTTTCGACACTTATTATTAAAAGATTAATTTTTGGATTTGTCTTGGATCTTTAAAATTTTAAAACCGATCCTAAACTTAAAAGATAAGAATTAATAACAAATAACATTAAAAATGTATATTAAAATGTATCGAAAAAACAGACTAAAAACCAAATTAATAAATACTTGTATCTACTTTGTTTGTAAGGATAATAGATTTTGATTCAAATGTTTGTATACGACGTGCCTTTACATTTTAATATTTTATGTAATTGTTTAAAATATACAGAATTTAATTATTTAATTGATTTGAGTATTTAATGATTAATTATTATTTTATCAAAGTTATATTTATTTGATCTATTATCCCTTTTGGGAGGGACTTACGCCGACTTCGACACATCAACTTTTCTTATATATTCTGACATCGGGATGCCTGCGGAGCAAAGAGACCACAAAAGACTATCTAAATTAATTTTTTTTACCTATAAACTCCAATTGCGTCATGGAGTTAAAAAAAACTCTTTTGTGTATATATACAGAGAAAGTTATTATCGTCAATTCTTTTATTTTAATAATTTTTTTGATTCTATGAATTATATCTATCACATAAATATCTTGATGATTCATATAAAATCCTTAAAAACTAAAGACAAAAGATTCATATAAAAAACATAAGTAAACGAGGTTTCGCTTGCGCCTCTAAAAATAAAGATTCATGAACAGCCATTTGATCTCCCTGCATTGAATCCCTTATAAACTACTGGGGGAACTTCTCACCGAAGCGAGAAAGCTGTAGGAATGAAAGAATCGGAAAATTACCGCTTCTAGAATGCAAGCTTATCCTCGAGATTTTTTATAGCTCTAAAAAAGGTTTTTAAGTTATATTTATTTGATCTATTGTTAGGGTGTTTAAATGATCAGTCTGGTTAATTAATTAAACTAAACTTTTAAAATTTTATTAATTAATTTTTTTATTAATCGTTAATTAAATCAAAATTTTTTGAATTTTTTTAACTGAACCAAAAAATTTGGTCAATTCTGAACCGTTTGTTTAAAATTGTAAAAGTTACATAAACGGTCACTAAACTATGTTAAAATAGTCTTTTTAGTCACAGAACTTTTAAAATTATAAAACAACCATTAAACTCATAAATTATTACAAATATGATCATATTTAATAATTATTTTTTAATCAATTTAATAATCATTTTGTGCTAATTTTATAAAATTAATGACCATTTTATATATTTTTTAAAAGTTCAGTGACAAAAATAAATATATAAAAATATATAATAGTATAAAAATTCAATTGATTCGACTAATTCGGTTAATTAATCGATTTTGAACAGAATTAACCGATAATTAAATTAAAAAAATAATTTTTAATTGATTGAATCTAAAATATTTAGACACACGTATATAAATGGAACAAATCAAATTATAAATGCATGTATATTTATTGACTTGTACCCGAGGACGGAGCTAGGATTTAAGGTTGTGGGAGCAAAACATAAATTTCTAAAAATAAGGGGGCAAATTTATTAAAAAAAAATAAAATATTTAAATAATAGATAAAAAAAAAAACTTTTGTATGGAGACCGGTTACTCCCAAACACTATTCAGTTCCTTCCCTACTTGTACCCGAAATTTATAGTTTTAAAGGAATGCTAATTTTAAACTTTTACGACACTAGTTACTTTTAGTACATTGGATATAAGTTGTGTATACAATAAATACATTTACATGCTTATCCATGTGTACTAAATATGATCAGGATTTAATCTAAACGAGCATTAATTAATTAGGAGAAAATAATTTTTATATCGACAACGTAAATTTTTTGCATGAATAGGTTTAATTTAAAATTTAAAGGATTGTTTTATGTGATTAGAATTTATGGTTTAATGTTATAATTTAAGCTTACTGTTAGGATTAAAATTTTAGGGTTAAAGATTTATAATCGAAGTTTTAAAGTAAAATTATACATATTTGTGAAATAGTTTTTATAGCTTGTACATAAAATAATACCCCTAATTTAATCAATAAATTGACTACTTACATTTATCGCAATTCTCTCTTTGTACAGTTTTGAAGGCATATGATCACTTTAGAGTTGTAATCGGAATACAATCGAAAGAATAAAAATCTTTAGTCGTGCCTATACATAAAAACATAAAGTTTAAGATTAATGAGTAAGATTTAAGATTATACTTTATAAAATTTTAGGTATAGTGTAATTTTTGAAATTTTAGATAAATTATACGATCCTAGTTTATCACGTTATTTATTATCTTATTGTAAACAACCAAAACGAAATGAAGAAGAAATAGGAGAGAAAGAAGATAGAGTTAAGAAAGAAAAGAAGAGAACGAGAGAGACTTAGAAATTCATTTCATTTAATCAATACCTTTCAAAGGCTAAAGTTTCAGACTTATAGTCTGTTACAACCACAAGCAAAATACACCGTTTAACTAATTAAGGAACTTAAAATTAAAATAGAAATTGAAAATTATTATCCTGTCTATTTGACTTTCTATTCAGTTTCGACCCATTACATTTATCGAATGATCTTCATCTATTTAATGATATGTAGGAAAAAAAAGATTTGTCTTCTAAAAAAAAGAAGTAAAGATTCATCTTACTTATTTATTATTGAATAAGATCATAAATGACGTTATAAGCTAAACACATTTAATAATTCTTTTATAAGTACATTCTTTTGAGCTTAAAAATGATTTAGTCTCGAAATTATACCAATTTTATATTTTCGTACGTAATTTTTTTGATGAATAAAAGAGGAATAGACAAGTGTCTCATTAAAAAAACTCTCTAACCCGAATAGAGAAAAAAGAGAACACCTGAAAACCGATTAGCAATCATTTAATTTATACTATTCCTAACATCTATATGTAAAGCACCAACAACAAATATCGGCGTCTGCAAAAAATTATATCCCCTTGCTCCAACTGAAATTCATGCTTTGTTAATACGTTAACTACCATATTAGCATCACGAAGGATTTGAACAAGGCAAACCTCACAATCTTGTTCCACCACCAACATAGTTTGATAAGCAAGAGCATTATATCTTGTTAGGATTTATTTTCCTTTAATTTAGAAAATGGTCAATGACCATATATATGATTGTCAAAATCATGGCACTGATTGTCAATTTTTATTCCTTTAAAATTCTTGAATTTTGATCATAAATGTTGAGTTTAATTCAATGATGGATTGAATCAATCAGTTATAAATATATACACAATAGGGTCCCAAAATATCAATCCATATTCAGAAATATACACCATCTATAGTGCGAGTGAGTATTTTGAAGATCCTATTTATTTCTCCTGATTTTTTTTCTGAACTCGTCAATAATGGCTGGAGGTAAAACTGAATTTAATTAATCGCTTCTGCTTTATTGTTTATCGTTAATTAAGTTTAGAATGTAGTGTCTTCTTATCATTTGGTATCAAAGCAAGCTCTCCTCTTCCTTGTTTTGTATTTTTATTTTTCTGCTCGAATTTTGTTTTTTATTCGAGTTGGTTTTTATCCATCGTGAGGTTAAAGACGATCTATTCATAAAAAAATATTTTATACTCACTATTTTTGGGCTTTTTTTAGTTTTGTATTTTCTTTCAAGACATATATCGTGTGATCAAAATTGTTTTGGATTATCACTATAAAATTGAAAATTCATTTAATTTGAATTTAAAATTTATTCATTAAAATGTTATGTTATACCGTAGGAAATTTTATATGGTCTTTAAAGATTATATATATAATTGTTTATATATATAATTTATTGTTTTGTTGTTTTATAATTGTGAGTGATAAATCAAATTATTATTTAATTAGAGTAAAGATTTCAGAAATTATGTACTTATAAGATTATTATTATTTTATTAATTTCTAATTTAGTGTATCGAAATTAATGTTTTAAGATAGTGTACAATATTTAGAAATTACTGTAAAAAGTTTTGTTGCTTAAATAAGATTATATAGTAAATTTATTTCCTAATTAAGCACAAAATTAACATAGTGTAATTAGTGTAATTTTGACTAGTTAGAGAATAACCACAGCATCTCTAATTAATTAATGTTATTACATAAGGTAATAATTACATAAAATTTTTTAATTGTAATTAATCATAACTGATATAGTGAAATTTACCCATAGGAATTTTACATGATCGTCTTGATTAATTAGGATGAGATATCAATTATATTTCTTAATTTACCTACAAGAATTAAGAAAAGAAACATAATTTGATAGTTTTATCATTAAGTGTGGATCTAATTGAGTAAGACTTTAACCCACATGCAGGTTTTATGTTACTAGATTAATGGTATAATATTTTGTATTAGTAAAATATTACTTATTTTGCCTCAAAATTGCAGTTCTCAATTTTCTTTTGTTTACAGTTGTTATGCCTATTAATGCTTCTGATTTCAAGTACAATATTTCTGACTTAAGAGGTGACAACTATAAGGTGTGTAAAGAATGGATCCTGCTACATTTAGGTTGGATGGACATCGATTATGCCATAAGAAAGCCCGAGCCTCTAGTTATTACAGAGACTAGTTCTCCTGATGTTGTTGACTTGTATGAGAAGTGGGAAAGGTCTTGTAATCACTAATTTTATCCGGGATAAAAATCCGACTTTCAATTTCATTAGAATAACAAGCTAAATTTTAAATTTAATTTTTAATGTTTATTTCTGTTTAACACTCTCTCAAAACCCCCCAAAAAATGAATAATGGAACATATCTATTATTATAATTTTATTTTTAATTTTAGTTTTCGGTAAAAGTATTTTTATTTTAATGTCTTTTTTCCTCTTTCAGTGTATTATCATTACTTAAATAAGTTTTTAAAACTAATTTAGCATTTCATCCTCGCTTTTAATTTTAATTTCTGTTTTTTTTAAATACTTGTTAGTGTCGTTTTTACATATATTTCCTTTTCTTTTTAGTTGGTTTATTATTATTATTATTATTAAATATTATAAATAAATGAAACATATATAATAAATAAATAGCCCAATATTATTAAATAAAAGTCCATGATACAAAACCCACTTCTTAATTACAAAAGCCCAAGTCTAATAAATAGATACAACCCATAATATTAAACACCAAGCCCGTTACAGACCCGTTTCTAAGCCCATCTATCCTTAAGCCCATATAACCCAACATGAGAAACCTTAACAGCTACCCTTGTTCATGCGTAGCTGCTCCAGGGCCGTTGGACCGACCCCTAAATGCAACGACCGAGATTGAAGGAAGAAAAACTCCAAATCTTCCACATGCGCCCACGCACGACCAGACATCTACCCCACGCGCAAGTGGTGGCCACGCTCCCAACCATTCGAATTCTAGACGCCTCTTTATCTTTCCGATCACCGTCGGTGACAGATCCAACGATCCCCCATCCATCTGGGCCATCAAATTTCCCCCGATTGGATATCTCGCACAAAAACAATCCAAATTTGTTAGAACAAAGGTGTTGTAGATAATCAAAAAGGATAAGCCAAAAGTAGTATTTCTTTAGAGGATTACAATATCCTGAGGAACAACGCCAGAATTGCACATGAATACAGCCAAAAGGACAAAAAAGAGCAATTTTTATTTCCTTCTTATGTAATCAAGGGGTATAAAGCAAAAAAACCCTAACAATTATAAACGGATTTTCAGTAATCAAAAAAAGAGAACCCTTTTGAAAGGTATTATATTTTTCTCTCGTTTTTCTACATTCGATAGAATAGAATAGTTTTTTTTTACCTTTTGGTCGTCGGTCGAGTCCTCTCCATTCGATTCTCTTCTTCTGGTAACAAGCCTATAAGCCTCAAGGCTCTTCTGGTGAGCCGAGAAAGGGAAAGAGGTGTTCCTCTTTTTTTTCCAAGCGAACCAATGAAGCCTTCACGCTTTTTTTTTTGTTTAAAAAGAGAGGATTTTTATTTTTCTTTTTATTTTTTTTGAACTAAAGGTGTTTATCAAAGATGGATTCAAAAAGATTTTGAAAAAGAGGTTTTTTTGGTCTGTTTTGAGTTTGTCGGCCACCATAGCCGGTGGTCGGAATCTAGAAATTATGGCAGAGCCTCGTTAGATTCTGGGTTACATTGCGGTGTTCTTCAAGTAATGAAGAACATACCCTTGTTTATGGGTTCTTTGAAGAACAACTCAAAGGAAATAAAGGTGTTGGGTATTTGGTTTTCGAAAAAAATGAAGGAAGAGAAAAGAAGTTGTGTTTTATACTCATTTAATATTTTAAAAATAGGTTATTTTCTATTTAATGCCTCCATGTTTTTAAAATCAGACCCGAAGTCCCTCAACGTTTCGAAATCCTCCAAACTGATTTTGGACTAAAATTGTTTTTTAA
Organism: Abelmoschus esculentus; assembly: GCA_035048815.1. Classification (NCBI taxonomy): domain Eukaryota; kingdom Viridiplantae; phylum Streptophyta; class Magnoliopsida; order Malvales; family Malvaceae; genus Abelmoschus; species Abelmoschus esculentus. The sequence continues at coordinate 12,426,674 of JAUCBN010000038.1, read as the reverse complement.
TAACGGTTTAATTCGTTTTTGATCCCTCCATGCTTTGGTGTTTACTTTCAGGCCATTCCCCTTTTTAAAATAACCCCCTCAGTCCCTAGATGTCTTCAATGGATTGCAATTTGGTCACTGATCAAGAGTTGTTTTCTTTTTGTTTCTAATTTAGCCTTAAGATTTCTACTTTCTTTTATTTTAACCCTTTTCAGTGTTTTTTTAACTTCATTTTAAGGTCTTTAAGATATTTTTTATTCTAATTTAGTCCTTATTTAATGCTTACTTTGCATATTTATCTATTTTGCTACCTTCATGCCTTGGTATGTCATGCATTTAGTTTATGTCTTCTATTCATATGCTGATACATTATGTATATATTTGTGTCATATTCCTAGGTAGTTGTACATTTTTCATTTGTATTATGTCTAATTTTATCCATTATCCATGTTGTTATTTTAGATATCTTGTAACATACTTTTTTTGCATGTCTATGTTAATTAATCATACTTTGTTAATTAATCAACCTATTAATTACATCTTTGTTTGATCGTAACGGGTCCGCCTTTTATTGTGTTGGTGGCGGTGTATACGTTATCTTCAGATAAAGATACGGTAAAAATAAAATTAAATTCGAATTTTTAAACAAATATTAGTTTAAACTCCACTTTAATCCTGAAAACCCAAAATTAATTAAGCGGTAAATTTGATAAAGGTGTCAATTTTAGGATGGTTTCAAAATGCTAATCTCATTTTTAAATCGCAACCGACTCTCGAACCTTACTTTATTTGAATCTCTTATTTTTACAGTGACTGACCTACCAAAGTGGTCGGTGGTGACTACAATATTTTTAAACAGTAATTTCAAAATTCTCCTTTTTAATTCCAACCTTAAATTTTTAAATTCTCAATTTCCAATTTAAATCAATTTTCCAACTTTTCCTTTTTAAACCTAATCCCTAAACCTTTAGAACCCTAAAATTCCAGCTTTTCAAACCCCTATTTTTTTAAACCTAGCTCTTAAATATTTCCCCTTTTTTGAAATTAAACCCAAAAATTTTAATTTTGAGACATTTTAATTTTTTTTTTCAAAATAGTGACCGTTTTTATTTCCAAACTTTTCAATTTTAAAGGGTCGCTACAGTTGGCGACTCCGTTGGGAACTTTTTTAAGCATACGAGTCAAGCCTTGTTTTCAAAATACCGCTTAATTAATTTTGAAAATTGCGAATTAAAGTGGCAAGTAAATTATTATTTGTTTCTTAATTCGAGTTTCCAACATATTCATACCCATCTCTCTAAATGGGGGGAAAACGCTAGTGCTTTCATAAGGATATTGTTCCTTCATATGGGCCTAGTAAAGTACTTTCGGGGCTCGACTACCCTATTCTTTCGTGGGGATATTGTTCCTCCGTAGGGGCATAGCGAAAGGGTCCCCCTAAATTGAACTCGATCAAGATGAGCCTATAGTGGATGATGATGAGGGCCTTTCTACTCTTAGAAGAGGACAACAAGGAAAATTTGGGTACCTCTTAGTACCAAAATTGCATATAGAGAATATAGTCAACCCACCCGTTAAAGCCATGCGGACAACCTAGGAGAATTAGGTATAGTATCTAGATTTTGTGTGTCTTTCTCTTCTTTTATGTCATTTACTTATGTCATTTATTTATGCATTTATTGTTCAAATTATCTTTACTAACACATTTTCCTTTTTCTGCTATTTGTTTTTCCCTTTCTTTCCTTTCCTTGCATCCCTTTTGCATTTTCATGAAGGTGTTGATTTGAGTGATTTGCCCACATTGAGAGGTTTCATCATGGATAAAAGTCTTCCTAATTCCTAAGAAAAGAATTCGACAATTCGACATTGGTCAGAAGTCAATCAAAAAGCCTTCGGAGACAGCTTACCAAGTGAGCGCATAGTACCCGATTATACTTATGTCAGTCTACAACAAAATGATCTATACGAGTTATAAGAAATATGAAAGAGTTGGGATCGAAGAATGCAAGGCCTGTTCCGTGAGAATTATGGAGATATAGCTCAACTAATGTATGTTAAGATCAACCAGCCTTTACTCTGAGACGTTTTTCAGTTCTAGAATCCTGCTTTCTGCTGTTTCACTTTTAATGGAAATGACCTAATGCCTACGATAGAGGAATATACTGCTCTGATTAACCGAAGGAATGTCGAAAAAGATTGGATTTATTTAAACCCCCCTAAGTTTCAAAACTATCAGTCAAAATTGGGCTCTTTAGCCGGAATGAGTAATGCTTGGGCCAAAGGTATAATTCAGGTTCGAGGCGAAAGTATTGTATTTTCATGGAAAAGCATTTGGGACATAACACCAATACAACCAGTTGAGGAAATGAGGATGGATTTATTTGCTATGGGAATATATGGATTGGTCATTTTCCCCGAGTGTTGGGCAACTTAGAGGTGGCTATTCTTGATTTATTTGACCGTTTTAAGAAGAAAACAAACCTAGTAATGGCCATATTGATAGAAACTTTTATCTCCTTGAATGCATGCCGAAAGCATGAGGAAGGGCGTTTTAGAGGGTGTGCACAACTTCTTCAGATTTGAATTCAGAGTCACTTTTTGAAAGAGCCAACCCAAGTTCTATCGAGCATCTTTCAAGGAAGCTTCTCCCCGATACGGGAATACCTAGCCAAAGAGTGGCGAGAGGACCTCGATAAAAGAAAATGGTCAATGATCTTCAGGAATCTGCGAGATGATGATATCGTGTGGAGAGTCTCGTGGATGAATCATGAGTTCCGTTTCCTTTACAGGATTGGTTACTATAATTGGATCATTATGATTGGCCTACACGGAGGAATTACCTGCGCACTCCTATTAGTGTCAAGGCAGTTCGGATCTCGACAATTTTTCTCTTTCAGAACAGGTTTAAGTAAGACCGAGTTTCCTTCAAAAAACGAATACCGACCCAAGATCCAGAAGATAACAAGGGCATGGACCTACTGCTACCGTATTCAAGTAGAGGGGAGCACTCAAGGTATGACCACACCAGATTATGACTTTTGGAGACGCATCAAGGTCAATGATTTGATCCCAGTATCTGGCCATGAGCCTAATATGACACTAGAAGAGCACATGCGCATAGTCCCCTCAGAGGCCGATATCCTAAGAAGTGAGATGGATGAAATCAGAAAACAAATGGAAGAAATGAAAGCCCGGCAAGTGGAAGAGTTCTATAAGGTTAGTCTCGACCTTGATGTAAAGGACGAAACTATTAAACAAGTAAAAAAGGCTAATGAGGAACTAAGCGAAAAGAACGTCATGTATCGGAAAGACACCATTAAGCTATATGCTCAGGTACAAACTGCTAACCGAAAGAAATTTCTCGCTGTGGAAAAGGAAAGGATGAATGGGGTTTATATCCTGGGAGAGGAAAGATATAGGAGTAAGCAAGCTATGGAAAAAGAGGTAGAACTTCAAAGGAATGAAATTGAAAAGGATAAAAAGAATGCTAGAAAAGCAATCAGTCAAGAGAGTGAAAAGTACCGAGAAGAAAAAGAAAAAGGAAAACAAGCCGTGAATTGGGAAAGAGAAAACACAGAGGCACGGAAAAGGAAGGCTCAGGAAAGCAAGAACCGCTTCTTTGAAATGCAAGACCTGTATATTTCTACTTCTGAAGCTTTAAAGAAATTTCAAGACTAGAATGCTCAGCTAGAAAATAGGGTTGAGGAATTGGACCATTCTTTGGAAAGGTATGTGGCTAGAAATATATTTTTGGAGCTGCAAGCCAGTCAACAGGAGAATGCCTTGCTCCGAGCACAAATAGAAGAGTTAGAGGCTACCGTACAAGATTATTTGGTCCGACTTGTGGTCCTTGAGGAAGCTGCACAAGGAGGATATAATTATTGGCTGCTTCATCTTCGCGACGCCACCTACATGATCCAGGACCAAATGACTACAACACCACCCTGATTGTACAAGTTCAAGAGGTAGACCAATATGTAAAGAATCTAGCTGGAGAAGCCGAAGCCTTGGCACCGCTTGTGGCACAAGACATGAAGGAAGCCATCAGATTCGCTCAGTTACTCAAGGCCATCTCGGATTTAAGGGCTAGGACCGACGCCTATCTGTAGTTTTTATTTTTGTTTACCTTGTAATGAAGACCTTTTTAAAATTCAATGAAAGTTGGTTCAAGGAAGATCACTAAATGAATCAACACCTTTGTTTGCATATCATCATTCTCATGCATTTCTTCATACATTTTACATGCATTAATCATGTATACAATTAAGTTTAATACTTGAAAATGTTGTAAAAAAGAATTAGCAATCATTCTGTTTCGTTATTGTACTCGGTCCCAAGCAAGGAAAATGGAAGAACACTTCAGTAAGTTAGAAGCATATTTGAGGAGTCAGTTGGAAAGGTCACGGTTGGAGTTGAAGGAATCCATGATTAAGGCTCAACAAGATATGCTAGGACAGCTCTCCCAAATGTTAAGACTCAAACCATCGGGAGATGCCAAGGGGAAGGGAGCAGTAGAGAATCTGTCTCAAATAGGAGTAGACCCGACATATTCCCCCATTGTTATTGGCTCTGGACCTGTTCCACAGAAGGGAGTAGTGTTCAGCTTTCAAGCTAGCACTTTGATCCAAAACTCATTATTCCGAGTGACTGAAAATGATGAGAATACCGGTGATAGTGTGCCTGATTTTGATGAGCTTAAGAAATTTAGCAAAGTAAAGGCGGAATTCTCTAAGCAACTTGAGGAAACTAGAAAGGATATAGAAGAGAAACTCCGGATAAGGGAAGTGGAGGAAGATTCCCATGGCTTGAACGCGGGTGATCTCAGCTTAGTTCATGATTTAGAGATCCCCTCGAAGTTTAGAACACCTGAATTTGAGAAGTATGATGGTACGACGTTCTCAACTGCGTATGTGACCATTTTCTGTTGGAAAATGGCCGGATTAACTAGCAACGAGAAGCTCCTCATCCACTATTTCCAAGACAGTTTAATAGGATCCGCTACGAGATGGTACAATCAGCTCACTCGGGTACATATTAAATCATGGAATGACCTAGCAAAGGCATTCATCGACCAGTACAAACATGTCACTAATATGATACATAATAGACTCGTGTTGTAGAACATGGAACAAAAGAAAAGTGAAAGCCTTCGTGAGTATGCTCAGCGATGGTGGGATTCGGCTGCGCAAGTGCAACCACCACTTCGTGAAAACGAAATTGCCCCTATGTTCGTGGACACGCTGAATAGAATGCTATATGATTGGCTAATCAGTAACCCGATAAAGCAACTTTGTCGATATGTTCATGACCGGAGAATGTAACGAAGAAGTCATCAAAAGTGGTAGGATCGATGGGGGCGAGTTGCCTAAAAAGCAGTTCAAGAGAAAAAAGCAAGAAGTGAATGCCTTAGAGACGTGCCAGAATCTGAAAATATCACAACCACAACCTACTTCTAGAAATACTTAGGGAGGCAGTAGAAGAGATGATAGAAAACCGAAAAAGGAATTTGAGAAGATGACCTTTACCCTTATACCAATATCATACAAGGAGTTGTACGCATAGCTACACAAAGCTGATTTGGTACGACCCTTCCGTGTGACTCCTTTCAACCTGCCGTATCCAGCATGGTATGATGCCAAAGCCCATTGTGAATATCACGTCGGTGTTCCCGGTCACAACATTGAGAATTGCATAGCTTTCAAGAAGCTTGTTCAAAATTTGTTGAACACAGGAGTCTTATAGTTGGGAGAACCGAGTACGACTAATAATTCACTCCCCAACCATGAGAATCAGGGGATAGACAATATTGAAGAGGAATCCCCTAGGAAAGCTATAGCCACGACATCGGAAGTATGGTCCCGCCGAGGTGGGTGTTCCGACAGTTATGTATGACCCGTTTAATCGACCGAGGGATGGTGTTTGTGAATAAAAAATGCAACCGATATTGTGAATACCATCAATCGGAGGAACATGATATTCAAACCTACACAGAATTTCAATGTGAGGTTCAGGCATTAATGGATGCTAGGGAGATTGAATTTTTTGTGAAAAATGAGAAGGAAAAACCAGAAATCTGCATGGCCGACACCTCATATGGTAAATAAGCGGCTCAGAGACCCTTTATCCTCATCCATAGGATCGATGAAAGTGGACCATCTCGCCAAAATACCCCCTGGATCATAGTCTCACCCCAACAACCTTTCCTTTTAAAAGCATGCAAAGGGTGCCTTGGAATTATTCTGCTAATGTCTCTATACCCAAGAATTCAGGAACACAAGAGGTAGTCCCGTTAGAAGAGGAGAAACCTGTTCAGGAAGATAGTACCCCAGGACAAGACCCAAAAGTGGTAAATGAGGTAGGTCATTTTACGAGAAGCGGAAGGTGTTATTCCCCCCAAGAAGAGAAGGCTCCTAAGGAACCAAAGGGTAAAGGTAATTCGGTCGAACCAGAGCCTACAAAAGCATTCAGAGAAGATCCTCCTGTAAGAGTTCTCGAACCAGTAACTGAGGCCTAAGCTCAAGAGTTACTAAAGTTCTTAAAAACACAGTGAGTAAACATAGTAGATCAGCTTCGAAAACAACCAGCCAGGATCACAGTACTTGACTTGCTACTAAACTTGGAGAAGCACCGAGAAGAATTGTTAAAAGTTTTAAACCAAACGTTTGTTGAACAAGATATAACCGTCAAGAAGCTTGATCAGATAGTGAATCATATTATTGCTGACAATCACATTACTTTTAATGATGACGAGATCCCGGAAAAGGGCAAATGTTCGACTAAAGCTTTGAATATCATAACTTACTGTAAGGGGCATGTCTTACCAGGAGTACTTATCGATAATGGGTTTGCTCTAAATGTTATACCCATGGATACATTGCAAAGGCTTCCCATTGATAACTCTCATATGAAATTCTGCCAGAACACTATCGGGGCATTCAACGGTATTGAGCAGGGAGTGGCCGACAAGATTGAGATACCCCTGCTTGTAGGCCCGGTTGAGTATACTATGGAGTTCGTGGTTATGGATATCCAACCATCCTATAATTGTTTGTTGGGAAGGTCAAGTATTCACGCGACCGGAGCTGTTCCGTCATCATTGCACCTGAAATTAAAGTATGTGATGGATGGAAAACTTGCAGTTGTCAATGCGGAACAAGATGTCATCGCTACAGTAACTTCAGAAGCTACCTACATTCCCCTTAATGAAGATGCTCTAGAATGTTCATTTCGAGCATTTGAGTTCATTAATGCCATCTTATTAGCAGAGGGGAATCGAATCCCAACCCTGAAATACTCAAATTTCACTAAGATGGTGGTGATTGAAACCATTGGGAAGGGAGCTAAGAAGGGTAAAGCTCTCAGAAGAAATTTACAAGGATGTTTGAAGGTCAGGAGTGTTATCAACAAGAGGGATAGATTTGGTTTGGGGTTTCTCCCTACTTATCTACAAAGGAAATAAGAAAAGAAAAGGAGAGAAGAGCAAAAAAGGGGCTCGGCTCAGAGAAGAGGATATACCGTGGAAGCCAATGGTTAAGATTCACTTGAAGGATGTTTTCACTTTTAGAGGAATCGAGAATTCTTAAGAAAAGGTGCATCAAGCTAATCTGGAAGGAAGGAAAATATATGAGGAAGAGTTGTTCAGCGAGATTTTTGAAATTATGGATGTGAATATGATCTCCCAGATCTCTAAGGGAAAGTCTGCTCTGTCTGCTATTCGCCCATGCCTCCCGGATGAGAAGCTCAACAATTGAACAAGCGTCGTCTACCTGTAGTTGCTAGGAATGAATTAGAGTAATGTTTGAAAATACCCCTCATTCGCTTTTTCCCGAAAACAATGGGATTTGTTTTTAAAGGGCACCTATGTTAATTTGCATTCAATGAAAACAAAGAACTCCGTGTTCTTTTTCTCTCAAATGGTAAACATATCTTTGTTTCATACCTTTTTTATTCTTTATTCTTTTATTCTTTATACATTCCTTTATTTGTAAAATATGTATATTATTCCCAACCTATGAAATTTAAATTCTTACAGGTTTAATAATATCGATTGTATGAATGATACCGAACTTAATCCGTAGTGGATTTCGAATGACCCATACTTGTTGCAGAAGCGGAAGAAGATGAAAATGAGTTAGAAATCCCTGATGAATTAATAAGGCTGATGACCAGTGAAGAAAAGCAAATCTTGTCGCATCAGGAGGACTTAGAAATTCTAAACTTGGGGTCTTAAGAAGAAAGAAGAGTGGTAAAGATTGGCACTTCCCTAACACCGGATACAAGAAAGAGATTGATAGAACTGCTTTCCGAGTTTAAAGATGTTTTTGCATGGACATACCAAGACATGCCTGGTCTGAATACAAATATTGTCGTACATAAATTGCCCACGCGACCTGAATGTAAATCAGTTCAACAAAAGCTCCGTAGGTTGAGAACGAATATGCTATTAAAGATTAGAGAAGAAGTGAGAATGCAGTTTGAAACCGGTTTTTTAAAGGTGGCAGAATATCCAGAGTGGGTAGCCAATATTGTACCGGTGCCTAAAAAGGATGGGAAAGTACGCATGTGTATAGACTATCGAGACCTTAATAAGGCCAGTCCCAAAGATAAATTTTACACTTCCACACATTGACACTCTGGTTTGATAACACTGCAGTATATTCGTGGTTCTCCTTCATGGATGGTTTTTCGGGATATAATCAGATTAAATGCATCCTGACGACATGGAAAAGACCATTTTCGTAACCTTGTAGGGAATATTTTGTTATAAGGTCATGCCTTTTGGACTAAAAAATCTGGGGCAACATATTAGAGGGCTATGGTAACCCTTTTTCACGACATGATACACAAAGAAATTGAGGGGTACGTGGATGATATGATTTCCAAATCTAGAACGGAGGACGGACATATTCAAAACCTACAAAAGTTGTTCCTAAGACTAAGAATGTATCAGCTAAAGCTCAAACCTGCTAAATGTACCTTTGTAGTGACGTCTGAAAAACTTCTTGGGTTCATAGTAAGCCAAAGGAGGATAGAAATCGATCCAGATAAAGTCAAAGCCATACGAGACCTCCCGCCACCCCAAACCCAGAAGGAAGTGCGTGGCTTCTTAGGGAGATTAAACTACATTTTCCGTTTCATATCCCAGTTAACATATAAGTGTGATCCCATCTTCAGACTCCTTCGTAAGAACAATCCAGGAACATGGGATGAAGATTGTGAAGCAGCATTTGAGAGAGTTAAGGAGTATCTAACTAAAGCCTCTATTTTAGTAGCTCTGGTACCCGACCGGCCACAAATCTTATATTTAACAGTTTTTGAAAATTCGATGGGTTATGTGCTAGACCAACAAAATAAGTTAGGAAAGAAGGAAAGGGCGATCTATTATCTGAGCAAGAAGTTCACAAAAGGCGAAGCATGATACCCGTAGACCCAAAAGCTGTATTGCGCCTTGGTCTGGGCCACTAAAAGGTTGAGACAGTACATGCTGTATCATACCACTTATTTGATATCACGGTCTGATCCTTAAATGCTTTAATGGAAGCACCTGCGTTGACAGGAAAGATGGTCCAGTGGCAAATACTTTTGTCGGAATTTGATATCTTCTATGTGAATCAAAAATCCGTGAAAGGCAGTGTAGTAGCCGATTTTTTGGCAAGTCGGGTTGCGGAGAATTATAAACCCCTGAATTTTGACTTCCCGGACGAAGAATTGATATCCGCCACAGTCGAGGCCAGAATGGTCAAAACCACAATGTCGTGGAAATTATACTTTGATGGGGCTTCCAATGCCCTAGGGCATGGTATAGGGGAAATGTTGATATCTCCCGAAGAAGTTCATTATCCGTTCACAAGTAGGTTAAACTTATTTTGTACTAATAATATGACAGAATATGAAGCTTGCGTGATGGGTCTACACGCAGCCATCGAATGGAAGGTTCGTGTTCTTTAGATGTTTGGAGATTCTTTACTAGTCTTTTACCAATTACGGCAAGAATAAGAAACCAAAGACCCCAAGTTGATCAAGTATTATAATCTGGTTCAGGAGTTGATTCAAAATTTTAAAGAAATCAGTTTCGAATACTTACTGAGGGAAGATATTCAGATGGTTTATGCCTTAGCCACTTTGGTCGCTACTTTCAAGACAAGCACCACGGCTGAAATGAGATCATTAGATATGCAAAGCACCGAACTACCAGCTCACTATTATGAGGTGGAAGAAGAGAAAGATGGGAATCCTTGGTATTACGATATTCTCCGATATGTTAATTTTCAAGTTTATCTTGAAAGAGACACGAACATTGATAAGAGAACTATAAGGAGATAAGCATCTGGGTACGTCCTTGATGGGGATGTCTTGTATAGAAGGGGCAACGATCAAGTGTTAATGATATGTGTCAACGCCCAAGAAGCTAAAGTCATATTAACGAAAATATATAATGGCTTATGCGAGACTCATGCCAATGGTTTCGCGATGGCTAGAAAAATCATGAGATGTGGCTATTAATGGTCAACAATGGAGGGAGATTATATTAATCACGCTAAGAGATGTCACAAATGTCAGATCTATGCAGATAAAATTCACTCCTCACTATTACCGTTACATACCATGAATTCACCTTGGTCTTTTGCTGCTTAGGGGATAGATGTTATTGGGCAGATTCATTCGAAAGCATCTAACGGGAACCGCTTCATTTTAGTGGTGATTGATTACTTCACCCAATGGGTAGAAGCTGCTTCCAATGCCAACATTACACGAACCACAGTCTGTAAGGTTTTGAAGAGAGAGATCATTTGCTGCTATGATCTACCGGAAAGAATTATCACCGATGATGCCACAAATCTGAACAACAAGATGATTTCTAAAGTATGTGATCAGTTCAAGATTGTGCATCACAATTCCACCGCATATCGCCCTAAGATGAATGGAGCAGTGGAGGCAGCTAATAATAACATTAAAAGGATTATAGCAAAGACTACAGATACCTTCAAAAATTGGCATGAGAAATTGCCTTTTGCACTGTTTGCTTATCGAAACTCAATACGAACCTCGGTCAGGGCAACCCCGTATTCGTTGGTTTATGGTATGGAATCGGTTTTACCCCTCGAAGTTGAAATACCTTCCATCTGAATACTAAGTGAATGGAATTTGAAAGATTCTGAATGGATACAAGTTAGGTTCGACAATCTGAATTTGATAGAAGAAAAGAGATTGAATGCCATTTGTCATGGTTAGATGTATCAGAAAAGAATGATACAAGCCTACAATAAGAAGGTTAAGCCTCGAGAATTTCAAGAAAGATACATGGTGCTTAGAAACATTTTACCTATCATGTTGACAGAAATGGATCAGAATGAGATAAGCAATCCTGTGAACTTTGACTCGATCAAGAAATAATTACGCTTGAGTCAGGAAAGAAGAAGAAAAAGAAAAAGAAAAAAACGGAGGGTTTAAGGTGAAAACCCAAAAATGGCACCTTAGGACCATAGGAGGGTTTAAGGTGAAAACCCGAAAAGGGCACCTTAGAACCAAAGGAGATTTTGAGTTAAAAACCCTAAAGGGTGGCTCAAATGATTGTAAGTCCTATCACCTCATCAACTTTTTCAGAGGCTATTGTGTCAAGATGAGTAACAAGATCTTCGCTGTGGTTGATGAGTTCCAGTATCATTCATACCTTCAATATTGTAAAGCCTGTTTCGAGTTTAATCCTTTTTACTTTCTTACATGCTTCACGTTTGCCATAACTCTTTAAAATGTAATGAAAATATCTATATTAAATATTCTTGGTGCATCATATTTATCTCTTTTTTACATATTCATAAGTGAATTAACAAGGAAAATCAATAAGCAAAGGATTTTCAGATATTGCTATGATTCATCCCATCAGCTACAAGTTAGTGAGAAGCGAAATCCAAACAAGCTCACAGAAACCAACGGAGATAGCAGAAAGCTGAAGTTTACAAGGTGAAAACCCAAAAGGGCGCCTAAGTAAAAAAAGAAAAAAAGAAGAAGAAGAAAAAGAAACTATCAAAGTGAAAACCCGTGAACGGGGACTTTTAAAAAAGCAAATTCAGAAGTACCGTTTTAAAGAAGAGATTGTTAGAGAGTAATGTCAACACAGATAGCTTGAGTCTTAACATAGGATGGTCCACAAAGAAGAGTGAGAACCAAGAGAGAATAGATGAGGAGCATCCAAAGAGCCTACGTTCGTGATCCAAACATGTATCATATAGAATAGGGGCATACTAACCCATATCCTTTGACAACATATGCATTTTTATAGGAAAGAAGATAAGAAACAACTCCAAGGACAATTATGACATACGCCCGAAGAGGGGGTCATACAATACGATATACGTTCGAAGAGAGGGTTCGCTCATCACAGTATACGCTCGAAGAGAGGATCGTTTATTATGACATACGCTCGAAGAGGGGGGTCATACTTTGCGACATACGCTCGAAGAGAGGGGCCGCCCACCATAGTATACGCTAGAAGAGAGGGATCGTTTACTACGACATATGCCCGAAGAGGGGGTCATACCTTGCGACATACACACGAAGAGAGAGGTCGCCCGTCACGGTGTACATTCAAAGCGATGGATCGTCAGATGCTGCAATGATTAGAAATCAGAGCATCACCGAATAGGAAAATCGAATAAAATTAGTGCTTATTGTCTTTGCTTCATCATTGTTTCACAATGATAAGCAAAGAGGGGCAACTATAATCACTAATTTTATCCGGGGTGAAAACCCGACTTTTAATTTCATTCGAATAACGGGTTAAATTTCAAATTTAATTTCTAATGTTTATTTCTGTTTAACACTCTCAAAAACCCAAAAAATGATTAATGGAACATATCTATTATTATAATTTTATTTTTAATTTAGTTTTCGGTAAAAAAAATTTTATTTTGAGGTCATTATTCTTTCCTCTTTTTATTATATTATCATTACTTATATAAGTTTTTAAAACTAATTTAGCATTTCATCCTCGCTTTTAATTTTAATTTTCGTTTTGGTTTTCTTTTAAAATACTTGTTAGTGTCGTTTTTACATATGTTTCCTTTTCTTTTTTAGTTGGTTTATTATTATTATTATTATTATTATTATTATTATAAATAAATGAAACCTATATAATAAATAAATAGCCCAATATTATTAAATAAAAGTCCATGATACAAAACTCACTTCTTAATTAAAAAAAGCCCAAGTCTGATAAATAGATACAACCCATAATATTAAACACCAAGCCCGTTACAGGACCCGTTTCCAAGCCCATCTATCCTTAAGCCCGGATAACCCAGCATGAGAAACCCTAACAGCTACCCTTGTTCATGCACCTGCTCTAGGGCCATCGGATCAGCCCCTAGATTCAACGGTCGAGATTGAAGGAAGAAAAACTCCAAATCTTCCACACGCGCCCACGCGCGAACAAACATCTACCCCATGCGCGAGTGGTGGCCACGCTCCCGACCATCCGAATGCCAGACACCTCTTCATCTTTCTGATCACCGTCGGTGATAGATCCAACGATCCCCCATCCATCTGGGCCATCAGATTTCCCTCGATCGGATATCTCGCACTAAAATAATCCAATTTTGTTAAACAAAGGTGTTGTAGATAATAAAAAAGAACAAGCCAAAAGTTTACAATACCCCGGGGAACAACGTCAGAACAGCACATGAATACAGCCAAAAGGATAGAAAGGAACAATTTTTATTTCCTTCTCATGTAATCAAGGGGTATAAAGCAAAAAAAACTAACAATTGTAAACGGATTTTCAGTAATCAAAAAAAGAGAACCCTTTTGAAAGTTATTCTTTTCCTCTCTTTTTTCTACATTCAATAGAATAGAAAAGTTGTTTTTACCTTTTGATCGTCGGTCGAGTCCTCTCCCTCCGATTCTCTTCTTCCGGCAATAAACCTATAAGCCTCAGGGATGTTCTAGTCAGCCGAGAAAGGGAAGGAGGTGTTCCTCCCTTTTTTTCCAAGCAAACCAATGAAGCCTTCATGCTTCTGTTTTCGTTTAAAAACAGAGGATTTTTCTTTTTCTTTTTTGGACTAAAGGTGTTTATCAAAGATGGATTCGAAAAGATTTTGAAAAAGAGTTTTTTTTGTCTGTTTTGAGTTCACCGGCCACCATGGACGGTGGCCGAAATCTAGAAATCGTAGTAGAGCCTCGTTGGATTCTGGGTTACATGGCGGTGTTCTTCAAGTAATGAAGAACATACCCTTGTTTTGGGGTTCTTTGAAGAACAACTCAGAAGAAATAAAGGTGTTGGGTATTTGATTTTCGGAAAAAATGAAGGAAGAGGAAAGAAGTTGTGTTTATTACTCTTTTAATATTTTAAAAATGCGTTATTTTCTATTTTAATGCCTTCGTGTTTTTAAAATCATCCCCAAAGTCCCTCAGCGTTTCGAAATCCTTTCAGTTTGGTCTTGATTTCGGACTATAATTGTTTTTTAATAACGGTTTAATTCGTTTTTTTTCATCCATGCTTTGGTGTTTGCTTTTGGGTCATTCCCCTTTTTAAAATAACCCCCTCGGTCCCTAGATGTCTTCAACGGATTGCAATTTGGTCACTAATCAAGAGTTGTTTTCTTTTCGTTTCTGATTTAGCCTTAACACCATGCTTTAGTGTTTGCTTTTGGGTCATTCCCCTTTTTGTTTCTGATTTAGCCTTAACATTTATGTTTTCTTCTGATTTAAAATAATCCCCTCGGTCCCACAACTTTATTTTAAGGTCTTTAAGCTACTGTTTATTCTAATTTAGTCCTTGTTTAATGCTTACTTTGCATATTTATCTATTTTGCTACCTTCGTGCCTTAGTATGTCATGCACTTAGTTTATGTCTTTTATTCATATGCTAATACATTATGTATATATTTGTGTCATATTCCTAGGCATATTTAGTTGTACATGTTTCATTTGTATTATGTCTAATTTTATCCATTATCCATGTTGTTATTTTAGATATCTTGTAACATAATTTTTTTGCATGTCTATGTTAATGCATTTGTTTTATGTTTTATATTTATTTTGTCATGCATGTGTTATTTATATGTGCGTTCTTATTCGTTCATATCTTGTGCTTGTTTTTTATTTTTGTTCAAACTCATACTTTATTAATTAATCAACCTATTAATTACATCTTTGTTTGATCGTAACAGGCCAGCCTTCCAATGTGTTGGTGGCGGTGTATGCGTTATCTTCAGATAAAGATACGGTAAAAATAAAATTGAATTCAAATTTTTAAACAAATATTAATTTAAACGCGACTTTAATTCTGAAAACCCAAAATTAATTAAGCGGTAAATTTGATAAAAGTACCAATTTTAGGGTGATTTCAAAATGCTAACCTCATTTTTAAATCGTAACCAACTCTCGAACCCTACTTTATTTGAATCTCTGATTTTTACGTTGTCCAGCCTACCAAAGTGGCCGATGGCGACTCCAATGTTTTTAAACCCTAATTTCAAAATTCCCTTTTTAATTCCAAACATAATTTTTTAAATTCTCAATTTCCAATTTAAACCAATTTTCCAACTTTTCCTTTTTAAACCTAATCCCTAAATTTTTAGAACCCTAAAATTCTAACTTTTCAAACCCCTAATTTTTTAAACCTAGCTCGTAAATATTTCTCCTTTTTTGAAATTAAACCCAAAATATAAATTTTGAGACATTTTAATTTTTTTTCAAAATAGTGACCATTTTTATTTTCAAACCTTTTCGATTTTAAAAGGGTCGCTACAGGTCTAATCGCCTTTCGGCGATGTTCATTAAGACTCAGATTTCCCCTGGCATTTGTGGCTCTATCAACAAAATCGACAATGTTCAGGAACTTCTAATTACCATTGACGCACAATTCGCGACTTCAGATAAATCATTGGCCAACACCTTGATCATGTAATTTTTTACTATGCGACTCACTGGGGTAAAAGGAGTTCGTGAACATATTATGCGGATGTTGGATATATCAGCTCAGCTCAAGCATTTGAAAGTGACGATGTCTGAGGACTTCCTAGTCCATTATATCTTGTGCACATTTTCTCTGCAATACAGTCCATTCAAGATATCCTACAACACACATAAGGAAAAATGGTCCATTAAAGATTTACTGACCATGTGTGTTCAGGAGGAGGAATGTTTGGCAACAAAAGAAATACAAAAGTGCACATGACTACACCTGGAAAGGATAGGAAGGACAAGAAGTACAAGGACAAGAATAAAGAAAAAACTAAAATGATAGCTTCGAAACCGGACATTAAGAAAGAATCTAGATGTTTTTCTGTAAAAAGAAGGGGTACATTAAGAAACACTGCGTGAAATTCAGGTCCTGAATGGAGAAGAAAGGTAATTTTTCATTTGTATGTTATGAATCTAATATGGTTGAAATTAATTATAACACATGGTGGGTTGATTCTGGATTTACAATCCATATTTCAAATACCTTACAGGATATGGCATACCTGAGGAAACTAGTGGATAGTGAACGGTTTATTTGCTCTTAAGGAAAGATGAGTTTACATGTGGAAGCCATTGGGGCTTGCAGTTTAACTTTGAGCAGTGGTTTTATTTTGCATTTGGAAAGAACCTTTTATGTCCCTGGTTTTTCTAAGAATTTAATTTCAGTTTCGAGACTCGTGCCATTTGGTTTTTCTTTCAATTTTTCAGACTGGTTTTACTTTGATGAATAAA